>JAJTTS010000001.1:174207-362430 GCA_036971165.1 Arthrobotrys iridis | reverse complement strand
AAAATTTGTTCTCGCATTTGACCATTTGGCTTCGTCGGTGGCGGAAGTATATCCTTCATATCCTGTCCCCCCCTTCTTCTTCCCTCTTCATATCCCAAAGTGAAAAAAAACAGAATGAAAAGCGGATTTAAAAGAAAACAGGTCATTCTGGTGATACACGCGCGCATGCATACGACGACGTTATTAAAAAGGGAAGAAGAGGAAGTAGAAGAAGAAGAAGTAGTAGTAGGGAAGGAATATCCTACTAATATTAATACCGACGACACCGCAAAAACACCATTCTTGTCTTCATACATCCCTCCCTCCCTGTTGTATATATATAAATATAAATCCTTCGGCCCCGTAAATATCCATACACCGACCAAATCAACCAACCAAATACCTAAACCCCCGGTGAAAATGTAAGAAGGAAAGGAGATATATAAAAAAAAACTCCAATCCACCGGTATCGTTGTCCCCAACTTCTCACCTCCTACCAGTCTTGTCGAACAGTCGTATAAAAAACAGGGGATGTAAAAAAAAAATTCTTTGATACATGTTTTTAACTGATATTAAAACGCAAACTGCTATAGTGATGCGAAATATATAAAACGGAAGGAATAGAAAAAAGAAGAGTCTCCGAAATTTGTCCAAAGTGGAGGTGGGGGTATCGTATCGTAGAGACTACACTGGCCATCATCTGACCAACCATCCATGCATCATCATCATCATCATAAAAATAATAATGAAAATATAATAAAAAAAGAAGACGCCGAAACATGAAGTTTGTAATGGAGGGTATTTGTGCCATTCTTTAAATTTCTTGTTTTTTTAAATTCATTCCTCTTTCGAATTTGCCCGTTTACATGATTGAGAAGAAACAAACCTGGTGCAAATTGAAAAAAAAAGAGGAGAGGGGGGTATAAAGGGAGATCTCAACGTCTATAAAAATGGGGGGGAGACACAGGAGTTGAGAAAAAGAGACATCCACTAAAATGCAACAAGTAAAAAACCGTACCATCTCTGACCACCGGGGAATATGCATATTCATAGGCATTAAAAATAGAGAAAAAGAAAAGAAGGTTGGATTTGGTCAGAATGAAAAAAAAGAACGCCCCAGTTCATGCCAAAATTACACCCATTGATTAGAGAAAAAGACAAAAAAACTTCCAAATGACATGCTGCCGAAGGAGACACACCGAACGCAGAAACGAAAGAAAAAAAAAAGAAGAAAAAAGTCCGGGGCAGTATTAAACACACATGTTTGAAACGAACGCCGCCAAGTTGAGTGACGCAGGAAGTGAAGTTGAAGAAGACCGGTAGGTTTGCGCGTACCTCTTGAGAACGTGACCATCTAAGTGCAATCATTCAGAGAGAGAGAGAGAGAGAGAGAAATGAAGAGCATCCATACAGGCAGTCGGAAACAGGAGCGAGAGAAGGAAAAAATCCAAACGGAGGATTAGTTCTACTGCTTCCTCTTATTTTCGTCCAGGACCTCGGCTCCCTCTTCAAAGAATCCTTCATCACCAAAGGCATTGGCCTGCGGCTCCAAACGCTTGCTCTTCTTTCCCTTCTTCTTACCGCTGATGCTTGCGCTACTAGCCTTCGTTGACTTTGGGAGGGTATTGATCGAAGCTGCCGATGGAATCTCATATATCATCAGTTCCTCAACGCCCTCCGAGATCCGAGGTGGAGTTGAAACGCGAGATGTCTTCGATCTGGGCGGCCTCATGAACTGCTGCTGACGTTCCTCGAGCCCCATACCGCTCTCCATAGCCTCAACCAACCCGTCGCTGCTCTCCACAAACTCCACATCGCCCTTAGCGAACCCGATATCCAGTTTTTCAAAAGGAATGGTCCTACCGAACACCCAGATAGTGTCTTTGGACGGTGCGACGTTAAGATGCCAGGTGGCGCTGGCAATGATGGAGCTTTCTTCCTTGAAAACTGAAAGGGTGACGTGGCGGTCAGAGTGGATTGGAGGGTACGGAGGATTGGTGTCAATCTCGGCGTAGGAAAGCGGCGTGTCGATGTGTTCCTTCTGCAGGTCCTTGTTCTTGGAGGCAGGTGGCAGCGTGGGGAGCTTTCCGCCCCAGTATCCCGGCAAAACAGTCGGGTCCGGTTTCGTGAGCTCTTCACCAACCGAAATCGGAGAAGTCGGTTCCTCTTCGTCCTCCGGTGGCTCTGGAACTCCAGCGGGGACACCTTCTGGCAAGCCTGGGAGCTCATACTCCAACCAACCCGTAGTGACTACACCGCCATCGTGAGAGGACGACTTTCTCCGAGCGACTGTCGACGTCTTGCTCTCATAAATCCTCAACGTTCCGCCTCCAATCATCGCGACATAGCCGTACTCCTTCCCTCCGAGGAACTTGACAAATCCCATCCCTGGTGTTCCAGATCCAAAAGGCAGAGAAACACGGTGAACTGTAGCATTTGCTTGAGGTACAGAGTTACCGCTGCTACCGAGCGTGCTATCTTTCCCAGTACTCGTGCCATAACCGCTAACGCTGCCACTGGAGCTCCGTCTCCTCCGACGAGCAGCGACGACGAGCGGCTGAGCGTTCGTCAACAGACTGGCTGCGGCTTGTCCAGCCGAGCTGACCATACCGCTGACCCCACCCTGCTGAGGCTTTGGATGCGGGAGAGATCGCTTCGGCGGTGGCCATTGGTAAGCGTTCCCGGGCATGTCGTAGAAATGGACGGTTCCCTTCTCAGTGACAATGGCGAGCTTGTCTCCCTTCGGAGCAGCCCAAACCACATCGACAACGTGTGCGACCGTCATACGGGTGAACCTGGCGATTTGCCGGACGTGCCTGCCAGCGTGATGGCCGTTTGCGAGCCTGCCATTAACAGCGATCGCAGAAGCATCCGCGATGCTGGGACTGGATTTGCCGCCCTTGGACTGAGCGTTGGCGGAGACGGGCGGTTGGTGCATGGCCTTGAGCAGATCCCAAACGTGAACCACATCGCCCTTGTTGCTGACGACCAACAAAGCCATCCCGCCGGGTGCGAAGGAGAGGAAGCTGGCTCCCTGCAAAGGCTGAAACGTAGTTTGAGGGGTCGGTGGCTCGTTCTTGTGACTTTGGGCCATACCCTTGCCTAGATCCATGATGGAGATGACGACGGGTTCCGAGGAATTCGCAATCGCGAGGCCGGAATTGTTGCCGTTACCCTGGTATCCGTTCTTTCCAGGGGAAATGCCACTACCCGGGCCAAGAGATGCAAGATCCTGCTCCCGCTCCCGCATTTCCTGAACCTGCATGCCTAACACACTAACGCCGTTGCTGCCTGCCGGATTCGGACCGATTTTGACGCCAGCTCCCGGTGGACTGTTGCCGTTACTATTTCCAGCGCTGTTGTACCCGTTCCAGTAGTTCTTCATGGCGCGAATTCCCTGCTCACCCACCCACTTGGCACCCCTGATGACCTCTTGCGTAACCTCTCTTGCAACACGGTTCAAAATCGGTTCATCCTCTGGGACATCAACATACGTATTGGCCTGTGGCTGTGGGACCGATGGACTTGGTAAATTTGGCGCGCCGAGGGCGGTTCCTCCAACCGATGGAAGCGGCGTACCCATCCTGAGCGCCTGAGCGCTGGGTGAAGGGGGGCTGTAGGCCAGCCACCTTCCTTCAAGGGAGAAGATCGGCAGGCCAGATTTAACGCTCGGCATGTTTTCACTGCTGTATTCGGCGTTGAAGCTTCCAGGGGAGCTGCCTCTGCCCTCTACGTAGATATTCGTCCAAACCTTACCCCAGCACTGCCATGATCGGTCTTCCGTCGGACCGGACCGTTTTTTGCGTGACCCAGCGGGTTTAGAGTCTGCAAACAAGAAGACTTCACCGGTCCCCGCGATCCCCACAGCGACAACGTTTCCGGTACCGCCAATATTTGAAACCTCGACTCGGATTCCAAGGGGTGCGGGGATGCCGCCCATTCCAACGGGGATACATGGCGACTTGTACAGCGTAGCCACGTGGGTTCTCCGTGATAAAGAATAGATCTCTACGGAAGTTTGGTAATCCTCAGCTTGTTGATGAGGGGACGGATCCGAAGACCGGTTGGATGCAGCGCTGGCCGGTCTCGAATTCTCCGACGGGGTTGGCGATCCACCCTCGTTTTCGTCGTCCCTCGGCACAACCGGAGAATGCATAACCAGGCAGATCAGTGGACGCAAATGAGCGTTGGGGTCGTCTCTTCGCGGTGTTGGGAGAATCTGCGAGATGACGTCATTAGCTTATTTTCTTGTTACGAACAGCGCAGCAGCCTTTCTTCTTCTTACCTTAGCACCGATAACAGTACCGGGTAGCCCACTCATCCTGGCCACGAGCTCGACAACGCCTCTTCCAACTTTCCAAACATCGACGCCGCCTTCCCAACCCAAACAGATAACATCAGTTCCAACTACACCGTTCCCCGAAGCTTTCTGAGCCGATTCCGAACCAATGAGCCCTTCAAGGTCGTCTAAAATATCGAACGAAAACGCCCATCCGCCATCTCCAGGCCGCAGATGGCCCGAGTGAGCCGGCGGCCGCGGTCCACCTCTTCCGGACAGATGACTCGGGGTCGGACTGGTAGCGTACACGCTAGTACCCCTCTGATCGGGAAACGAAGGGTATGAGACATGATGCTGCAGGGCCCGCCCGCCGGTAGCCGTTGGCGGACTTATCGCATGAGGTGCTCCGCCAGCGCCACCGGGTACCTGAGACTGGTACGATCGAGGGAAGGAGTTTGGGATGGAGATGTGATTATGAGGGTTACCGTACTCCCCTGCCGGATGGTTTGGCGAGGACCCGAGGAGCTGAGGGGAGATTGACGGCGGAGGAGAGTTCCCTAGAAAGTTGAAGGGAAGGGACGAAGCGGTCGTGAAGGCGGATAGTAGAGGGGATGTGGTCTTCTGCTGGACCTGCTGCGGCTGGACCTGGGGGAAGGTTCTATTACTGTCGTCCTCAGAGCGGCGCGATTTGCGACGAGCCATGGAGATTAGCTTTTGTTGGTCAGGTATTCCCTGGTAAGGAATCCAGCTATGTTCGAGCTTGGATAGAAAGGAAGGAAAATCGGTAAACGGGGCCGTGCCCCTCGAGGAGGGTTATTCCGATTCGAATTGGAACGGTGAATGAGAAGGCAAGCGACGACGATTACGAAGAAAACGAGGTTTCAAAAATTACGGGAGGGTTAACAAAAGTTTGGGAATGTGGCTTTTCAAAAGTGTCTGGGAGAGTCGGACTTGGGCTTTGAAAAGGAAAATGCAAAAGGCAGAAGAGTATGTGGAGGCTAAAAGAGTGTAGAGTAGAAGGGCAGAGGACGAAAGCAGGGAGAGCAGGTTTCGGGGTAGCAGATATGTCTCAAAGCGTCACCGTCACCGTGGAGGAGTGACCGCAGTGGAAAGGCGTGCGGATGTGTTGGGATGAGGTCAGATGCGTTGTGAGCGAGCACGATCAACAGACAGACACAACTCAAAAGTAGAAAGAAAAAAGCGTCGATGGCACTTCTGCTTCTTCTGCTTCTTCTGCTTCTTCTGATTCTAATCCCTCTCTTCTTTGTATATACGAAAAAGATACCATGAGTGAGATGGTAAGAGGGAGAAGAAGCATGACGCTGACTGCATGATATAACAAGGTGCCTGGCCTCTGACGCTGCTGCCCTGTGCCTGAGGCGAAGAAGAAAGGAATGGCGGGTCGTCATTTGCCGCTAAGCTGCGGACCACCCACCATTCGCACTTCCCCAGGCATATCAGATGACTCAGGTCGAACCAGACCTTGAACGAAAGCTATGCGCTTGCACAAGAAGCTAAGGGGGACAGCTTCAGAAACTAAACCCGACCTGGGGTGGTCCCGGTTGTTATCGCCCAGGCCGTCTCTGCTACGTACCACTTCTGTTTTAGGCGAAAAGAGTGGGAAATCACACAGAGAGTGATAAGTGATAGAGGTAGTTCGAATCGAAAGTGCTGGGTGGCTTGCTCTGCATCGTATGGGACAGACCCAAACGGCGACAGGCCGAATAATGCAACAGCAAAGCAACAAGGACCTAAGAGAAACTCAAAGCTAAGGAGTATCGAGTACTAGTAGGACAAAAGCCATGTGCGTGGTGTGCGTCTGTGGGTGCGTGTTTGAAAGGGGGATAGATTGGGGGGGTGGTGGTGCATGGACCGATGATACAATCATGATTCCGTTAGGAATAAACGATTTCCAAAGAAACACCCCCGGAGATTAACGAGAGACATCAAGCAAGCAAGTAAGCACTTACAACTCCCTAGGATAGATCTTCAACCTCCCACCGATTAGACTCTTGGTGTCGATATTCCCGTTGTTGTTATTATTGTTATTGTTGGTATTACTGTTATTACCACCGGGCTGACTGCTGGGACCGAAGTGATTGAGATTCTGCGCCTGAGACCGTTGGTAGAGAGCCTGGCGATGGGCGACCTGCTGCTGATAGGTGTTATTGTAGGGAGACGTAGGGATCGGGGCGTCAAAGGATGGAGGTGCTGGCATTAAGTCGGCACTGAACTGCACTTGGACGGGCCAAAAAAAAAAAAAAAGGCTAAGGATCTAAAGGTATTTTCAACCTTTCCTTCTGATCCTGCTCTTGCTGTTTATTCCGCTCTCCTAGATCGTGCAGGCGAGCAGAGAGTATAGACACAGAGTGAGAGATGGAGCGAGAGGCAGAAAAAGCGAGCGAATTCGGATTGGGGTACGAGTGAGTGTATTTGGGTGATACACTTGTCGTTCGGTTGGGAACCTCGCCGGTGTCTCTTGTAATCAAGTACTTGCGTACGATTAGGGCTGTAATTTATCAATACGTATACGTTTTCCGATATGTTGTTTAGAAAATTTTAAAAGCGATCGATGGGAAAATTATGGGAGAGGGAAAGGTCAGAGGGGGAGAAGGGAAGCTAGAAAGTTATATGAGGTTTCGATGTTCGGAAGGGGCTACACCCAGGAAAGTAACGTACCCGAGGCTGGAGAAGATTCGATTGGATACTAAAAAGTTGGGGGCAGAGAGAGAGGGCCACGGGGAGAGAGAGCATTAACTCATCAATCAGGCACAGCTTCAATCACAATCCAATCAAAACGATGGTAAAGTGACAAAGGCGCTGTTGGGGTAATCGTGCCTGCAGTGTTCCTTTAAACTATGCCTGCGAGAGTAGGAAGGGGGAAGGCTGCGGACGAGATCACTATCTCCATGTATTTATACAGATGGGCCTAGGTATAGGTATGTGCGCTATAGTACGAAGGATTGCAGATAGATCTAGATACAAAGGCGGATCTAGATAGGTAGATGGATAGATAGCCAGAGGGAGCCGAGTTACAACAGCTTCTCAGGAAAACACCCCGGACCAAATCCTCTCTCACAAGAACATTACATTAATCACCAAGCGTATCCACTACCACTTCAGCTAACCACATCACAGCCCACAGACAGTCACAGACAATCACAGACATGAGTGAAAGTGAGAGAAGTGAGAAAGGTGAGAGAATTCTGAGAGGCCGATGAGGGGAATTCAAATTAATTACGTTCCACCCTCTCCTCCCCCCCACCCGACAGGACCACCTGCACCCACCCAATGAGACGGTACCCCTCGTCCCACGCACAGCAGCACCTCATGCCGCCGCCGCCGCAGTCGGGGGATACCATACATAATCCCCATTCATCCATGCAATGCCCATGCCCATGCCCTGCCCTTCCCATGCCATCGCTGTATCCTGTCCGCTGTATCCTGTATGCGCGGTTCATGTATGTACGCTGTACGCTGTATGAGTGGATAGATGGATGGTTGGTCCGTTCTACGAAGTATGGACGAACCGGAATGCAATATCATCCGGCAAACACACTCACACACCATCCCCTTCCGATCAGAATCTACATTTCCCATTCTATAAAAAAAAAAAATATCTATGACATACCCGTGACATCAAATCGGCGCAAGAAATACTATAATTAAAGAACTATCAAAATAAATAAAATAAATTCCCGATGTTTAAAAGAAAAAATTCTATAGCCATATGGACAAGAAAAAGGCGCATGTACTGCCATAGCTAACTACCTAACTAGTCCTATCTGTTTGCATAACCCCAAAAAACAAAACTTGGTCTGCTTCCGGTTTCATTCGCTCTCCCGTTATCGTAGCCCTCGTTTTTTACCTATCAACCCCTAACATCTTTTTCGCATGCGTATCGTTTCTCGGGTTCCATCGAGATACACATTACATGCTTAAAAAAAAAAAAAGCTACCGCTAATTCAGCACCTTGAAAAGAAACCTGAACAGAGCATACTAGTATATACCTGCATGCTTAATCAAGTACAACTCGATCGTGGAATCCGTTGGGGAAGGAACGACCAGTCCACCCGTTAACGTTGAGGGCCAGTGCACCCGTGCGGTTTATACATACCTACTTCAGTACATATGTATATGTATATGTATGTGGATATGGCAGCTATGTATATGTATATGTAGTGCACCAGCACTCGATCACATACGTACCTTATCAACTTAAGCCTTTGGGTCCGGAAAACGGAATTGGCAGGTACAGTACTGGTCTAGTCTAGATACACCTAGAGATATATCATAAGCACAGCAGTAGCTCCCTGCTGCACAAGCTTCAGATAGAGCTATAGCTATATATAAGACATCAGTAGCTGTGAATGTTTATTATCATGCATTAGTGCCTTTCTCAACATTAACGTCAACGCCTAGCCTTCAAATCCGGTCAACACCCCATTGCATCTGCGTCTGCATTCCCGTCTACACACATTCAATTGCACAGTCCGAGCCAATTCTAAGAAAGATTAAAAGCATCCCCGATGAAAGTTCAACATGACGAAACGGGAAGAAGAATAAGTAAAAGGAAAAGAGAGTACCAGTTTCACTATCATGGAATGTTTTTTTTTTTTCCCTTGCACGATCCCGAACGCTTGCTTGGAATAAAAATTAATAGAACAAAAACGAAACCGAAAAAAAGAAAGAAAGAAAAAAAAAAACCATAGCCGAAAGCTTGTCGAGAAAAAAGAACACCTATGAATCAGAGGTCGTCAGAGGAGGAAAAGACGCAAGATCCCGATACCGACGGGCACAAAGGCATGTATCGAAAAAAGGCTGAGAGTAGAAGAGAGAGAAAACCCCCCGTTATTCTATCCCACCCGCGTCGTCATTGTCGTCCTTCGTCACACAATAACCGCTAGACGGGAGCACCAGCGAGAAGCAAGAAAAGAAAAGAGAAAAAAAAAAAAAAAAGACGGATGCATGTGTGACTCCGCGGGGCAAGTTTTCTCTGCATCTTTATTTACCCTCATCCTCCTCCTCCGCAATCTGCAAGCCCCCCAACGCCTCCGCTAGCTTGGGGTTCTTCTTGGACGCCGAGGTATCGATCGCCGTCGCAGCCCTCGAAAGCCTCTCCCTACGATGCTTCATCCCCTCCGCGAGCAGCGTGGTAACATCCTCAACCGTCTTCCCCCGGGTCCGCAGTCCCGTCCTCTCCCTCCCTAGCTCCGTGTCCTCGTTGATGGTCCTGAACACCTCTGCGGTCCCCTGATAAATCGTCTTGTCAAACCCGCCTTCTTCGTGAAAGGTATTCGCGATCTCCTCCATCTCGCCCACCCAACGGTACGCCTTGGGCGGCATCTGAATGATGGCGTTGTTGACGAAGCTGGAGATCAAGGGTGTCTTCTCGGCCAGTTGGTCCTGCAGCGGCTTAAGAAGCCCCAATGAAGAAGCCGTCGTGAACGATTCAATCGCGAGAGCCGTCAATCCCTATACCACCCTCCCCCACATATATTAGCAACCCACCCACCCACTTTATCGTAAATTTAATGAGGGGAACAAAAAAAAGTAAAGAAAAGAAAAGAACCCACCTTCGTAAGACTGGCAAAACACATCTTAACTCCGCTCGCTTGCCCAATCTCATTGCCAACCCACTTGACCCCCAAAACCCTTTCCAAAACTTCCCCATCGTCCTCCTCGGTCTCCACGAGGGTCGTGGCATCGTCGTGCTCGTTGAACGCCGTCAGGGAAAGCTTGAACGGCCCGCTGAGCATGATATTGGGCTTGAACCACTCGCCATTGTGCGGGTCCAACTTCGGCGGGCCTCCGATGATCGCACCGTCCACAAAGACGATTTTCCTCCCAGCGGGGTTGTTTGCAAGTGCGATGTTGACGCCGTTGAAGAGGGCGGCGATAGCCCGTGCCGTGGCCGGGGATGTGGCGTTCAAGTCGAGAAAGTAGAGGGGCGCCGGGGGGTGTTCAGGTGCGATAGCGGCATCTGCGAAACTGACGGCTGCGGAAGCGATCCTGCGAGCAGTGGCGATGGCTTCGGCGGGTGGGACGATAGAGAGGACGTAGGTGCATTCGGCGATGATGTCTTCGTCGGAGGGGTAGCAGTGGAATTGAGCATCGCGAGCCCGTGTGACCGTGTACTCACTGTACGAAACATAGTTTGAGTATACATCGTTCCCTTCAGTGCCAATGGGTTCATACGAAGATTGGGCTTGGTGGGAAAGATTACCTTCGACCGAGTAATTGGGTAGCAACGGTATAACCGTAGTGTCGTAGCATTATGCCGATACCCGTACCCATCTCGCCGGGTGCCAGGATGGCGACGGTGGGCAGGTAGCGACTGTCGAGAGGCTCCTGCTGGTCCATTTTTTCTTCTGTAGCAATTGTCTGAAGCTCTAACAGCAGTGTTTATATATATAATACGATGATGGTGATAACGTCGATGTTGATGATGGGTGGTGAAGGAAGTTGATTGAAGCTGTGAGGGAATGAGAGACTGGCAGTGAACCAACCGGAGTTCCAATTCGTCGACGTAACAAAACGAGACAATGAGAAAGAGAGAAGGACCAGATGATGATGATACACGGAACCCTTGTTTTATAGGTAGAGCGTGGGCGTATACTCAAAAGCCGGATGAAGCTGAAATATAAATACCCAAGTAAGTGAGTCCTTAGCTTGAGTACCCAAGAAATAATGCAGTTCTGAGCAGTGAAGTGGGCGACTCCTTGCTTTATGACGAAATTCCATGTCCAAGTCCGCTTCTTATCGATACGCCCGGGGTAGCTCCAACTCCAACAATTACACACACACATCCATACATACACACACTCTCTCACTCAATCCCTTCACAGAGCTCTCTCTCGGCCACTTCACCGGCGATGGGATGATAACCCCAATGTGACCAAAGTATAATTGCCCCATCTCCATGGCACATCCCTTCATCATGATTTCTCGGGGAACAATCAATCACCCGGGTATCTGACCACAGGGGAGGGGGCCTTTAAGCTTACAACTAGCTTAGCTCAACCCTGCATGAAGACCAAAAAAAAAAAGTCTGGGGGTGCCAATTGCGCGCTGAGTGGGTGAGTGAGTGAGTGGGGGGAAATATATACTAATATATCAAATCACATCTCGCCGGCATCCCATCTGCACAGTCCGGCTTTGATCCGATGTTTCGTTTCATCCAATGGTTTTTTTTTTCTTTCTCTCAAGGCGATGCCTTGTCCGTTCCTTACCAAAGTGGAGGCGCATTCCGTCTTGAATCGTTCCAGTAAGTTATTTCTTTTTTTGTTCTTTCTTCACAATTGAAACCCCACAGCACAGATCGTCAAGTGAATGGAAATAGTTATATAAAAAAAAGGGTAAATGTTATAGCATGGCTTCTAGATGATGCAGGGAAAGAAAGAAAAAGAAAAAGAAAAACCAGAATGATTGCCACCGGAACTCCATGTTGTACAGTTTAGTAGTAGTGTATGTTAGTTTATTGCAATACTACAATAAACGAAAAATACCATCAAGACCGACGCCTCTGGAAAAATCGACCTTTTTGTTCTTTCTCCATCATCATTTGCCCATCTCTTTCTCAATCCCAATTTTCAGTGTTAAATAAGAGCAACTATGGCGCCCCCTCCCCCCCCCTTGCAGATGAGAATACTAAATCGAGATCGGTGACTTTCAGGACGGAGCAGTCGTAGTCGTTCAATTACCGTTGGCGCCGGCGGTGGTAGGCGGGCAGGATCGCATATCGGGCCATTCCCGTTCCTAGAGAAGCTCCTCGCAAGTCCAGTCCTCATAACTATCCACGCCCCGTTAGCATCTCCACTCTCTCTGAAATGTAACGGGAAATCTCTGGGTAAAAAAAGAAATGGAGAAGGACTTACTATCCATCGGGCAGGTACCGACGAACGACCAACGGAATCTTCTTCTCGTTCAGCTCCTTCAGAGCAATCTGAAGAGGATCCGTCTGTCCTTCCGTATCCACCAAAACCGGGGCATTCATGCTGTTTCCCACCAAATTAGCCTCAAGCCCTCCCCCCCAAAAAAAAAACGCCCAAAAGTAGTAGTAGAAGAAGAATGAGGAGTAGAAGAAGAAGAATAAGGGGAAATGGAATACCTAATCTGCAAAGCCCTGGTCCCCAGCAACCTAGCTCTCTCGTATTTGGTCATGTAAGGCGTCGTAGACCTCTTATCGTTCGGAATCTTCTTCTTATTCTCGTCCACGACCCCTCTCCCCTGCCCCGCCGCCATGGCAGCTACATCTCCAGAAGCGACAAAGTTATCCGGTCCGGTACCGTGGGTTCGCATCCCGTTCATCCCGTTCCCTTCGCCCACCTCATCGTCCCCTTCTTCGCCCTCGTGTTCTTCACGGTCGTAGGGCTCGTTGTCGTCCAAGGGGTCTTCCTCGTAGTGGTCATCCTCGTAGTTTTCGTTGTATCTATTACGACAAAGGAGTCAGTCGAGTCGAGTCTTATAGGTGGCTTTTTCCCTTTCTTTTTTTCTCTTTCCGGTTTGAAACATACTCGGCCTCACCGCCATCATCGCCGCCGTAGTCAGACATTGTAGATGTGTAGAACGGGAAGCTGAAAGTGTGCGAAAGAGATATGTATCAAAGAAAAAGTCGCGGTGAAGAGCGTGTGGTGGCGTCCTCGTCGTCCTCGTTGTAGTGTTGATTCGGAGGTCGTGGGATGGGAAAGGATCGAGAACAAAAAAGTTTGTGGAAATTTTTTGGTTTCCGCGCGCGACGACAGCTCCAAATCCTTGGCATCCGAGCTGCAGGAAAGTCTGTGGTTACGTAATCATCCAACACTGATATATCTCAACGATTTCAAAATTATGACTGCGACGAAGCTTGATAAGTCCTGAATTCATGAAAGATCTATTACGTATGGGCAGGAAGACCGAAAATTTATAGATATTTCCGTTCCTTTGAATAGAGATAATCTGCTTATTTATACATAATTATCTGGGGCCAACTGTAATTAAGAGACTTGCCTTTTCGAACTCACATCCACAGGCTCACAATTGTACAAAATAACCTACTTTCTGGAGCTGTGGGCTCACGATCACCGTATATGTAATATGAAGCAGATATCAGGCTCAGCAGGATTGGGATTACCACACGCTTCTTTACTTGAGGCGGGTTAATCTTCATGCAGTAACACTCGTTATCATAAAAATAAGATGTACTTTGGTGGTAAGGTTAGATAAATAAATAAATTTGCTAGCTTAATAAACAATACAGCTTGATTAAGACGAGTTTCAGTAATTGGTCCCAAAAGTATTACATGTAGAAAGTATTATTTTTAATTTGAAATAGAAGGCCCATTTACTGTATGTATACCCTAGTCTTGTTCCCAGACCCCAGTTGGCTACATTTGTTGTCGCCGTCATCCTGCACTGGCAACCCAGTTTTGTACATACCATACACATGGTAGACAGGGTTCAACCTTCCAGAACGCAGAACGCAGAACGCAAAATACGGGTGTGGCTGTGTGGCTAGGCAGCAAGTGATTCTCAATCGAATAGCTACTTGAAGCTGCAACATTCTACATACACATGTTTAGCTTCGTCTGTTAAATTATCGAAAAGAACAGAACCTTGGTATATATTGATGGACCCTATCAGTTAAAACTCAGTGTTGCGAACAACCTGACGGATCGAAGCTAAGAAGCAAGCAATCTTTGTATTTTATCCATCATGTTAACTATTAGAGACCCTTGGGGGGCGGTCTTACCCGAGCGCGGGTTCTCCCCTCAGCTAGTAAATTTCAACAAATTCATCAGGAGGCCTCTCGCCTTTGAGGGAGATGACAATCAACCCGTGGGACGATCCGAGTCCCTCCCAATATATTATTCGAGAAATGAATCGGGATCACAGAGGGAGAGAAATTCTTTTAGAGACTCCGTCTCTGGGATGGGAGGCAGCTATTCAAGGTCGGGCGAACATGATGTCGGTATGTGTAGCATGTTCTAATCTTGAATAAATGCACATCAATTGTTACTTCGTTTGCTTATCACTGTAGACCTCTTTTTATACCGTTCTTGGGGTTTTTTTTTTTTTTTTTTTTTTTCGCTGATCAGATACCGTAGCTACCGCACGTGCGATAAAAACTGCTCGGTACCCGGTCCTCTATGAGAAAATGAAGGAACCTAGGGCGGCGAGGAAGGCGTTAAAGGAGTGGAAGAAAACTGGAAGGTCCGACATCTCATATCTAACCGGCCCGAATCAAAATTTGATAGAGGGCGGAAATTTAAATATTGACGCCCAGAATTCTATTTCTTTTGATCAAACTTCCACAGGCCGGCCGAACAACAATGGTAACACTGACGCCATACAGATAATTGAACCGGAAACTGGGGCTGGCCATGTAAGGCCGCAACCCGGGTCTCCCACGACATCTCTTGGTCGCGCAGGGGCACTCATCCTCAATACATATCAGACAACTGTCCCTCCCCAGGGTATGGCATTCTCCAAGCCCTTCTTGAAAAAGCGAGGCAAACGCTGCGCGAAGATTCGATGCACTTTGGGTAAAAGTTATCCAAACTTCCACCTCGAAGCAGACTACCAGTACGTCGACAAGACCGAAACTGTTGTTAGCGACTCTAGTCGAAATTATATGGAAACGCGGCTTGCATTCGCTTATATCCGGACAAAGGAGAATCTTTGGGTCGTCGCGCTAGAGAAGATTGGCTACAACGATGTTTTTCTCGAGAATTTTCTGGGGGAGGCAGAGTACAAACGACTGGAGGAAGAGGCGGAGGAAGAGGGCAATGAGGATAGCCGTGGCCCAGGAAAAAGCGGGCGATATATAAAAGGCTACGGTCGAGCAGGAGTAGAACCAACTGGAACGGAGCCAATAGGAGTTGGTGCCTTGACCGTCGCGAGAAAGATAGCTTTACCGGAAGGTGACTTCGATCTTGGTGGAGTACTCTTGAAAGTGACTAGTTTCTATGAGCTATTGATTATTATTCCGGAAAAGAGGAAAAAATTGAAAATCGCAACCTGGTCTACGAGACAATGGGGTTGGTAAGCACTTATAATCTAGAATCACTGGGCTCAAAGGAAGGACTATCTACAACCTGGAACGTTCGGACCTTCTTCCAATACCCGTGAAAACGATCTATATAGTATTGTTAGACTTATAAAACACCAAACCATATTAGTGCTAGAGAAACAGTGGGGAGAAAGCTTTATCGGCTGCCCCACTACCTAATTAGAAAATAACACAAAACTCCCAGGTTATCTTAACAATTCTATCCTACTTCAGAAACTCTTGTGGGAACGTTGTTCCCTCCCATCGCCATTTCCAATGCCTGGGCCGTTTCCAAAGCATTAACCCTCTCCCATGGATCAACTGCCTCTGATGGAATTACCGTTGCCGGTAAATTGGGGGTTGCCGACGAAGCCTGAACCGTGGCTTGATGATCTATCTTTCCGATCAAAAGAGATACTAGTTCGATCAAGGGCCCAATAAGCATCATCACCGCCAAAACTTGTCCAAAGCTCCACGAACTGACACCCGACGCTAACGAATTTCGTTGAATCATTAGTTCCAGCATGATGATCAGATAAATTGTCCCGGCTAGCTGGCTGACGAGTTTGTATGCGGGATCTCTCTTTGTCTTGGCTTCTGTTCCAGCACCTAGTTCCTCCAAAGCATTCATGGAAGGATGGCGACGACCCATTGCGTAGTCAATGCTCAGACAACTCATGGAGAGCAAATAAAGCACGAGACCCAGGAGCAACGATCCGAGAATGACAACGAATGCCCAACGAAGCGCGGGGTTTGTCGCCGGGAGGTTTACAAAAAACAAAACGTAAACGGTTTTGTCGTTGCAATCGGGTTGGTTGCCGAAAGTCGGTGCGGTTGCGAAGACGTAGATCAGGTAGCTTAGGGAACCTCCAACCGCGACGACGTAGAATATTGAGAATGCATATTTCCGGACTGCTCCAGAGAAATAGCGGCCCCTGGGCGTGACGGAGATACCAGCAATCCCGAGAAGGTGAAAGACGCAGAGCACATGGAAGAGGGCGATCATGCCGCGGGCGGTCGAGATCACAGTCGCTAGGAAAATCGCGAGGCCAGTCACGCTAAGTGAAGACTCGATCGCCTTGGAAAGTTCGACGCTGCAAAAAACATAGTTAAATATGTGACCGGAAAGCGCTAAGGCGTATAGGGAAGCGCGGACCTAAAGAAAAATATCCTTATTTTAGTTACAGTGTGTCTGGTAAGCATTTGAAGAGCTGTTGAACGTTAGTTACCCCAACTCCGATTATATCAGGATTTGGATCAAGAAGGCAAGATGCCTGTGTATCTTGCGGGATCATGGTCGGCCCTTCAGACCTGCAAAGAGTAAAAACTTTGATATATGCATCGCTCGCCGAGGAAAGAGTTTCCGATGGGTTTTTAACACTTTCAGATTCCTCTGCAAAGAATTGCAAGAGTAATCGGCGTTTGTATCCCAAGATCGATTTAGGCTGTCTGTAGCTAACTGAGAACGCCACCTTCCATCTACAGTAGTCTCGCGGAGTGAGGCGCTGCAACATGCACGATAACGTTGCCAACCCTGCCAACTTGAAACTTCGGCGACCCCCCCCCTATTATATATTATGTGGAGGATTTGTATCTTGGTTCTATCGAAAATTGAGTATATATCTGCACGCATTTACATAGTTTTCGCGACTATTGTCAATCGAGTTTTGCAAAATCTCGAGCTTCTGCGGTTACCAACACCTTATAGATAGCTCCTGGGAAGCTCAATATCATATATCGCTGATTGGACCGCAAATTTTCAACAAGTGATGAGTTTAGGTACGATAATTAGCAGAGCTTGTGACAATATTTTACCTGCTTTAATGTCGACCGAGTTTCGCTAACTTCTTCAAATTGTATTACTCTAATCATATAGCGATTAATCACTGCGTGTACAATCAGATCCAGAGATATTCGATATCTCGGCAAAGGAAGCGTTCCTTTGGAGAACAGTGTACGTACCTTGAATTCACAATATCTACAGGCTCGGGTCACTAATAATTTTCGTTAAGTTTTTATATTTCTTACTACAAGATCCTTTGATGTAGCCGTAGCGATGGTAGCTGCAACTGCGGCATCAGCCGCGGGAGCCCGCGCAGCCCAACAACCTTTAACTGGGGAAATTCTACGATACGCAATAGTAGGGGTTGCTTTAAAGTCGGGATCGATGGCTTTTGCCGGTCTACTCTCTTTTGGATCGATCAAGACGCCGTTTGTAGTCTTGGCAATATTACTAGGGTCTGCTTTTGGGACCAATATACTTGTGATGGCTTACTTGTCGAATCAAATTTATGGTAGAGGTAAGCTTTCTATTACTATCCTAAAAACCTATTAGTCTTTGATATATCTAAGGACACATGTGACCAACTGGCGTCTGGGACCGAGACTATATCTAAGGCTATTTGCTCACTTTCATCTCGTCTTAAATAGTGGTGAACGAACTTCTCATAGCCGCAGTGGTCGCCTCGGTACCACTTTGCTTCTGTTTTGCTTATTATTATGGCGGTATATACCCTAGACGTCCCTTGATATGCGCTAGATGGTGAAAGTATGTACATTCGAACGCTGCCAGATGCCTAATGGGTTTATTTTAGCATTTCGCGTTCCCATAACTTTCGGTTCTATTCCTATCGACGCACTTGGCGCATACGTGTTCGTAAGGATGGCCGAGAACCAAGGTAAGACGGTTTCTCCTTCTTCTTCTTCAGTTAAAGCTCCTAGAAATACCGGTTACATCACAGACATCAATATGAGACCTAATAACAAGAGGAATGATCTACAGGCTACCCAATCTGCCCGAGATCAGTTGCGCTCACCGCGGGCGCCGTATTCGGGACAGTTTCATCTGCAGCTGTAACGTTACTAAGCTGTTGTGTGATCGGGCGGAAGAGAACATTTCATTTCAACAACTTCGAATCCGACGCTTGTGTGAGAGTTACTACTTACGCAGACAGGTGCGGTAACAGAGTCTATGTTGATAGTTCAGTAGATGAATACTGGGGCGAAAGGGGTGGTTACGGCCACTCTACCACCACTACTTCAGGGACGGTATACAATAGTGCCCATGGCTTGGGTATTGTATGGGATCTCGACTCGGTTACCGGCCACTTTGGCTGGTTCATTTCAAGCTCGCAGGATCATACCACGACGCGTACAACCGGGTCTATTGCAACAACGGTTCGCAGCCGGGCCCGGTTTTACGACTAAGTATTAAGCTGCATTTATTCACTCGCAAATTAGATCGTTACTTATAACTAACATGCTACTATTCTACTTACCATAATATATTTAGTAAGTGTATCATAAGTGAACCTAGTCACATAACTATCCATATATATATATATATATATATATATAAGGGCCCACTCCCCAGGCCCTCCAAAGAAGACCACCGTTAAGCATCCCCACAACCGTAGTATTACACTTACAAAAGAATATACAGAACAGGCCCAGGACAGTCACTGTGGCTAGACTGATATATAACTAGCTCTAACGCCTTCCCCAATTGATATTTAATGTGGCTGCTGCTATCAGTGACAATGAGTGCGGAGACCGGTTCTATAGTCGAAAGACAACAAGAAAGATGCAATGTACAACGGTGAACTTAAGGGATCCAGGCGGCAGCCATCTTCTGCTCAGGACTGAGAATGAACACAGAGGATTATGCATCGACGCAGAGGTGACTAGACAAGCTGCAGGAATATATCTAGGAAATACACTGTCTATTCCCCAAAAAACACACCCCTTCCAAAAAAAAAAAGAAACATATGTCTATATACATATTACAAACCCGTGCAAACCCTCCTTGATCTATCCTCGGTATCTACCGAATCCGGTTTCCCCCATCTCTATTTCGACTTCTTCTCCTCATGTTTATGCCCGTTTTCGTGAGTATGTTGATGCTCATGTTCCCCCTCACTCTCACTCTCCAACTCCGACTCCTTCGTCTCCACAAACTCACTGACCTCCTCCGCCTCCTCCGCGATAAACTTCACCCTCAACTTTCTAACCCCCCTAACTCCCTCCCCAACTTGCGTCCTCAGCATTCCCTCTAGCCTCGCCATATCCTCCAAGGTGGCCTTACTCTCCAAGGCGATCGTTATATCCACCAAAAAATTCTGTCCGCTTTTGATGCCCCCCACGCTCTTGACCTTCCCCGAAACCCCCTCTTTGACACCCGCGAGTCTTTCCTCTTTCAGCGTGTTCTCCGCAACCTTTCGGACTTCAAAGCACATATCATCGTCGATTCCCATATCCGCGAGCTCAAACAGCGCTGCGCGCGTGTTCGACCAACCGGCACGGATGACCATCAGAGATACCAAGAGCCCGCCGACAGGGTCGAGCCAGCTGGCGTTGTGCAGGATGTTGCTGAGGGAGATGGAAACCAATGCGACCATTGCCGTCAACGAGTCGATACGGTGGTGAACAGCGTTCGATGCCAGCACCGACGATTTCCGTTCCTTGGCGATTTTCATGGCTGTAATACTTTCACATCAGCATTGATTCCGCACTTCAAATGTCTTTCTCAAGTTGAAGGAGGATTGGCACATACTAGCACGGTACAGCCACTCCTTGACAAAGATACTCCCACCGGCCAACCACGCCGCATTGATATTCGGCCCGATCGCCGTATGCGAATGATCGTGTCCGTGCCCGTGTGCATGCCCATGATCGTGTCCGTGATGATGGTGACCGTGTCCATGATCGTGTCCGTGGTCAAGCCCGATGTGATTGTGACTGTGCCCCAACCCCTGCAGGAAAGTCGGCAAACTCTCGCCGGTAAACTGCGTGTACAGTATCTCCACACTGTTCAAGCCTACATTCCCACCCAAACCCAATCAGTCTCCCATGAGCATAACATGATAATCTTAATAATAAAAAAAGGAATTGTAATTACCCATAGCCAGTCCACCAAACAGTAACAAACTGCTGACCCCCAAACTTCCCAAACTCTCGACCTTCCCAAACCCGTTGGGGAACATCTTCGTCGGCGGCTTGAGCGCCCAGCTAACCGTCGCCAGCGTCATAAAATCTGATACCAGATCCGTGAGAGCGTGCATTGCGTCCGCAATCAATGCTTGGGAGTGGAAGTACCAGCCTCCGAATCCCTTGGAGATAGCCATGAGAACGTTGACGAAGAGGCCTGAAAATTGATTTCAAAGCAGAGGGGGAAAAAAGTTAGCATCGAATTATAATCCTGTGACATAAAAAAAAGAAAACGAAAAAAGTGTGTGTGATAACGTACCTATTCGAGTTATCCTAACACCGGCGTCGCTCTTGTTCTTACTAGTAAGAAACACATTATCGGCCGGACTGTGGTGGTGATGATGGCTGAACAACCCGTGCGAGTGACCGTGCGAATGTCCGTGTCCATGATCGTGATCGTGATCGTGGTCGTGGTCATGATCATGCGAATGCTTCGACGCCATCTTTGCAATCCCAATTCGTACCGGGTGTACCACAGTCGTCGTCGTCGTCGTCGTTGGTCGTTTCAAACTCGTCAACAGCAATTGCTTCCCAGCCCGACTCTTAAACGCTGATGTAGACGTAGAAGTAGTAGCAGACGGAGCAAGGGACGAAGAACAAGAAGAAGAAGAGGTAGCGTAACTGGTAAAGGAAACGTGGCGCCAGCGGACAAAGATCTCTGTGCGGTGATGAAGGGTGGTTCTAGCGCCTAGCCGTCTCAAGGTTCGATTGCAATGGATACGGACCGCCGCTGCCGCAGAGGGCGATGAGGTGAGATGCGAAAGAGTGTGGAATGAAGATAAGGAGGAGGACGGAGAGACGGAGAGACGGCAGGCATGTTGAGCGTACAGCATAAATGGTAATTATAATAGCCAATTGTGTTCTGCACTGGCGTATCCTCTATCTCCCTTTTTTCTTTTTCTTTCTTTCTTTCTTTTTTTTTTTTAAGATTCCGCAAGGGAAGACGTTAGGGGGGGGGTTAACAATAGTGGCACACGCACTCACACGCGACCAAAAGCAATTGAGACCACTGTAGCTTCAATTCGGAGTTCGATGTTAGATTCTGGGGTATTATGTTAGGCGGGGCGGTGCAGTTTGCAGCTCCAATCGGCTGGATCCTGGTTGGTTGGCTCGAAGGGACATCTGCAGGCGGGAAAAAGACACTGCAAGCTCGGGAAGAGTGATGCGGCTGGATCAGAAGCCACCTAAGCTGTTACGAATACCTGGATTTCGATGAGACAAAATATTAATCTCGAGGTTTGGGTTTTAAGGTTGGCCCTGATTGCATTGTTACCGAGTGGGGTTTTACACTTCAATGTCGAGACACAGCCGGAGAAGGGGAGAAGAAAAAAAAAAGGAACTATGGGGATTTGATAGCCGCCGAATCGGCTCTTTCTCTTGAGTAAGTACCGAACCCAATATCGATATAAAACCCAGGATCACTAATCACATGGCACTCTCAAGAAGTATACGACAACCACGGATACACCACAAGGTTATGCATGTACGCTTGTATTTTTTGTTAAATTCATTTTGCTGCTATATACCAGGCACGATCATCTTCAAAGGTTCCTTCGTAACTTTTATAGAGATAGAATTTCATCCGGCGAACACGCACATATCACACACATCGGAAAGAGAGAGAGAGAGAGAGAGAGAGAGAGAGATAGAGACAGAGGGAGAGAGAGAAGAAGAGAAATCATCAGCCTCATGGGAGAGGAATCACTGTTTAATTGTCACTGAGCGATAGCCTCTGGCTTTACAGCAGCAGCAGTAGCATTTGAAGATGGAGGTGGGAGCGGCGAGAACGCTACCCCGCTCTTCAACCTCTCTGCGAAAGACTTGTTCAAATCTGCTGGAACTCCAAAGAATCCAACTGCCTGGCTGTCGTACGGTCCAACAATGGCACCTGACGTAGCAATGTGATTGACATATCCATCAACTTCTTGACTATCGCTGCCGGAAGAGGATCCGGAGCTAGCACCCTCCGGGATGCTCTTCTTGCGAGCGTGCGTATTGTTATCGTAGTCGGATAGATTGGTCAGGGCGCTGTCCATAGAGAATATCGACGTTGATCGACCACGGTCGTAGACAGGGTAAGCATTAGGAAAAGGGCTCACAATCGGGTTCTGCGGTTGGATATTATTGATGCTGCTGAAGGACCCAGATGTATGCGGCGAGGGCTGTCCGTAGAAGGCACCATAGGGATTATTATTGAAGACTGCTGGCTGACCGAACCCGCCTCGCGGCGACATATTCTGGATCAGCTGTGCCGCAAGTGGGAACGCCATATCTGTAGCCGTAAGACCTCCCATCGCCATCTGCTGGACCTGTGCAGCCTGTTGCTGCTGCTGCTGCTGCTGTTGCTGCATCAGAAACGAGGCTTCCAGAGCGCGGATGCTAGCATAGTTATCACGGGCCTTATTCCGGAAACTAATCATGCCTTGCTCCATCTTTGCGATCGAAGCGGAGAATTCCAGCTCAATACCCTGTCTTCTCTGCTTTAATTGCTCTCGCTGCTTAGCCTTCTCCCGTTCTTCCGCAGTCGCCGCCGTCTCCGTCTTTGCACGCTCCAGGTCAGCTCTCAAGTTCGAAACCCTTCGAGCGGCTTTGTCCCTCTTGGCAGTGGCGGAATTGATCTCATTCTTGATCTCTAACAGACAGCGGTCGGCGTGCTCGCGCATGGCAATCGCATCCTTTTCAGAAACAATCAAATTCTCCTTCTCGCTCTTCCATGACTTCTTCTTCTCCTCCCACTCCTTTTCTTGATCCTCGGGAAGTTCCTTCAGTGTCTGCAGCTCCATCTGGATGTTCTCCGTTTCCTCTTCCGCACGGCGGACAGAGTCCCTTAAAGACAGTGCCCTACGCCGCGCTCGCTCGTCTCCCTTGTCTCCAGACCCTAGTCGAGACTTTAGAGAGTCGATCTCGCTGCGCAGGCCGCTTATCCGTCGAGAGTTCCCTTTCTTCGAAACTTTGATTCGGCGTTTTTGTTCCTCTAGGTTGTTACGTGAAGCGTTCAGACTATTTTGAAGGGTGGTGATGGGTGATAGTGGGCGTTGAGGTTTGGCGGGGACCGGCTCTTTTGGTGCATCCACATTTGCGGCTGCAGCTCATAGTTAGAGAAAAAACAACTTCCTAATAATCGGATTATATATAAAGAGAGAATGGAATATATTACCTTGCTTGGACGTCGTGCCGACGCTGGCCGAGTATATGACTTCCCCAGTGGTTCTTCTGATGAACGAGATGTCATACACCGTCGTCGGCGTGAGTCCCGAAATCTCCGCAGTCCATTCCTCCTCCTCCCTCGCACGGCTTATCGTGCTATCCTCCCCTCTACCACCCCAGTTCGCCATCGAAATCGTAGTCTGGGGCCACTTAATCCCATTCAATTCGACGATGAAGGGAAACCTCTTGTCAACTCCTTCCTCTTCGGCCAACGTGTTCGGCGGATGATAATTCGACCCAAATTCAATCTCATTCGATCCAATTCTCGTAATCCAGACCTTGGGCTCATCAGCCCCGTGGGTCGTATCCGATAAAGCAACTTTTGAATCGCTGGCATTCGCAGCGTGTAACTTTTCCACCTCCTTCAGATGAACAATAGAACTAGCAAGCGCAGCCCATAACGGCTGTTGTCCCCGAACCCATATTCCCAACCTCCCCTTCTTTTTCACTGTAGTGGTACTGGTGGTTGTAGTCGTCGACGTAGTAGTAGGACACCCAGCCTCGGGATCTTTCGGCGCGTTCGAAACAACACTAGATGCAGAGCCACCCTTAGTCGTTGATGCGGTAGATGATGATGCGTTTGAAGACGCAGAATTCGACGAGGATGTTGTAGGGTGAGAAGCAGCATACTCGGCGGGGTCCCTCAATGTCAGCCATCTCCTAGTGGCTTTCATAACACCCTGGGCGACGATGTGGACGGCCAATGCGCTTCTGATGCTTCCAGGGGACGACGTTGACGATGTGAGTGTGTTCAGTTCGTTGCCGGCATTTTGTGAGACAGGTATTCCAAGATGATGGGCAATCTGTGAGCGCTCCCGTAAGATCTGTGATATCCCAACAACCGATGCGCAGACGGCAGCGTTCCTCATCGCCCCGCTATTACCGGAACCCGTAGAACCAGCACCAAGTGATAAAGCGACCACAGCTTGAGCAAGATCGACCAAGAATATCCTAGCACTCGGCCACAGCAGCATCGATACCAAAGCCATTATAACATCGGAAATGATGATAGTGAGCACCGACGGTCCACCCTGCTGGCCCTGAAAGATGTAATTTGAGATGGCGCCATAGTTAATCGTTGGCGACGAAGGGTTCGGTCCAAGGAGTGTGAGATTATGAGGGACGAATGACAGGGAAGCAAACAGGAGGTGAACCAAGGTAAGAAGGGTGGTTGGCAGTTGCAAGAGGATGATGAGAAGCATGAGGGAGTCTATCAATGGCCAGGAAGGAAGAATTGTCTTGTATTGGCTGTCGCCACCGGATACACTCGCGCCGGCCTGATCGAGATCGATCATCCGCCTATGGGGAGTCGCCGTCCCGTTCATCCCGCTGTCTGCGTCCAGATGCAAGCGAGCAATAGAAGACAAAGTCGGAGAGTCCCCGGAAGAGTTATTCATCGCCGTCCCTACGCCATTAACACCGAGCTGTCCCTTTGAAGAAGATTCCTGAGAAGTCGACGGTTTACCAGTATTGCTGTTGTTGTTGTTATTGTTGTTGATGCCGCTGCTATGGATATCTTCCAACGACGAAGGACCATGAGGCTGACCGATAGAGGACGAGGCAGAGCCGTTGGATTGGTTGCCGGGAACGTGGGTGTTAGCATTGCTGGAGGCTCTGGATCGGGCTTGCTGGCGTTTCGGAGGAGCTAGACCACCATTTTGGGAGTTGCTTGAAGAGTTCTGGTTATTGCTCGACCGCTTCGTATTTGAAGACGTCGAGCCGCGAGGCATAGCCAGACCTTAAAGCGAAGACAATGTATTGTTGAGGGGGGGAGATAGGCCGCCGTCCTCGTGGTGGTGGGTGGTTGAATGGGCAGTCCTGGGCGGTCCGTGGCGGCGGGTGGTGTGAGAGGTTGTGTGGTGAAGAAACCTCGTGGCTAAAACGGGTGGTGGTTAATATTCAATCTTGTTGTATTTTCTTCCTCCAATGCCAGCAGCAGTCGGTCAGTCAATCAGTCAAACAGGTCCTATCACGATGCCAACACCACCACCATGCAAGCAGACAAAGTATCGAAACCCGAGACGGACGGCGAAGCGGGAAGCCAAAAGAAAAGAAGGAAAAGACGGTGGGAAGGTGGCAGCAGTGGAAGGAATTGAAGCGTGGGATGAGTTTAAGTGGGAGGCAGAATCGAATCGACCGGACGAAGGAAAAAAAAAAACTGGTAATGAAAATGAGGGTACCAGAAAAAAAAGAAAAGAAAAAGGAAAGCCAGCCTACAGCCTTATTCGGTCAGGTGCAAAAGGACAAGAACGACAAGCATGGACAAGCAACCCCTTCCCTCCGTCAATATAATCCGATGGTCGAGCCGAGATGGAAGTCTTGAGAGCGAGGATATAAAGAAGGGAATGAATAAGAAATGGGGAGATTGCGATGCTCAACAGAACAAGGGGATGAAAGGGTGCCTCGGTTCCCCCCGTCAGCTCGGCTTCGTCAGCTTCCGCTCGCCGTGATTGTGGATGTCAGTGCTAAAGTACTGTATGTATGTACATATGTATGGATGGATGCAGAGCAAGTCAGGTAAGGTATTCTGGGCTGAAGCTCCGTGCATGAATTTGAAGTGGGTAATGGGTAAATGCGGATGTGCTGATTGTTTCAAGGGATGCCATACACCACCGCTGGTTCGATTCAATAATATTCAATAACAGTACCAATATGCTCCAATCGATTAAGATTAAATAGGGAAAGGAACAAAAAAAAAAAAAAAAGAACCATGGCGTACATGTACAATATATGTATGTACGTACCTTGGAAATACGAATGCTAAGCTCTCGCCGTGCCGAAACGATTAGGGCTGCTGTTGGTCGGAGGAAATGCAGAAGAGTGGATTCCCTTCCCTTTCGAAACCGGGGCGAATGACAAGGTATTAATATCTTATTCTCACTGCACACCTCCAGGATCTGCTCTGGAAGTCCTACTTTCCCAAGTCAGAATCGCATGGAATGCACTAATCATCACCGGCCTAGGCGGAATGTCCACGCAAGAAGGAAAGCCAGGCTCTGGATATCTCGTCGACGGGCTCCCAAATGGCAACAGTCACTCGTCCTATCCCTTACTGATCAGCCGCAAGCGTTTCTATCACTGGGCTAGTCAGTCAGTCTCGACTTCAAGTACCGTAAGCTAAGAATCAAAGCAAGCAGAAACATCAAAGCTCAGAAAGGCCCGAACCAGTACTCCACAGAGCAGCTAAGTCCAAACTTGCATGAATATTAACTAAAGAAACACTGAGACTATCCTCAAAATGTCCCGGCAAACCCCAGATCACACACACACACACACAAATACAGACACGCTCCAAACATCGAATATTATACTTGCCACCGCTCGGAGATATATAATACACTCACTCGCACTAGTCTCCTTGCCTGGGAGGAAAGAAGCTCACACTGAAGAACCCCAAGCCTGTCCAAGTCGGAAGTACTTAATTAGCCGGTCGAAACGATCACGCCCTTTTCTAGATCACAAGCTCCGTTGGCGGCGGAAACAAGGCAATCCCTCCCCAAAAAACCTCAAGACATACACAGTAAACGATATACGCACATGCGGATATTTTCTCTCTACTCTAGAAAATCGAGAAGAAGAAAAAAAAAAAAAAAAAGAGTTACCTTTCAGATTTATCATGCCATGCCCGCATCAATAGAGTAAAGCCTCAGTCCCTTGCCATCTTTCGACGGAGCGTTATCTGTTTAGTAAGCATAAACAGAAGGCGACGAATTCAGAAGACGAAGAGCTCTTCGGAATACTTATTATCCCACGATAACCCTTCTTGACGCGGAACGAGCATACCCATGGATTCAAAACTCGGAAGGCTTGGGCAACTGCCCAAACTGTCTGCATATTGTGTCACTCCCTCTTGACTTCATTAGCGTCCATATACTAGACCCAATACAGTTAGTGCCGAACCAGTCATAAATTTCCTAAAATGGACCAACACAGCTCACAACACATATAATTGTTAAATATCTACCACACCCAACACAGCCGTACACTCTCTGTTTTCCGGGGAATGAACGCAGGATATATTCAGGTCAAACTGATTCCTATAAGATGCGCTTAACTGCCTTAGCTGATTACAAAGTAAGAAAACATTAGTTACATAGATAAATAACGAAAAAGGTGTTTGCTTTGAGTTGTGGTTGCGGGGTGCAGGCGCGCCCTTTCCACGGAACCCACAGAAAGCATCCAACTAGCGCGGGATATGATTTAAAAAACCTCCCGAGAATTTGCCCACTCGTCAGACGGCTCCTATTTTGTATTTTGGTTGTAGTATGGCAATCCATTATTTGTGGCAGGGGTAGGAGGATAGCTATAGGTATAGGTATGGGCAGCGTTAGGGCTAGGGGGAGTAGGGGTAGTAGGGAGGTTTTGCATTTGCATTTGCAATTGCATTTGCAGCTCTTTTTTTTTTTGCTGTCGTTCCCTATCGTAGTCTTTGTGCGGGAGTTAGAATATCAGTATACATGTATACTCGAGGCTCATGGTTTATGAACCGTTGGGGCGTATCATGAGGACTTACAGTGAGCGCTCTCAAGAACAACAACTACGAACAGCGTCAACAGGAAAATCGGAAGGAGCTGCCCGAATGTGAAGAGCTCGTTTTCTTCATTCACTTCCCCTTTATACCACTCTGTCCAATTGAGCCAACTCCTCATCCTTCGTACGTAGATAAAAGTACTGACGGATACGTAGATTCCGAACACGACAACCAACAATTTACAAAACCAAACGACTTTCCGAGCAAACCGAGCAAAAGTCGTATTTTCCGTATTCAGGTTCAGAAGCCTATACCCGATACTAATGATGACCCCCACAGAATACATTATGGTCAAAATGATCCACTGGCTGTATCCGCTTAGAACCCTATTGTTGATCGTCGATTTGAAAAGGGCGTTACCAAGGCCGTCGTAATCCGTGAATAAGACTTTAATGCCGTTTCTAAGTTGCTCTTCCCTTGATATATAGCAGGCGGCCGGCAGGAGTAAAGCGACTGATTCGGTGTTATTTCCATCCAAAGGAAGCCAGGGCCGAGGTGGGACTGACGCCGGAAAATCGATCGGGAAGCCGGTTATGGTTATCTGATGAGCAAAAAAGAGCCCGCTGAGTGTCACGACCACGCCAATGGCAATGATGCGCAGAGATCCAAGTGCCGGATTGCGAAAGTAATCTGGCAGCACCACGATCGAGCACACATGGGTGCTCATGGTCATGAGAATGAGATTGGCAATGATATTGTAGTGATAAGCGCTAACATCGCATCCGGGCTTGGAGAATAACGCCGATATGCCCAGTGCCAGCCCGGTCACGATCTGTTGGTCGCTGAGGCTGAGCACAAGGTCCTGGATAATCCTGTCCACCAATGGAATCTTTTTTTCCCTACACGATATCACCAGATCAGCCTTTACATTCGAAGATGAACAGTGAACTATCTCGGTTGGTCTGAAAACGCTAGGTGCAACTTACTTCCTAGTTTTCGCGGCTTTGTCTTGTCTTGCATCCCGATTATTTCTCGAAAAGATACCGCAAAGGGTGAACAGCAGTCGGGTATGCTTAATTATCAAGATCGAGCACAGAATCAACGCGGTGTAGGCACCGGCAGCAAATGCGCAGAGAACCTAAATATCATATCCCGGAATGTCGTCAGTCATCATAAGCGTAGAGGGGAGTAAATCTATAAAGTTCTTCCTTACCCCCCACCCTGCAACATCCGGATTTGTCTGAAAGGTTTTCCTTGCTACACTCATGCATCTTCCAGGTTCGACTGTATCGCATCTGGTGATAGAACTGAAAAAATGGCCCATATTATCCGATTTTAGAATATAGACTAAAGTTTGGTTTTTCCCTTATATTCGACCTTGCTATGTATTGAAGACCAAAAAAAAGAATTTCGTGTGAGATGAATGCTCCAAAGCCTGGTCTTAAGTAATTTCCCTTCTGGATGGGTCTTGTATCATCTAATGTAGTAGTAGGAGGCCCTACTGTGATACTCAGAAACGATACGTCGACGTCGGCGGACTGGGACCTTCAACGAACGCGAGATACCACTACGCGGAAAGAGACCCAACGAGCATGCATTCCTTAGTTTTTCAAGGCATTTCTTCAGGCTTTTATCTAAAAATGTGATCATCATATGCAGTTGGCTAGTGTAAAGCCAGTCTGCAACAATACCGTCTCATCCTGTTGCAAAAACTCTGCATGATGTGGATGAATTTGTATTGATTTCACGAGGCTTTCAGGCTTGGTGATTGAAGAAATATTGGCCGATAGAGTCTAATGGGCCTTTTTCGTCGTTCTTAGCCGAGGATGCTGCAGTCCATTTTGAGAAAGGCTACGGCTGAAAGATCAGCTCGGCGCCCGAGCTTCAGAGCCCATATCGTGGTGACTAGCAAGATATGATAACTTTGTGTAACGATCCGATCGTAGATGCGGTTTTGCTTTCATTCCTGACCGCGCTGTGTCCTCGCCAGGATATAGAACTTGCGTTATATGCACGGGGGTACATCTGCGTGGCAAGAGACCCCCAAAGATTAATTTTTCCCTGGTACCCTGGGTACAAGACTGGATTTTGCCCTTCCGATAGGAATTCCCACCCCAAATTGAGGCGCGATTTTGAAACTTAAGAACCTCGCTACCCATAACCCCCCCACACAGTATGCCAACTTCAGCATTGAAAGCGGAATCTGTATGACTGGTGCAATCACGTCGAAATCCTATGTATTCCATATGAGACGACCTCGACACCCCATCACCAACATTGTAACAATCGATTGATAAGAAATCTCGGAGCCTAATCACCCTGTCTTCAAAGGATTTACTCTCTTTTGGTTTAGTCATTCAAGCCCAGAAAACTTGCTGAGGTGCATGATAATTCGGAATCTTTACAGGTGCACGATAATTCAGAATCTTTACTTTAGAACGGGCCGAGCTCGGACAATTGCATACACTATCTCAAGCCAATGCTAGTACGCCCACTTTGTCTCTCGATCCTACTGCCTCTTTTAAGAAATGCCTAACCGAAACTCGCTCCGGACGGGATAATTGATAATCTAGAACTTTTGGTGGGTAGATTAGTTCTATCATGTAGGATCTGGTAGGTGAAAGGGAATGATAAGTGTGAGCCTTCAATTCAACCTCACAGCCCTAGTTACGGATAATACGGCAGCCTAACACTGCATCGATTGATAGGGTATTAGATTCATGACGGTGGGCTGGTTACCCAAGCAAGTCCGCACAACCGCGAGTCTTGGTATACAAATTATATCTCGCTTGAGCATTCCTCTCATTGGGGGAGCTTTTTGATATGCTGTCGCGACTGCTAGAGACTCGATATGCATATGCATATACATGAATGTTCTCTCTATGTATAGCTATCTAATCTCTTTATATGGGGGCGGGAAGTCATATTTTTGATTATAATTGTACCACTGTGATATTTTTCTTCCCAGCGTGCAGTGGATCCTCTGCTTTTTGAAGACGCCGCTGTCGACGGTATGCTTTGAATTCGCAATTTTTTGGCGAGTCGTCTTAGGCTATCTGGCCAGGCTCATGATTTACTCGCCCTAAACCGCTTGGAGCTGAGGCTGCAATGTTTATGGGAGCTTATGGTTCAATGCATCGATAAGATACCTGAATGCCATATGCTCCAGAATTCTTAGAATATCCAGATGAAATCGATGGCAGTACCATAACACTATGCTATCGGAACACATACAATCATAAAGGGACTCGTGATTATATTTGGACAAATAGTATATAGCTTTTGCTTTAGAAAATATATCTAGGACTAGGAATATTCGACTCCATGCTACATCGAAAAGAAGGAAAAGAAGGAGATAAAAATAATGGAAAGTCAAATCGGCTGAAATTTGTGTCGTGTTGGGAATTAAGTTAGCTACTCTTTCTAACAAAATGCGAATTTACAATTTTTATTTATTTTAATATCCATATCCTAATTAGGAATATTTCCGAAAAAGGTCTCCGCAGCCTTCGTCATTTTCCCCATGTTCATGACAGGGACCAGGCAGCCAGAACTTTCATCATAAGCTTTTTTTTTCTTCGTCTGGACTATACATACATACCGTCGAAAACCCCTCACAATTGGCAAGTTAACGGTGGTGTGGGGGGTTGATTAATCAAGATTTATCCTTGGAAAAAAAAAAAGAAAGAAAGAAAGAAACATAAGCTTTCCCACTGGCGCTAAACAAACCTTGAACGATGGAGATTAAAACGACTATGATATTATATATTATACTCGCAAGCTCTTGTTACGGCAGGAGGAAGATCTTTGGCGTATTCACCGTGCAAGACCTTCAAGGGGTAGCCCTGCTTTCTCCTCCTCCAGAGAAGGCCAAGGCCAGATTAATCAAATTGCATCAAAATCCTTCGAAAAACCTTGGTCGAGTTTGTCCTGCCGTACTGCCGAGATGGAAATTTCGAAATCAATACCCCGCACTTGTTGTATCAATCGCAGAGACGACATGCATGTCGACAGTGGTAAAAAGAAACAAGAATCCAGGTCACAAGACAGGATAGAAGAGCTATTTCTGTCTCCAAAAGCCGTTCGAACGTGCCGATTTTATTCTATCTTTTTCAAAAAATTTCCCGTGGTTAAAGGTAGCGGTACTTGCCAGGTACGCTCGACGGCGCCACTCAAAAAAGGCTTAATCCATGGTTCCCGATAACCGAATACGAAAAAAAAAAGCCTCCTCCATCATCCCGAAAATGCTATGTAGATTACTCCGTAGATTCCTGTTCCGGGTGCTTGTTTGCCCGCACGCGAAATAGCTAGTAAAAAAAAAAATTAAGCAAGGGACTATTGACTCGAGTGATACATCGAAAAATCATCAGATTCAACTGCGCTCCCGATATTAAATGCCGACTATAGGTAGATATACATGACCCTCGGCCAATTTACAGAATGTCATTCGGCTAAATTATATTATAGCTGGCGTCAAAATTAAGCTGCAGCTATATATACATGCTAGCTCTAACCGTCGACCCCTTCCCTTCGAATGTTGAATTTCGAGCAAACCACCCCTCCGAGCCTCGCGATGTATGTAGACTATATTAATAACGTTGAGTGTGCGTATTCATAAAAGAAATGTAACTCCACCAGATCAATACCTTATCTTCGATAGCAGATAAACACAACCCAACTGTAAAAAAAAAAAAAAACCATGTAATTCGCCAGTGAACGATCTCAAGAAAAAAAATAAAGGATAAGTACTAAACAAATATGGCGAAAAGGAAGAAGAAAACACCCGTTTAAGCCGTGCGATCCTATATTGGTATCTCATCGTAGCGAGCGGACGAGAGAAACCGGCGAACCAAACTCCAGTGATATACAACATGTAGGGAATGAATATCTGAGTTAACTCCAGCCGAAAAAAAAAATTCTAAAGATTATTTTTTCCTTTTACTGCCCACCTCCGTCAGAGGTGGCGTTTCTATGCCTCAAGCCAGGGTCGAGAGCAGAGGGTGGTAGCTGCTCCAATGTTGACAAGCCACCATCTCTCGAATCCTGGATATCATCCCGAGTCGGTACGCCTAATGGATTGGATAGCTCAGAACCAGGGGTGGACATTAGCGACCTCTGGGACCTTTCAATATCTCGCTTGAGGGATAGGAGTTCTTTCTCGAAGCGCTTTCCAAAGACGTCGACTATAAAAGATTTGGTTAGCTTGATAATATCACTAAGATCTTGAAGGAGAACTAGACTTACTGTAGTAAGTAGCACCGTTATAAACACTCCAGAGCCCCAAAGCTGATATGAAGATAGCGCTCAGCGGTCTTGAATGGAACCACAACGGCACTGGCAGCATCGTCAGGACGGCATAACTGTACTGGATACCCATGAATGCAAACTCTTGCAATGCTTCTGGCAAGCCCAGCACTGCCTTGCCAATCCACGTTTTGGAGTAGCTTCGTCTCAGCCAAGTAAACGACGTCGGCCTTCCGGCAGCAATCTTGTCCGCTTTTCGTATCGTTATGAAGAAGTGATAGCTGGCCTGCCAGATGAGGTACGGTATTGACGCCCACCCGATCATTTCGAAGAGACCAAAGTTGCCTTCTTTTCTCATACGCTCGAGAGCAAACATGCTGCCTTGCATGGCATCCTGGTGGACAATTGAATGTAGGACCACGGGTGGCATGAGATGGATGAAGAGCGAAGTGATCTTGTCGAGGGAGTGGAAAACCATCGAGTTTCTCCACATGGCGATTGCCCAGGCGTTGTTGCCATAGGAGAGGCAGTAAGCACTGATGAAGAGACGACGGGAGTTGGGAAAGACCCATATCGACAGGAGCAGCAGAACGTTGGTGAAGTAGCAGAGATCGGCAAGGAAATAATGGTAGCCGCGCTTGTGGTAGGTATAGAATCGGATGGGCATGAAGTAAGCCATCTGTATGGTGTAATACCAGTGCATGAGGTGTCTATAAAACAATATCGTCAGTTGTACTGATATTTATTGACCGGATTTTGAAAGTGGAGCTGGGGATATTTCGGACGTACGGATAGCCACCAAGAAGGTAAGCACTGACGAATATATTGCAGACACCGAGGACGAACGAGATCTTCTCTCTCAGTGTCACAATCTTCTGGTCCTGCCATCGTTTCATCAACTGGTCGATATTCTTGCCGTAGCGAGTCCTCAGCTTGTCAAGCTCCACGTCCGTCTTCTTGAGGACTCTCTCCTTCTGCTTGTCGTAGGTTTCCTTGACATATTTGCCCTGCTTCTTAAAAGTTTCGCTCTGGGTTTGGAGTGTCCTATTCCACCGTTCGATTCTCTGGTTCAAGGCGAGAGTGGGAAGGGCGAGGTTGTCGAGGAGGTCGAAGAGGGTCAGGCGATCAACCTGAGCAGCACCTTCCCAGTCATCATCTTTAGAGGAACCAACGAAAGAACCGGAGCGAGAAAGGGTCGGAGATGTGAAAGAACCCCTTTCGGAGACGGGAGATGACGGAGGAGAAGAGCTGCAGGCACTCTCGACAGCGACGTCGCCCGGGCTGGATTCCGATGTGGAAACCATCGTCGCTGTAGCGGTGATGGCTTATGACGTAGCTGGCGATGGTGTGCACGACCGACGGACCACGAGATGGAATGTAGCCAAAGACAGAAAAAGATAAAGGAAGGAATTTGTTTGACAGTACCGACAGAAGAAACGAAGCCGAAGATTATCCTGTCCTTCTTGTTAACCTTCGAGGTCTCCGGTGGTGAGTTTGAAGGGAAACCGGGAGATGGGGAGTGTGAAGTTGACACGGTTTGACGTTAACGTTGAGACTTGGTTTTATGAGGCCAGCCAGCCCATTTTAGCTTGACCAGAACTACTCCGCCCAGCCAGTGTATAACGTATCCATCCTCGACAAGTACTGGACTTCAATAGTTGGGGATATCGTGGTCAGGATGACAGAGTCAACTGGATCCTCTCAGGGTTTGAACAGCAGACGTGCACTTGGCCACCACATACATAGTGTATCAAACCTATGGGCATGAGAATGGCTGCGTAACGAGCACAGTCCAAAAGAACCATGCCGAGGCAGGTGACTCGCTGAAGACTTCACGTTGGGACTCTATCCGGGCTGATTGGCTACTCCGTTCGATCCCGTGATGTCTCTTTCGACCTTCAAGGTCGTTACAGAACTGCATCTCCGAGATGGATCAGATAACAAGCCTCTTCCTGTGAACGATGTGGGTGGTGCTGCTAAGCCACGAGAGAACAGAAATCCCACTCCATACTTTCGTTAACTACCAGCAAGTGAGTGAAGGAATTGCCTAGCTAAGTAAGCTCGAGCCAGGAGCTTGGGGAAGCTCAAGTAGCTGTGTGCTGCAGGGCAGGGACCCCTGCGCTCGGTTTCTGTTTGGCTGGCTGCTGATCTAAACAAAAAGGTCAACCCAATCCAACCCAACCCGACAACAAGCGACCTCATCTCTCTCCAACCTGCCCGCCGCGACCAACCCGCGGACTCTCCACATTGCCGCGCAAAGCGACATCGCCATTTACTACAATACAATACATCGCGATCTCCGTTCACGCTTCCTCGTAGCCGTCACTCTTCTGATACTTATATAAGTAAATAAAATATCCAATCAATTGATCCTGTAAAGCTTCCTCTTCCTCTTCTCATCATCCATCTGCTCGTGCTTGTCCAAACTTGATTCGCGACTTTTCCATCTTCCCATCGTCTGATATCCACGTATCCATCGCCTTCCTCACCCGAACGAGTCTCTCGGCTCCGTCTGCGTGACCTCCAACAAAACTCGGCGAAATGGCGTCGAACGCTGCTGGTTCTGCTGCTGGTGCAGCTTCTGGAGCCAACGGTCCTCCTCCTCCCACCCCATCAACCTCTGCTCCCGCTCCATCTCAACAGAACCTCAACAACATCGTCATCGAATATCTGAATAAGAAAGGATATAACAAGACAGAAGCTATGCTACGACAAGAGATGGCCGCCATCGATAACCCCAATCAGCCTATCCGTCCCAAGGAGGACAAGTACTCCCTCTACGATAAGTCCTACTGTAGGTTCTCTTCTCTTCTCTTCTCTTCTCGTTCGTTGCTCGATGGCCAAGTAGGTTAGATGACGCGACTGACACCTTCTCCTCCTAGCTCGACTTCTCTCCTGGATTGAGAATTCTCTCGACCTGTACAAGGTAAGATGCCATTTCATCTCCATCTTCTTGATAGCAGCCTTAGCTAATATGATATGTGTCTGTCTAGCCTGAATTGAAGCGTATTGCCTTCCCCGTCTTCGTTCATCTCTACCTCTCCCTCATGCGCCAGGGCCTCGCCGCTGAGGCCAAAAAGTTCTTCGAAACATATCAAGCCGACTTCAAATCCAAGCACGGTCATGATCTTACCCAATTAGCCAGCCTTTCCGCTCCAATTCACGTCGAGGAGAACCCGACAGCCAAGATCTACACCGAAAACAAGTATCATGTATCATTGACATTCGTCAGTCATGGCTTGCTTATGGGATACTTGACCGAGCATGGAGGCAGTGCTGGCGAGGTTATTACCGGCATCCTCAACACCAATTGCCAGATCTACAAAGTCGACCGTCAGCCTCTTCTTGGGCTCTCCGGCGAGGATGACATGCTTGGAGACACTGAAGGGATTCCCGGTCACATCAACAAGGATGGTCCCGCTCAAAAAGATCTTCCGAACCTCAAGTTGGGCCTCTTGCCTATGGACAAGGACCTGATCGCTGACGTTGAGTACGAGCTCGCCGCTGAAGATGCTAAGGAGAAAGAGGCGCGTGAAGAGTTGGGCGGTACAGGCGGTCCCAGCTTACTCGATACCTTCCAACAGCACATCAAAAGAGAAGAGAGTGAGGACACCCCCATGCGCGATGAAGTTCCTCTCCCAGCCTACAAGCAGACCGACATCGATGCCGAGATCAAGGCCGTCAAGGATTATCGCAATAAATTTTCGCTCGATACGATCACTATGCAAGTCAGAAACCAGCAAGGAGTCGAAGGCCCACCCATGGCCGGAGCCCTTCCCAGCGTTCTCACATACACTTTCCATAATACGAATGATAATATGCATCGTATTGCTTTCTCGGAAGACAACACGATCTGCGCTACCTCCCACGCCGAATCGTACATCAAAGTTTGGTCCCTAAAGGGCGAGAAGCTCTGGTCGATGAACCAGTCCGAGAACGAAAATGTCACGACTACCAGGCGATACACCGGACATTCCGCTCAGGTTTATGGTCTTTCGTTCTCCCGTGATGCGAAATGGCTTCTCTCTGCCTCTTTCGACAAGTCAATCCGTCTGTGGAGCTTGCATACCCACACCGCTTTGGTCACCTACAAGGGCCACGCCAACCCCGTCTGGGATGTCCGCTGGGGACCTTTTGACCATTACTTTGCATCCGCTTCCTGGGACCGCACGGCGCGAATTTGGTCCACTGAGCATATCTCTCCGCTCCGTCTGTTAGTCGGCCATCTCGAGAGCGTCACCAAGATCGCCTGGCATCCCAATAGCGCCTACGTCTTCACCGGCTCCTCCGACAAGACCCTGAGGATGTGGGATATGCAACAGGGCAATTCTGTCAGGCTGTTCAACGGCCACACTGCGCCAATTCGCTGCCTGGAGGTCTCTCCAAACGGCAAGTACTTGGCATCGGGTGCAGATGATGGCACCATCAACATCTGGGATATCGGCATGGGTAAAAGGATCAAGACCATGCGGGGGCATGCCAAAGCCCCCGTCTGGAGTCTTTCCTGGAGCGTAGAGGGCCAGATCCTGGCCAGCGGAGGTGCGGATAACTCTATCCGCATCTGGTCTGTCGGGGAGGATAAGGGCAATAACGCCCCAAACTCCACCGGGACCGTTGGGGCCGAGATGGTCATCAACGGAATCGGTGGGATCCCCGGCGACCCATCGACCAAGGTCGATGTCGCAGCTGGGCCAGGACTGGGCCCTCTTGGCGCCAAAGGGCGCAAAGACAAGAAAGATGTCGTCGCCACGTGAGTAGTAACCCGCCCCATAATCCATCCGATAATGGACCATTGTTGCTAACTGTCTTTTAGGAGCGACCATCTTGCAGTCTACTACACGAAGAAGACCCCGATCTACGAGGTCATGTTCACCAAGAAGAACTTGGTTCTCGCTGGGGGTGCATACACCCCCTGAGACCAGGTTCTTCTTGGTGAACATGACCCGCGGGGAGGGGTAGGGGGTGTTTCTTTCTTTTCTTTCTTTTCTTCTTTCTTTTCTTCTTTTCTTTTTTCCTTTCTATTTTTTGTTCTTATTACTTATCAATTATTGCATATCATGAAGCCAAGAGGCCTCCGAAGTGTTCGACCGCCTCTTGAGCAAATTGCGAAATCGATATAAATTTTTGTGCTGAGCCTGCATGTTCTGGGTGTGCTTTTACTTCCTCGGGTGTCTAAAATTCCATACAAAAGTGTCCTACTCGTTTTTCACTAATCATTAATGACATGGTGATAATCGATCGATACCGCCTTTCTCACCCACCCCCTTCCTGAGCTCCTTCGATCATACCAATGTCCCCACCCACGCGAAATCGTTGTGTAAATCATCTATTTCCATTTCCAAAAGCCAGATCGAACTTGTGTTTGCGTGAAACCGAAGAAAAAAAATCCAACAAAGACCTCCAACCGATTTCCATGGATTGAATTCCACACTAGAAATGCCGAAACGACCGCATCCGCCACCCACGAGGCGGAAAAAGACGCCGAAGGTAAGTCATCCGGTGCCAATTGATCTGACTCCCCGCTGTAATCGAGCTTCACGATTGCTGATATCCCACGCTCAGGCGCCAGAAACCGCGGACGAGTACCTTGCCCGTATGTCACGAATCTTGCCAAAACCCCAGAAAAGATCGAAGCCTTCCATGTCATATGCACTCTTGCGAAAACAAAAAAACATGACTGATGAATATTAAATTAAACCTATTCAGTCGCCGTTGATCTCGAAGAGAGCGGTGAAAGATGGAGGAGCGGTGATGTCGCCAAGGTAACCCTCTACTTTATATTTTTTCCCTATATCCAGAAAAAACTTTCTGTAGATATCCTTTGATTGAGATTTTGATTTGACAAATTCCAAAAGGCTGGCAGGTTCTTCGTCCAGGCGATCACTGCATACGAGACTACACTCGCTCGATATCCCAATAACTTTGACGCCCGTTATAACCGGTCCGTAAATATATGTACTCCCCTCATGCAAAAGATATTTTACTTTAAAATATGAGATCTAAAGAGGGTTAGATATAAAAATATAACAGCGCCCGGCTGCTCTACACACTTACCCAGCTGCCTCTCTCGCCCACCTTCTTCCCTTCGACATCAACCGCAGAATCCCGCCTTCTCGCCGCCGCCACGGCGCATCAAGAGTGCAACGATCTAGAGCAGAACAGCTCCGACATCCTGTTCAACTACGGGCAAACCCTCAGCTCCCTGGGGGAATTCTACGCCAGCAAACCGCCTCAATCCGAGGGGTACAACGAAACGGAAGACGAAGAACCGCCAGCGCAGGAGATCGAAAGACTCTTGAAATCAAAACAGGCGTTCGAGTCGTCATGGGGTGTCCTCCAGCAATGCCTTACGGTCCAAGAATCGGATTACAAGTCAAGCCTTGAGCAATCCCGATCCTTCGAGAACCTAACCCCGCCGGATGAATACCCCATGAACGACAACGAAAATAACGACCACGATGACGATGACGATGGCACAGAGGGCGGTATAAGACGCCCCGTACCGGAACGAAGAAACTCAAGCGCGAGTTCCCACTCCAGCAACAACAGCGGTAATAACGTCCAATGGGCCGCGATAGTGGAACCCACCACCAAGCTCACGATCCTGGACACCGCGATCGCGATGCTAGACGTGCAAACCAGCATCCTAAGCCTCCCCACGCCGTCCACGGCGAACAGCATACTCTCGCGGGAGTATCTAAACGAGCTTACCTCCCACGCCGGTACAATCCTTGATAACTACGTCCTTCCCATATCCGGAAGCATACACCGGGAACCGAACCTCAGCCTCGAGCCAACCGAAATAATCGAAAGAGAAGCTGAAGCCACCCTCTCCCGCGCAAACTTCCTAGCGTCCTTGGCAGAGTGTAAATACCACCTAGGCCTGAACACCCCGGAAACCTGGGAGAACGATGTAAAAACCGCGTTTGAACCGTTCACGCTGTCCGGCGCACAGAACGACGGTGCCGAAGCGAGGGTCGTAGACCTCTCGGCATCATGGATGGGACTGTGCGACAGGTCGACGGCGTATACGACCATTTCAACGAGTGTTATACAGACCGACGCTATGAAATCATGGAAACTGGCGGGTCTGGCGTCGCAGGATTTATCAGCCGCGACAAAGATATCTCCGGAAAAGGAGAAACCGGGGGTTTACCTCGCCCGTGGGAATTTGGAGTTGATGAGGAGTAGGATTCCCGTTGAAGCGGCGGAGAAAGCGAGAGCGGTGCTTAGGAAGAATGCAGGGGTGTACTATAGAGGCGTTGTTGCTGCGAGCGGGAGTAGTTTGATCGGTGCTGTTGATGGGGTGAAGGTTAAGGAGGCGGTGGAGGAGGCGAGAGTGAAAGAGGCAGTTATAAAAGTCGAAGAAGGGGAGGTGGAGGGTTTAGTTGGCTTGATCACCAAAGGCGGCGTGGGAAGGGAGGCGGTGTGGAGGACTGTAAAGACTGCCGTGGAGGAGGGAGTGTTTGGTAGGGAAACATTGGGTGCTGTGGAGATGATTTTGAGATCTGGTAGTTAAGTTGAGGAAACTATAGATCTAAGAATGGGAATATAGAATGGAAAGTCTGTACGGTGCCGACGCTATATCCAAATTGATGCGATAGCGGCGAGCCGTCTGTTAATGTTCGTGAGGAATTCATATCATACATAAGACCCGATGTGATGCCCTTGTGCCTTCCATGCCATGCGATACCCTCTGTTCCGGATGATGCTCCCTCGTAAAAAAGAAATTCCATGTCATGATCGGAAAATATATCGCCTCTAAAAATAAATAAAAACGCCACAACCGTAAGGATGAAAAAAGTAGCGATGGAGCAAGAATACAGAAATGCAGCTCTATGGGACTAAAAACAGAACAACAAGGTGGGAGAAACAAGCCCCTGGGAAAATAAAATGTAAGCCATGGAAATAATGCGCTGATTAGTAGTTCATAGTGGGAAGAATACAATACAGTGACGTTTCAAGCTAGACGTGCTGCTTGTTTTGGGACAAAGATGAGGGAAATGAAAATGCCTTATGAGAAAGAAGAAAAAGCCTAAACAAAGAATCGGTCAAGATATCTGTCTGGTACTATCTCAAATATGATGGAGTACTCCAAGTTAGACAAATACCTAATCCCGCCATCTTCTTGATAGGCTTACCAGCACTCGAATCCGCAGAGTCTAAAGTTCTATAAGTAGAACTCGTGGAAAAATATCGAGTGATGATGAAAAGATAAACTAGAAAGAGTGAGAAAAGAGAGTGAGTGGAGCAGGATCTGAAGAGAAGGAATGTGTCTCACAAACCATTTATTGGAAGATTAATGAGAGAATCCTCGGAAGAGATGAAACGGAAGAGATGAAATGAGAAGGGCTTGGGAAGAGATGGTTCCATGTCTGTCTCAAGTGCACCGATTCAAGGTGAGCTTCCATCATCATCTGGCCATTCGGTCATCCGCTGTTTAGCATTATTATGATCTTGCATGCTGATCATACACTCAGCGCAGAAAGCTTTGGGGTTGCGATTGCATCGCTCGCAGAGCCAAACCTCCCTATCGCAGCGGCTGCATAACCCACGCGGGTACTCTATGAGAGCAATACAGCGGAGGTCCCACCAATTGTACTCTAGGCTGTCTACGGCGGCGGTGTTGCGCGGGAAGATGCGTCTGGGCAGTGGACATCGAAGCATACGTTTCAAGACGTACTCCACTTCATTGATCTTAATAATGAAGTCTGCGACAGCAGGGTAAGGAGGCAGTATCTCAATGTTGTCTCGAGGTGAGTTCGGAAGAAGGTATTTGTAGAGCTGAAAGTTGCGCTCTCGAAGACAGTATCGGAATAGGTAGGCGAGCCATCCTTCGTCGATCGTGGCCGGTCGCAAGTTCGGATGAGTCCAACCTTCCGGCATAACCCAGTTTTTCCCAGTCATTTTTTGAAGCGAGTATCGTTGTTCGCTGAGATCGTAGGAACCGAAGTTGGAGACAGCCTTGTCCATTGCTGAAGTACAGACGACGCTGGTGCCGATGTTTACATCATCGATGTGCAACTGGTCTTTATGGTCTCCGCCAGTCCCTGGGAAGTAGAAGGTTCGCCCGGACGGATGCTCAATACGAGACTCCCAAGGCATTCGAGGCATGGGGTCCTCATTCTTGAGTTTTGGGAATGGGACCATATCGTGCATCGCGAGTTGTTTATGAACACTGTGGTAAAGTCGCATTTGGTCGTATTCGTCGATTAGAGTCTCGGGAACTCCGTCAATGGTCCAACCGTCCCACAAGTAAGCATTGCGAGAATCGCAGTACGAGTGGCAGAACATCAACTCGGTCTCGATACCAAGAGCACCCGTGACGCAGAGCCAGCGCGCGACGTTGTGTTGAAAGGGACAGTTCTCATCGCTCCAGTGTCGCTCGGTTTTCTGCCAGATGTCTCTTTCGATAGACATATTGCCGCTATTGCCGAGGAACAACTTCTTCAAACGAGTGTACCCGATCAGGCCGGTATTCTCCAGTTCCTGGACATCGGTAGGGGGCGACCCACGCCAGATCTGTGAGCCGATGGGTGACTTGACCGGTCGAAGGGCCTGGAAACCTTGGCCCGGGAACGTTCCATGCTGGTCCCAGTATTTTTCGAGCTTCTTAAGCAAGAGCCTTTGAAGGGTATCGAGGACCAGTTCGACGTCCATGGATGCACATTCCTGGGCTCTGATGGATTCGAGATGGAGGAAACACTCCGGGAAGCCTTCAGTGCCGATTTTTACGCCGGCACGATAGTACTCATTCCAGTCAACACCCGTGAAGGTTTGAAGAACAATATTGATTATAAGTTGCTCTGTGATCCCGGTGTTGCTGAGATTGAGATGAGTAAGGCGGTCCCATTGATGGACCGGGCGTCTCATCGAGATGCTGCACTTGCCATCGAGGTTTGAGACCCCACGTAAGAACTCTCGGACCTGATAGTCGGGAATAGCGAGTGCGCTCGAAAAGTCCAGGCTCTCAGCCCTCCTGACGAGATAATGTTTGACATCTCTGGAAACGCTCGTGCATGTTCGACGTAGATTGATGATGTCAACAACATCTGGAAGATGTTTGACAATGTGCTCGATGATCAAGTGATTGCTGAGAATTTCCGGGCCACGGTTTAGAGGGATTATAGCGGCTCTGGCAGCCTCTGCAGTAGAAGTTTTAGGCTCGAGCTCTGTCGTATGAGAACCCAATCTGGAGATACTGGTACCCTCCCGTGCACTTGGGCGTGGAGGGTCGCCCCAAGATGACGATGGGGACAATGCCATGCCGGCGCGTGTAAGGCGAGACACGACAAGGGGGTGCTTTGTTGCTGTTGCTTCGAATTCTAGCTATCCTAGCCACATGCAGCGATCGAATATCTCCGATTCTGCGGCAGCGAGAGTGCACTTGAAGCCTAGAGATCCAAGAGACGATGTTTGAAGGATCTAGGAATTACAGTCGTCGAAGCAGATGACGAGGATTAAATGGGAAAGATGCAATGCTGGTTGGAGGGATAACGGATGGTCGAGCGATGAGGTTGCCCTTGACATACATGTATGTATAGATGTATATATATGCATATGCTACACCAGCAGGGGATTTGACACGGACATGTACGTGCAGCCATGCGGATCGAATGTCGATATCACTGCGGGCGACATCAGTCGGAGCGAAGTTGCAGTTGAGAGAAAAACAACACGTTCATTCAGGCCCAAATATAGCCTTTGAATTTTGAACTCAGTGTAGGCAATCTTCAGCAGCTCGGCCTGGGTATCCAATTCTCGGGCAGCTTTCCGACCTTAGCAACAGCCCTTTAAACCTTCCTTCCTCGGAGTCGCTTCCATCGATCGCAAGATTGTGGAGTCGGCTCCAGAATTACACAAAGCGCAGATGTCGATATTAAATGCAAGGCCCTAGCTTTCCCCCGAGTGGTTCGCTTGTTATCGATAGGCCCGACTGACCCACGGACTGGCTGCCGGGGAACGGCTTCAGGGGACCACCAATCGGCAAAGCTGGTCGTTCAATTTAGCCTAAACCGACCTGGTTCGTCCGCCCGCCGGGTCCTGCCTCTGCGGAGTCCTGCTGTGGACCGGCTATTCTGCGACGATGTGGTTGAGCTTAAATAGACGGTGCGGCCGGGATTTGATACGGCTTTTGATGTCATTCAATATCTTTTTTGTGACTTTTTTTTCTATCTCTCGACTTGCTACTTCTTCGAGTAACTGCTAAAGTTCAGGTCTTGGGGGGGGTTTTTAAACTGTTCAGTTGCTCTTATCATTCATCATCGATCTTATTTTCGTGAGAATACAGAATACTACCAAATATTCAAAGTATATATACAGAATATACAAGCATAAGGATGGCCGACTCGGGTCCGTTATATCTCGGGTTGGATCTCTCCACTCAGCAGCTCAAAGGCATGAACCAATCTATTCCGCTTCAATGGTCAAGAGATTGTGGTTTATGCTAACAATCTTACAGTTCTCGCCGTCAAATCCAACTTGGAAACAGTCTTCGAGGAAGCCATCTCCTTTGACGCAGACTTACCCTCCTATGGCGTCCGAAAAGGCGTATTCGTCAATGAAAAGGACGATGAAGTCTACGCCCCTGTCGCGATGTGGATCGAGGCCCTCGACCTCCTTCTCCAGCGTATGAAAGCCAGAGGGTTTGACTTTTCCAGAGTCAAAAGCATCAGTGGGGCCGGCCAGCAGCATGGCAGTGTGTAAGTTTTTTTTTATTTTGTTCCCTTTAATTATTGAGACAACCTTGTTGTATTTTGTGCAAAACAACGCAGAAATGCTTCCCCCCGAAATACTAAATCGTGCATCCGAAAAACTACAGATACTGGTCGAACAATGCGGAGACGATTCTCTCATCTCTGTCAACTGAAAAGACACTCCTTGAACAACTTTCACCAAAGGCGTTCAGCTGGAAGTTCTCTCCAAACTGGCAGGATCACAGTACTTCTAAACAAGTTGCCGCATTCGACGACTGCGTCGGCGGCGATGATTTACTCGCGAAAGCCACCGGCTCGGGCGGTCACCACCGTTTCACCGGCCCACAGATTCTTCGTTTCGTTCAACTCCACCCGGAAGAATACGCCGCCACCAGCAGGATATCGCTCGTATCTTCTTTCTTGGCTTCTTTATTCCTAGGGAAAATCGCACCGATGGATATATCCGACGTCTGCGGGATGAACCTGTTCAACATTGAAACCGAATCTTGGGACGATAGGCTCATCTCCCTAGCTGCATCTCCATCCGGGACTCCAGACCCAACAGCCACAAAGGCACTTTACGAAAAACTAGGGGAAGCGGAGCCAGACGGCGGGAAGATCCTCGGTTCCATATCCCCATACTTTGTCAAGAAATGGGGATTCCCCGAAGATTGCGCCATTATCCCCAGCACTGGTGATAACCCTTCCACCATCCTCGCATTACCGCTGCACCCGCAAGATGCAATCGTGAGCTTGGGCACCAGCACCACCATCCTGATGAGCACCGAAAAATACTACCCTTCCCCGGCCTACCACATGTTCAACCACCCGACCCAACCGGGACTCTACATGTTCATGCTCTGCTACAAAAACGGTGGCCTGGCGCGGGAAGAGATCCGAGACGCGATCAACAAGTCCGCCGGTATCACTGACCACTCCTGGGCGCAGTTCAACAAGGCCGCGGTTGAAACCCCAATATTAGGGAAGAAATCGGCTTCTGACAAAGCCAAGCTCGGATTCTACTTTCCCTTACCGGAGATCGTGCCGAACGTGCACAACCCCGGGTTTTACAGATTCGAAGTGGACGATGCCACAAAAAAGGTCGAGGAGTCGGAAGGCTGGGATATCTCGACGGATGCGAGGGCTATCGTGGAATCTCAGGCGTTGAGCATGAGAATCCGCAGCGCCCCGTTGTTGGACCCGAAGAATCCACAGCCGAGAAGGGTGTACCTCGTCGGAGGAGGGAGTAGGAACAGAGCCATCGCACAGGTTCTGGCTGACGTCCTCGGGGGCATCGAAGGTGTTTATAAATTGGATGTGGGGAACGCATGCGCGTTGGGGGCGGCGTATAAAGCTCTGTGGGCGGTCGAGAGGGGTGATTCTGGAGAGTCGTTTGAAGATCTGATCGGGAAGAGATGGAACGAGGAAGGTAAGGTGGAGAAGATGATGGATGGGTACAGAAAGGGTATTTGGGAAGCCTACGGGGAGGTGGCACAAGCTTACTCTGAGGCGGAAGGAAGGGTGCAGCGAGGGGAGGCAAAGGGCGATACCTCTTTGATATAAACCTAGGTTCGTTTACTATTATCATGATACTATAGAGCATTACCGGTACCACCAGTGTGTCATAGATATAAAGTTCAGTCATCATCGTTGTACTAACTAGCTTCCTTGAGCTGGTACAAACTAAGTACATTAACGCTCCAGCCAGTGAGCAACGGTTATAAAAAAAGGAAAAATAAAAATAGTAGAACGACCATGAGAAATACAGCTTTTCCCTTCCTTCCATCCATCCATGCTCCTAAAGGTTCCCCCCCATTATGCATCGAAACATTAAAGTGTAACCTGAAAGCCCAGAACTCCCGTGTGATGTCGCTAGAACGCAAATAAAATCCATATCCGGTTTAAAAGGGAAATAACAAAACAATCATTCTCAGTAATAACGCTACGGAAACAAGAGAGAAAGAGAGAGAAAGAGTGAACATAAAATTAAACTTTAGTCGAAGTGAACAACTATCAGCTCGTCCGCCTTCTTGAGGTTCCCTAGTCTTCCATAAAGGTTTAAGGGGGAGCATCGATCGCTCCTGTCTTTCGCAAAGACAACCCATCCACAGCCGACCGCGATAGGAGCGCAGTCGACTGTCGGATTAGGAACTCTAGCCTCGGCTCTGTTGATGCTGGATTTCATCGCCCGAGGTCGGAAAGAAGTCTCTGTAGGCTTCGCATCCGACGGGCTCAGAACGTGGATCGACGAAGTCGGCTGCAACCACTTGGTGCTTTTAGCACCCTGGGAGGAGACATCTGCGTCGTTCTCGAATATGGAGACATTGTAAAGGTTCGTGACGATGCTGGGTATGCTGCCGACGAGAGTCAAGCCTCGTTGTTGATGGTAAGCGTGGGATCCTCTATACCCGGTTCGCATCTGCTCGGCGTTAACTCTGACGGTTGAGATGGCAAGGCAGTCGTGAAGACGGTTTGAAGCTAGAGTCATGGAGTTCATTGAGAGAGGGATATGCTGCCGGGAAATCTTTGGTGTGGCCATGAAAGCTGGGCGCCATTTAAGGCAGTCGACCGTTCCATCTGCGAGGACACTGGCATCGATTTTCCAGAGGGCTGTGGCTTGCCGGTGCTGGACGAGATCATTGTAGATTTCGTCGTAGCGGAGATCGCAGCACAGGTCCACTGTGATTGTTTTCCCCTCAGCGCTTTGGGTCTCGGTCGCCTGGAAGAAAGTAAACCGGGGCTTTACGCTCTCGGCCGCGACGGAATCTCGAAGCGGAGGCATCGAAAGGTCGGTTTTCTTCAACGAAGCTCCGGTTTTGACATCGACGATCTGCGCTGAGGATGAAAAACTGACAAACAAGTGGTGCCCCGCGACATCGGCTCCCAAGGCAGAGATTTCCTTGCTCGCGGGGAATGCAAATGTAGACAAAGAGTTCGCCATCCTATCCATGCCCACAGGCTCGTAGAACTTTGGCCATGTTGGGATGATTTGCTTGAAGAAGGCTATGTTGTATTTATGTTTTGATCCCTTCTTCGAGTAGGCAAAGTAATGCTCATTGGCGTCGAAGCAGCGTACTTCGTCGTCAATTGTCCAGTTGCATATCACTTGTCCGAGAGTTGAAGGGTCAAGTGAGAGGACGACCAGGGCTTGGTGAATGGCGGTTGGTGGGTTCCAAGTTCGTCTGTTGAGAAAATCTAGGATTCGCTGAGGGACCCCACGGGGATTCGCTTGGAGTTGAATCGTAGTTCTCGGATGACTGGCAACCATCATGAAGGGAGGGAGTTGCCTCTGCCCGGTGAGGAACTTGTCCCCTCTATCAGCGGTTCTCGGAATAAATATATTCCACTTGTTGCCCTCGTCTGGGTGAACCGAATCGAACAGAGGATCGATTCCGATAAGGTCGACGTGAATCTCCCTACTGGTTCTATTAAGGCAGTTGAGGACGAGCTTCGACCTCTGAGATTGTTCACCGTCGATGTGCGACGGCGACTGGTAAACGAGGACATTGCCAGCGACTCCCCAGCCCAGGTAGCTGGGGTCAGTGCTGCCTTTCGCCACAACGAGCTTTTCGACTCTGGAGGGATCCTTTCGTATCCATCGAGATGTTCTGGCGATAAGGCGGGTCAACTCGACGTTTCCTGCCGCTGGGTCGCGAGATTCAGGTGTGAGGCCAAACAACCGCTTAAGTGCAAACCTGCACACAGAATCATCGGTGAAGAGACGATAGAATCCCCTGGAAACTAAGCGGCATCTTGCAATATCAAACAGATCCAGCTGAGGGACAATGAGGGTCATCAAATCATATGGAAGTTTTTCCAGAAGAGTCTTGGAAGTTGGAGCCGAAGTCATTTTGGCTGGTGTCGAATTGAACTGATGAGAAGAGCTAGATGAAGAGTAGACTAGCAGAATGTGATGAAAGAATGAATGAATGAAAGGAGGAGAAGAAAAGAAAAAAAGCTTCTTTGTGAATTTAATATAACAAAAGATGTATAGCGTTCCTCTTCAGCGTCACTGTTCTTCCTTTGAAGTTCTTCTTCGGTGCGGCAGAGGGCATCCGCACAATTCCACGGCTTGGACGCAACAGTTTATATCCCTCTACCACTTGTATTCAAAATAAATCACAAACGGAACCAATGGAGCGGTTGACCTGGTCTATGCATAAGAGCTAGGGACTGGCGTGGAATCGAGCAGGGAACAAGTACCGATTCCTGCTGCTGCTCAGGTCATCGTCCAGGGTATTGGGCAGGGTGGTTAATAGCCAGTTGTGGAACTTGCGACTGCGAACAGGAAATGCGTTGGGCTGTTGTAGTTGGCCGCAGCGTCCTCTGCGCGAATAATGTTCTTGGCTCCGGCCTTATTGTCGAATTGGGTGCTGCCAGATGCTGGCTATTTGCTGCAGGCGGTAATATTCAAATTGGAGGTCGACGGCCCCAGCGGAAGCCTCTGGGTGATACTGGCTAAAAATAATAATGTATTATGGCTTTGTCGTCCAATGCGAAAAAATATATCCGACTGAACTACCAGTCCTCCAAGTCAAATTTGTCCTCCGAGCCGTCCAAAATATCCGTCCGGTAAGTGGTAAAGCAAAATCCCCCTGGAAAGCAAACTCGTCCTTGAAGCTCCCTTAAATACGGACGCCATGGCAATTTACTCGCCGGATTATAATTAAGAATTCGTAAGAAATGTCGCAGTGTCTCCATTTACTTTTTGAAGAACTGTAGCCGAAACGGTCGTTCATCTTGTGCTAGCTACCCAAGGGCAGGGGGACAGTCTCGGGAAACAAGGACGAGCTCTCAAAGTTGCACAAAGCATCCGCGCAGAACCATGCGAGACGCTGGCTGGTCAAAAGCAAAAAGGGGTCTTTGCATGCCTCAGATGAAAAAATTTTCCTCTTCTTTTCACATGAGAGGCCCAGAATCAGGCTTCAGGCGGTCTGCCTGCATGAGGATGATCGAAATAGCGTATAGCGTCATCACCTGCAAAGCTAGCGAAAGTCTGGGGAAAGGAAAAACCTCAAGAAGTTGGTGCCTGTGGGCATAGAACTGTTCGGAACGCGGGGCATCAAGCTTTGTGAACAGGGGTTGACATCGAGGACCAAGGCGTCACCTGGTCTGAACCAGAAACTTGTCCATGTCAGATCTGACTTGAACCTTCATCTGTTGACGGTTTAAAAGCACCATACCAGCGCATTGGGTAAAAGAAACTAACAAACCAGGTAAATTTTCGCGTCAAAGAGGGTCAGCTGGCGGAGGCGCTCTTCTACCGGGCTGCGTTTGGAAAAAAAAAAAAAGTCTTTAGCCCATGACAGTAGAACACTTGAGCGTTCAACTAGAAGGTCTGAGATTTTTGGTGCCCGATATGAGGGGCAGCAGGTCACCGGGACACCTTTGGTTGCGTTTTATTACCTAACCCTTTGTCATTTTGTTGTGAAATCGTCCCCTTTCATCGACGGCCGCACCTGTCCGTTCCAAAACTTGCCCTCCGGGTGCTAGATCTGCCCTGGGGTCGAACTGTGGTGCTGGGTCCAACCACAGCGGCCACAATTCGCCATTGGGAGCTAACGCCTAGGCAAAAATGTCGTGAGATGACGTGCCAGCGACTAAATCTTAGCCTCCTACCTCCATACGGAGCTGAAGGGAATAGATCCTTTCCACCACGTTGTCGAAACGTGCAAGCTGATGCCTGCTCCCTGAGCGTAACCTTTTTTTAGGTTTGTGCCCAAATTCGACGCGGCATCTTCGTAGCCCCTCTTGAGATATGATATCAAAACTGATTTAAGTCTTCATCACATCGGAAAGGGTCGGTGGCAAGAAATGTTATCCAAGAAAGGCTTCGGCTGGGTGCCAAGTCTGGGGTAGGTGTCCAGATTAGTTGGTTCGGATCCGAGCCAGTCTAGTCCATGCAAAGCAAGAGAACCGTTTCGAACTCGGAGAGCTCGAGGTTGACATAAACCAATGAATATCCAATCGCCTGCAAGACTTATCAACGGCTGAGAAAGTGTCGAGCCGCACATTCGGAGTGACTCGTCCATGAGGCTTTATGAGGAGTGTTTCAACGCCCCACTGCTCAGCCGTTATAGGTCCGTTAATTCAGATGCTGCAGGCTGAGCTGTAATAATATTTGCGACTGCGAACTCTTGCAGCTTCATCGAGGCATTTACCATTGAAGTCTCCGATGACATGGTACCTAATCATTCCAGATAAATGCATAGGTGATTGGCCTTAACCCAACGATGCGTCTAGGCCTGATTAATTAGTTGGACAAAGACAATCACCGGCTTTAATTTTACAACAGGGTATACTAGGACAATTACCAGATACAGCCTCAAGCTCCGATGTTTATGCAAAAGGCCTTGATTCCTTGAAAAGTTGATATACCGAGTCCGAAGCGCTGCTGCTGGCTTGCAAATGGGCCTGTCGGTCGCAGATGTTGCAGATGTTGCAGATAAGGAACTGAGGCTATGTCTGTGGTTCAGCCGGGCATGGCAACACCAAAATCAAAATTCATTTTCCAACGCTGGCAAGCTGGTCCGCACGTCTGCCTCGACGCTCACACCGCTGGAGACCAAGATTCAGCCAACAACATAACACCTTCCCAGCCATGCGCCCCTCCCTCCTTCCTAAGTCTCTACTCGAGACTCTGACGATTGGGAGACCTGCATATGCATGGCTCACCGCGCGTAGCATATCTCGCGTCATTGTTCCTAAGGTTCCGTTAGGACAGGCCATTCGACCGTTCTCTTCTCGTCCGGGCATTCAAGACTGGGTCCCTACTCCATATGTTCACGAAACAACTGTAAACGCACACTCCCAGCTTGGTATCAGAAAATAACTCCATTGTACTCAACTAACCAACCCTCTAGGCTGGCGGTTGGCATACCTATGACATCTTCTCACGACTTCTCAAGGAGAGGATAATTACATTGAATGGTCCCGTCCATGATGGCCTTTCCGCAACGGTAGTCGCTCAGCTGCTTTTCTTGGAAGCTGATAACCCAGATAAGCCAATTCATCTTTACATCAATTCTCCGGGGGGAAGTGTAACAGCAGGTATACCCACTCCATACGAATACCCCTGCTTGTTATGTAGATGTGTGACCCATAGGTTTCGAATAACGAGTGGCTGCTGATAACACGAGGACTTGTTTGTTCATTTTCCAGGTCTTGCAATTTATGATACGATGAATTATATCCAATGCCCCGTATCAACGATCTGTATTGGGCAAGCAGCGAGTATGGGTTCTCTTCTGCTAGTTGGCGGCGAAAAGGGCAGACGCTTCGCCCTCCCTCATTCCAGTGTTATGCTCCATCAGCCAAGTTTGTATCCCTTTCATCCGTCCCACCTTGATGAAATCTCACTATGCTCTCTTTATCTCGGACGTATGCTGATAGCCTTTGTACAGGTGGTGGTTTCAGCGGTCAAGCAAGGTAAGAGAACCACGTCCGACTTGATCAACATGGAAACCGATTCGAGGTTTGATTTTTTCTAACATTTTTGAGCAGCGACATCGCTATCCATGCAAAGGAAATTCTTCGGGTGCGAGAGTCGTTGAACAAGATCTACCAAAGGCATCTTACAAAACCACACACGCTCGATGAGATCGGTGAGCACATACTCGTCTTTTTTTTCCCCCCCTTTCTTCTTTCCCGTCCCCCCTCTGCGACTGACCGAGACTCTAACCTCGCTTGTGGATCGCTGACTCGAGGCTCTTTCATGTCTCTAGAGAAAATCATGGAACGCGACCTTTTCATGTCAGCTGAAGATGCCCTAAACATGGGTCTTATTGACGAAATCCTCACCAAAAGACCTGGTTCTGGAAGCGAATCACTTGAGAAGAAATAATACATCTCTCGTTGATTCCGCGGCCCACAGACACACCGCATGCTTTGCGGGAGCTACGGGCTGCTTTCAACAGTTGACGTCCTGGGTTACCGTATCACTTGAGACTGTTCTAGCGAAATGTCTCATGATGGGATGGAAGGACGAGGAAGACGAAAACGCTGCGCTCGTCGCCGAAACCGGACTATGATCCTCCTCGGTCTTCATCTCAAGACACCGAGATAAAACTCAGTGTATTTCAATCACCACTTTGTCCATATAATAGTTTACGCTTTTGTATCTGCCTCCCTGTACAGCAGGAGAAGATATATCTTGAAGTGGGTATCACAGAACTACTCTTTCGATCGATATTTGTATTTGTACGACTTAGGTAACAGGGCGCATGGTAGCAATATAGCGAAGTTCTTGCGTCTTTCCCAGTACGACGTTACTCCCCGAGATGGAAAAGAGCATAACTAACTATATTACCCCTCTCTGTGTCCCTTCAGCGATAAGGGAGCCCACTGTCCCTCCTGCGCAGGAGGAAAGCCGGGGTTCGGTATCTCACGTCGCACGCATCGTGATGCTAAGGAAAGCCGCCGCGGACCATTGCATGCGGGCGTAGCTGCGGTATGCTAGGGCGAGCGATCTATGGCTTCCCGAGTGGGTTCCCGGGCCGCACCGCATCAACTTCTTTGCATACGCCTGCAAAGTTTTTTTTCTTTTCTTTCTCTTCTTTTTTCTTTTTTTCCTCAAAAAAAAGAAGCTTTCCTATTTACGCCCCACGCTGCGTTTGGATTTTGCATTCTCTTTCGAAATACCCCTTCAAAGGGCCTCGAGAAAAAGAAGAATCGCGCTGCCTCCTGCTTTGGGTTTGCCTCGAGTCGTGGTTTGATGTTGGTCTGATAAGACCTATCCCTTTGGCGCGGGGCCTTTTTTTTGGATACTCCTTGATCGGCGACGTTTAATCTTTTCGTGAGGATTTACTTTTTTATACGCTGCGACCGTCTTACGTAAATGATACATGTAACAGCTATTTAAAAGCTTAAAGGCTTTGATGCTGCGGCGGGCTTCAACATATATCAGCGCCGGGTTATACACCAAAGAGACTGTTTATCTCAAGGCTATACTACTCTCATGACCTCATAGTGTTAGAGCCTCCGATCAGTTCGAATCCCACGGTCTTGTCAACGTTTTCCCAAGCTTGAAGCAGTCTCGGTACGGCTTGGAGCCGCGTCCTCTAGCAGGTCAATCAATATACGACACGAACAACACGTTTGTCCAGGATCCGCGGTGGCAGCTAAACACCACGTGATTATTTGTAGTAACAAAACTCCGGGCGATTTCAAGCACTGTTCACCAAATGTAGAGATTATTACGGCCGTTCGATTGATCCAGAAATCAAGCGATTTGGTAAAGAATTGAGCTCGCTGTGACGACTTTTAGTTTGGCGGAAATGGACCATCGCAACTTTTGTTGAAGGGCCGGGAAAAGATCGACTCGTATGTGACGTGCACGGACCAGCACATGGACAAATACGGATTATGTAGTCGTCCATCAAAACATCGGCTATATTCCTAAGAATGTTGCTGGAACTTTGATAATAACTTCTATAGCTACGAGCTGGGTGTCTGGATTATGAATCCTGATATATATATGTCTCCATTTAAATGACTCCATACAAGTATTATGTATCTCAAATATGATAATAGCAATGCAATGTCGACCACCGGATGCCAGATGAAGACATTTCGAAATTTCTTAGCTTGCCGGCTCGAGGCTAAACTTGACCTTGCGGAGTATATATACCCAGGACTCATCTCCCAAGCGGTAGCATCAATTTATGGATCACAGAGTATTGGGCTAGTATCATAGTAGTAGATCGAAAAGAGATCATGCTCGTCAAAGGAGGAAAAAATTTTGATTGAAACACATCAAGAAACAACCAACCAACCCTTTTCCCTCGCAAACACCAATTTTAATACACTAACAAGGGAAGAACAAAGCCAAGCTAGATGCAATTCAAAGCGGAGAAGACTAAAATATGTCGCCGAGGAAGTAAACGGCCAGTGCTGAGACTGGTAGACGGCAAAGAAAGCAAGGGGAAAAAAACAACAACAACAGATGGAGCGGGTGTGAATATATGTATTTTCATGATACCGGATCGGATTAAGAAGAGAATCAATGTAGAAGGAGCCTCTGAGAACTTCCTTTGGTTTGTGTTAATACTCAGCCCCACAACCAGCCTTGATAACCATAAATGTTCGGGTTATGATGCTGCTGCTGCTGTTGGTGATACATGTAATGGGGATTGGGATAGGCCTAGTATCCCTGTGCCATCGTTTGGTTGGGTGGGTATTGTGGCTGGTATTGTTGTGGGTGCTGTTGCGGATGTTGCTGCTGCGGATGTTGTGGATGCTGCTGTTGCGGCGGATACGATGGATACTGCTGAGGCTGCATCACTGGCTGGCCCTGCATAACCTGTGGTTGGGTTTGCTGAGGCGGAAGTTGCGAGGTGCTTCCTGGGATTCCTGGTGGAGCTGGTCCTGGGATTGGTAATCCGCCGGGAATTGCTCCGTTTGCAGGCGCATTTTTCCTATAGTCGCTGAACCAAGGGTGCTTCAGAGCATCCTTTGCACTGATTCTCATTTCAGGTCTCAACTGCAACATCCTGCTCAACAAATCCAAACCAACGGGATCGATCTGCCTAAGGATCAACCTGAGGTCCTGTGTGGCGTAGACATGGAAGTTGTTCCTGTACTCCGGGTACTGCGATATCTGCGGCCATGACCTCTCCGACGGCGTGCCCATCAATCTGAAAATCTTCTGCAACTGGTCTTCATTGGTGGTGCCAGGGAATAAGGGACGGCCGGTGTACATCTCCGCCATGATACAACCCGCACTCCAGATATCGATCGAAGTGTTGTAGGTCCTCGAGCCGAGGAGGACGTCGGGTGCTCGGTACCACAGGGTCACGACTTCATTGGAAAAGGTATTGACGGGGATACCAAAGGCTCTGGCAAGACCGAAATCCGCAAGTTTAAGCTGGCCCTTCGCGTTGATGAGCAAGTTCTGGGGTTTCAAATCTCGATGAAGCACTCTGTTCTCGTGGCAGAAAGCTATTCCGCAGAGAAGCTGATACATGAAGCTGCGGATTGTGGCAGGGTCAAGGGCACCACGGTCGCCACGGGAGTCCATATACTTTTTCAGGTCCTTGTCCATATGTTCGAAGACGAGCATTAACTTGTTCTCTGTGTGGATGACGTCGTGCAGGGATACGATGTTTTCGTGTTTGAGCTCTTTCATGAGGGAAATCTCACGGATGGCCGTCGACGGCGTGCCTTCTTCGCTGTCGAGGTGGATTTCCTTCAAAGCCACCAGCTCACCGGTTTGCCGATTTCGGCCTTTGAACACCTGTGGCGGGTAACACAATTAGCTGACTGCGACTTGGGCTCTACGAAGGGGTTCTAAGCTGTGTCATCGTACGGTGGCATATGTTCCTTCTCCGAGCTTTTCCAGCTGCTGGAAGGAGCTTGGGTGTCGTTTCTCCATTTTTGACTGATAATGAAGATTATGATAGTCTTCGCAGTGGGGTGAAGTTGTTATGACGGCGATGGCTCAAGAACCGGCTTCCAGAACGGATCGGAGGAAGTCACTCAGGACGAGTCGTAGCTACCAGAACTCCGAAACGCAGGATACACCCGAAAACAAAGAAGGGAGGAGTGTGATGATGGCGATAATGAAAGGAGAGGACGGCGATGAGCGTCTATACTTCGTGAAAGGTCTCCCCCGAGGTCGATAGATTTTTGATTGTTCGTATATGACGGCGGTGATGGAGGGGGTGAAGTTGAGGTTGAAAGGGCAGTCGCTTGCTTTTAAGCAGTTTGTTCTGGCCGCCACTGCTTGGCCCGAGCCTGCTGCAGGTATGATTCACCACCAAGATCCACCACCGAGACACTCTTCAAAAGAGCCGGCGGATATTACCATTGCTATTGCTATTGCCGCATATTGGAAAGCGTCTGGTTCTATGTGGTCTGCAAGTTCTCCGTGGCCCCGCCTGCAGGTTTACATTACCGGTTCCTGAGCTTAACCTCTGGCTTCTAAATTTGGCCGGTCCAGCCGTCGCACCGGATTGGCTGGCATGGCAGGCGCTAAGTGGGACGCTAAAGCTGTAAATGGCCCGCCCAGCCCAGCTCAAGGGAGAGTCGGAAGAAGGAAACAACTAAAGCACTATTCATGTCCGCTATGCCATTCGCGATGGAGAAACTATATGATATACAATATTTCAGAGAATAAAATGACTATTTAAGACCACCAGACAGAAGAACTTCCAATCTTGATCCAACGAAATGATCACATGGCATGGCAATCCCCAGTCTGATAACACGAATCTTTAGAGGAAATCTGATGCTCTGGCTCTCCCACCTCCGCGCCCGCTATCTCTGGCCGAGTCTTTCATGTCGATATCCATACTTTCACGATCCCTCCGCGGCGAGATCGACCGTTGTCGACCATAGTCTCGACCCCTCCTAGGTGGTTCTGGGCTACGATCTCTCGCAGGCCCTCGTCTTGGTGGGGATCCCTGATCATAGCTGGGGCTTCGTCGGCGATAAGTATCCTTCCCACTTCTCGCTGGCGGTGGACTCCTGCTACGGCTTGGGCTTGCCAGTTTGTTCGTCTTCCTTGGAGGTGACCTCGATTTGGAGTTTGATCGGCTCCGGCTCGAATAACTGTCATAACTCTTATTTCTAGCCCTTCCATTGCGGTCGCCTTCAACTCGGACCGGCTTTGCATCCTTCTTTGCATCCTTCTTTGCGCTCTTCGACCTTGATCTAGACCTCGAGCTAGAGTAACTTCGGGATCTTGAGCTATAACTTCTGCTACTCCGGCTATAGCTACGCCGCCTTGTATTCCGCCCCCTACCCGAACTCTTACTATCGTAACTTCGGCTTCTGCTACGGCTCCGTGAGTAACTGTAGCTCCTGGCACTCTTGGCACTCCGGCTTCTGGAGTAACTACTTCTAGTGTAGCTAGAGCTCCGTGATCTGCTCCGTCCTCGGTCGCTCTCGTCATCACTATCTTGTCGAGGAACGGGCAGAGCAGGTGCGGCCTGCTTCGGCATATTTTGGAGGAACTCGCGGAGCCCTTCTGTGACTGCTCCCATTCCGATGCTGGTGAAGTAATTGATTGCGAATCTAGTGTTCCTTGGATTATCACGGGGGAATAGTCCTGCGAAGCTTTCGGCGAGGAAGGGATCGTTAAGTCGCTCAACAACCTTCTTCATTGTCATCTGCTCAGCCAGATCCTGAAACAAAATCTTGATGAAAATACGGGATGATGAAGTCGTCTCTTCTTCGTTGAGATGGATGATATTCAAGCTCTGCCAACCGATGGCATCGTTCGCGAGCTGGTGGCCGAAGAATCGAGCAATATTCCGGAGGCGGTTGATCTCGTAGCGGTGAATCGTTTCGTAGTAGTTCATGAAGGATTTCTCGAAAAGGTCTTGCCAGAGACGGTTGAGCTTGCAGAACCGCTCGCCGATATTACCGTAGAATTTCGCGTAGGTGCGCTCCTGCGAGCAACACTCAACAATCATGGACACCAACTCTGGTTCCTGGCCCGGTGGCAGAGTGATCTTCATGAGCTTATGACAGCATTCTTCGAAGTCGATGGATGACATTATGGTAAGATATATAGTACGTCGGAGGTTGACTAGGTTCGTATTGCTCTGATCTTGGATCAGAAGCTGCTTCTCTTTCTCGTCCTGCTCTTCGTCTGATTCTTCCTCGTCTTCGTCTTCCGATCCTTCCTCGCCTTCACTTCCAGACTCCTCCCCGAGGATTTCCGCTCTGGTACGTTTGTAAAGGTTCTCATGTTCCTCGTAGTGTGGGTCGAATTTGAAGACGTTGAGGGTATCTTGTGATTCGATAGAGTCATCGCTGAGGTTGATTTGATGAGTGATCTGATCATCTTCCTCCACAAGATCCAACTCCTCCCGGACAATCGGGTTGTCCTTGTATTTGTCTCTTCTGACTTGAAACAAAACTTCGATCATATACTGAACACGCTTGTCGATCGAGGATTCGTGAAGGATGCTTCGGAAGGCGTCGTAGATAGCTTCGTTCGCCTTGGTAGACATTTCCGCTAGATATGCGCCGACCTCTCTCATGAACCCGACGGCGATTTCAACCGAATCATCTGTCGGGCTCTGCATCAACAAGAGCATCAAAATCTCCAGAGCGAGAAGCTCGTGGGCGACCTGCTGGTTGACCAGATGGGCGATGAATGTTGTCGAAGACAGGCAGACTGCCTTGTCGTTTCGTTTGAAGGCCTTCCTGAACTGGATTACCAGTCTCTTGACTAGAAGTTCGCCAACCTGCGGTAGCTTTGTATTGATAATTGCGGTCATAGCGGCATATACGGGCGTGTATGTCAGAGCTGCAGCCTGTGCCTTCATGATTGACCGACAATAAAGCCCTCTACCACGAATCAAATTCTCTTGGAACAAATCTGGAATGATGCTTTTGATATTCGAGGTATTGACCTTGTTGATCAGGCCGTTTATTGACTTTTTCAACTGTTCCCAGGCCATCCGCTGATACTCCTTCGATGTCTTGTCCGTGATTTGCGACTGTAACGCTCGGAGACGTGCTGGAGGTATATAAGTTCCTCCGCTGCGCATAGTGAGCAGCTTTTCATATTCCGCCTTAGGATCGAAAGTAGGTTTTGCAGGCTCATCTTTCATCGCTGCAGAACGCGCCTCGAGCTGTCGAATGCGCTCTGCAGCGCGTTCGGGGTCGACATCTGGCAGACCGAAATCATTGCGCATACGTCGCGGTGGTGGAGAACGCCGTCGTCCATCGTCGCGTGGAGGCGAGGTTGGAGAGTGAGATGTACGTTTACGTTTCGAAGATGCCGCTGGTGGAGGAGTCGACTCTCGTGATTGAGGTGAAGGGAGGCGAACTGCGGAATGGACGATGACCTGGCCGCCGTCCATCTTGGGTGTTCGTAGAGTGCTCGTGCTAGTACTCGGATCCTCCTATCCCTGCGACTCGTCTTTTCAGCAAATGGCGATGATGATGTAAACTTTTGGGTGGTTGATGAGGGATAGATGGCGGAGCGTTAGGTCAAGACTCAGTCGGTATAGGAAAAGTCGTGTGGTGTGAGGCTCGTCTGAATCGGGTACTTAGTGCTGCAAACTGCGCTGGCTCAGGCATCACAGCGTAGATTACGTCACCAGCAAAGGCCAGAAGGAAACGCGCAACGTCGCCTAAACAAACCAATGTCGGTGCTGCTGTGAACATTTTATCCCCCCTCGTGCTGGTCCCTCCCAGGATACCCAACTGCACCTCTATCTACGCCCTTTCACACCTCACCCTTACACAGCTCTACAGTTAACTTGCTCTATACCTGACAAGCTACGTTCAAGATGGTATTCCACCCTAACAATGTTCCGTTCAAGATTTCAAGGTTATTCGAACCGTGAAGCTAACACTGCTCGTGCGTATCACAGTTGGACAAAATCGCTGGCCTAGCCATGCTTCTCATCGCGTCTTCTGTTTTCCTCTACTACACCGTCTGGACCCTCCTCACTGTATGTCATATAACCTGTCTGGGATATCCAATTGGAGGCTCTTGCGCTTTCAACCAACAGGCACTCGACTAATATCCGACTTTCTAGCCATTCATTGATGAAGACCACCCGATACAATCTCTGTTCCCGCCACGTGCTTGGGCCATCAGAATACCCGTTATTCTCCTGCTTATCATCAGTGCCGTTGTCGGAAGCTTCTTGAGTGTGGTGATGATCAATTCGGCGAAGAAGAAGAAGGCCAAGAAGGCTGCCGCCGCTGCAAAGAAGACCTCCTGAGCTGGATGAGACATTACGAGATGCGAAAGACGTGGATATGTACGAGGCTCCAAACCGGAAAGAAAATCGACATGCGCTGGAATGTGGAAACTATTGGATGATTTGTAGATATCTTACTGGACAGGGCCAGCGGACCTGCCACAGAAATCCGACGTGAAGAGAGATACCATGCACTTTTTTTTATTATTCTTTTTCACCCCTCACAGGATATGTCGGATTAATCCAGGGCCAACGATAGAAGAGAGAGAAAGACAATGACCGAGCCTTTTCCCCTCAGGAACAGTACATACTTTGGGACCTGTCGAGGTTCAAAACATTTTACGGATGAAACCGCCAATTGTTGGCTAGCGACTGTTACAGAGAGGACAGTTTGATGCAAAGCAGGTCCTCGCCCGCCTTAAGTTTTCGTCCTAATATACCCAGGAGTCACCTTTGCATGCATTGAATTATCCCATCGACCAAATTGAGGTGTTCCAGCGCAGCTGTGCATAAGGCGACCCCCGTCGGATTGTTCTGTGTGGACCCAGCAAGGTCGTGCAGACCGCGCTAAGACCAGAACGGGTTTAAATCAGCCAGCAGGACAGCGCTTTCCACGTCGCGCGTGTCTTCAAAATAAGTTCCAGAAGATATTGCCTGAGGACAATGTGACTCTCCATTCTTTCTTTCTTTGCTTGGACGGATAAACCATTGCAATTTAATGAAATACGTTTAAATCTTTGTATAATTTATAGAGGCACCGTTTTCTCTCCTCATTTCTCTTCCCCTTTCTGCATCCCATCACAGACATCATCAGTCTAAATCTCTCCCACATTGCCATCCCCGGACTGCTCTAGTCTCAGCAAAAGATTTCGGGTTAGAACGTGCTTTGCAAGGGTCCGCCATGCCGTCGCGAACTACCACATCGACTGTCTCCAGATCCAGACCGCACGGTCAGGTTCTATTACAAGGCGCGAACGTTCTACCGCCTTCACCCTCAACCTCACCGGACTCTGCCCTTCTTGAGAAATACCGAAATCAGACTTCGCCTCCAGTTAAAAAATTCCCACTCAAGAATCTGCGTAGGAAGATCCCGCAACCCAATTTACAGGAGGCTGCATCGATCCCCGGTATAAATAGACTCAGACATGACCGCTCCAACGACAGAGAATCCGTCAACCTGGCCGACCTTCAGGCCAAAATCGCCATTCTCACCAAGAACTTGAACTCGGCCGAAGCCGCACTGAGAAAAGTAGGCGACGAGAGGGAGGAGTGGAGAGAAAGATGCAAAGCTTTAGAACAAAGAGCGCGTACCGTGAACAAGGAAAACAGGGATCTCAGAATGCGAAACGCGGAATTGGAAGCGGAGATGACAAAGAAGAAAAAGGTTATCGAGGAACCCAAGGACGAGGAAGAGGAGAGGCGAAAGAGAAAACAAAATCGCACCAGTGCCAGCTACAGCGACGAGCTCAAGGCAACCAGAGCTTTGATCTCTCATCATTGGAATATGCAAGCCGAATTAGCGGCTAAGGCCGGAAAGAGCACCGAATGGTGCAATTGCGTCCCATCAAAAACGCTCAGGGCCGTATTGAAAGAAGGAAGCAATAAGATGTCGCCGATGCTAAAGGCTAACGGTTTTGAAGAGGTGGCCAAGGGCAGCCCCAGTGAGCAAGTTGACAGTGATGGGGAGCTCGCCGATGAACAAAGGGGACATTCTCAATCCCGACGCCCACAGCTAAACCCGGAGGGCCGTGACGATGCAAGACGGCAGCGGAAGGAAGCATTGAAGAAAAGGATCAAGGAAGTTCGAGGATATGTCGAAGGACTGAAGAGGGAAAACGATATCCTGGAAGGTATCCTAGTCAGCGACGGCCAGGTCAACCCCAGCGGAGATGCATCACGAAGAAACGACCATACGACCAAGAGAAAGCATTGAGCATTGAGCATTGAGCATTGCATTGCATAGCATAGCATAGCACAGCATAGCATATAGAATCGGCGTACCCCTGTTTGATTGTATTATAGACTTTGGACTGTAGCGCTTAGCGTCTCTATCTTTACCTTTATATCTGTTAGTAATATGAACCCCTAATGATAACGTCCTGACTGCTCGACTACCATCCGTACATTTTGATATTTGCCTTAGGCTTGTGTTGCCGACGTTGGATGTTCGAAGCCTGAACAGCTTGCCCCGGCCTCTCTCGCCCTCTCGCCCTCTCGCTCGCCCTCTTTCCCTCTTTAACCTGCTTGTAAAGTGCACTTAGGTAGGTACCGTACATACATACATACACTCGTACTACATACCCGTCTAAACAGCCCTAGACACCTCATACAAAACTGTATGCAGGCCTCAATCTCTGGGACAAACTACCGATATCAAATAACATTGCTTTCGGTCTCAAGAGTCTTTGGTTTCCCCAATATCCAAAACCTCCTCGCCGGACGACGCTTTCCTTTAGCCTTACCGTAACCCAACCTTGTTCAGAGCTTACCGGATATCATTGTATATGTATCGATGAGAGTGCATCAACATGCCTACAATCGGTAGCAGCCTCGATAGGCGGCTTCTAATTCGGGAAATCGAGGGATCATACCTCGGAAAGACTTCCCGTCAAGGCATATACGGCAGTAAAAGCTTTATCAAGAATCTCGACATTGTCAATGAGCTGTACGCTCATTCCGGTTGCGTCAATGCTCTTAGGTGAGTTTGTATCCTCACCACCTACGTAATATCTCTTACCGAATAACTGACATTACCCCCTCATCGAAATAGTTGGTCACAGTCCGGGAACCTATTAGCCTCCGGAAGCGATGATACGCATGTGAATATCCACCAGCGGAGTAGCTCCGAATCTACGTTTAGCCACACTCACTCTATATCTACAGGTGAGTTTCGACCGACTCCCGTGCCCCGCACATTCGGTCCCATAAAATTGGTTTCAGGAGCTTACAAAGCAACGTCTACAAGGCCATACACAAAATATTTTCTCAGTCAAGTTTATGCCACATAGCGATGACCGAACTTTGCTATCGTGTGCAGGGGATGGAGAAGTCAGAGTGTTTGATGTCAACTATACGGCATCCTCGATTGACAATACAAACTCCAGCTTCGCCCGTTCAGTGCCCCAGACTTCCAGGCTATCCTACGGGGAGACAAACACCCGCGTCTACCGAGCCCATCGCGAGAGGGTGAAGCGAATCATCACGGAAAACTCACCTCACCTGTTCCTTACCTGCTCTGAGGATGGTGATGTTCGACAATTCGACATCCGTGCCCCCTCGGATCCAAGTCGCACAAGACTCGGACGATTTTCTCGCGATGATGACGACTATAGGGATGGACCACAGCCCCTGATATCGTATCGCAAATCTCCCTTGGATCTCAATACAATTTCGGTCGCTACGTCGCAACCCCACTATCTTGCGCTGGGAGGCAGCCATCTATACTGTTTCCTCCACGATAGGCGGATGCTCAGACAAAGAGACAACGAGCCTATCTGTGTCAAGAGGTTTGCGCCTCGAGAGGACGAGCCCTGGGCCGATAGAGGAAGCCGAGGTGGCCACATAACCGCCTGCAAGATATCAGATTACTGCCCCAATGAGCTTGTCGTTAGTTGGTCTGCAGGAGGTATTGGGGGCTTCGACATCCATAGGTCACCTGACGCTCTTGAAATGGAGCCAAAGAAGGAATCATCTATTGTTGGGGGTGTCGGGTCTAGGGTAAAGAAGGACTCCTCCAGCCTACCTGGAAGCTCTACATCCGGGCCAGGTTCGAAGAAGCTGAAGCGGAAACGCAAAGCTGTGAGTAGGACGTCATCTATGGGGTCAGCGGAGAAAGCTTGGAGAGCATCAGTGAGCCCAAGGAGAAGCCGACCTTCGGATGAAGATGCCCAGATAGAGAATTTGGAGAAAACAGCATTCAAGATTGCATGTTCGTTTGTGGAGGCCCGCAGAATCCTTTATGGGATCAAGACACCCAACCTAGCAACAGACAGTGTCCATTCGCATCCAGAGACGGTACTCGACCCGTTCACCAAGTGCTTAGATATGATTGACGAATACATCGCAGGGCACGATAACAGGGAGCCTGTAGCGTCTTCGTCCTCGGCTTCGGGGTCAAGGTCTTCCGCAAGTATCCTAGAGACGCCTGTACCGGACAACGAGCAGTCACTTAAAAGACGACGCCGGCAAGCCCGATGTTACGTTCAAGCAATGGGGACATTGACCAAGACTCTTGTTCAGCCACCCGAAGAAAGCTTACCCGGGAGGGCTAGCCTTTTGTTTGATAGTATTGATCGAGCTTCTGGACCACCCTCATGGGCCTACGACTACCTTGCTGTGCTTGTGGAATACCTTAAATATGGAGTCGCCGGTGTCGAACGGTATTGGAATGTCTCTACTCATGACGACCTCGCGGAGAAACTGAGAACATTATTGGAGCCAGCTTCCGGTGACGAAGAGGACCTAATCGACAGCATCGATCCCAACTTCCCCGGATTTCTAACAGAGAAAGCAGCTACCCGAAGCTTGATGGCACATATCCTGGCACAAGAACCAGGGTCGACAACAGTACCTTGGGAGACAAAACGTCGCTGGGGGTGGGTGCACGCACGCAGCATCTTGATGAAGGCTGGCGAAGGAATAGACTATTCCTATATGGAATCGTCGTTCGGTGGGCTTGCTGACCAGCAACTTGAAGTTGAGGACAGAATTGAAAAGGCATTGTTCAACCCAAATAACGAATCTGAGCGATCCGTTCGACAAACTTTGATGAATGCTGTCAGAGAGGACGAAGAATCAGCAGAGCATGAAGCTACATCCGGCAGTGACGAAGAAATGCATGATAACGGCCCTCTGATTGTAATAGATGAGGACGATATAGAGGAGGAGATCGACATCAATAATGAGTCTGTAATTGAGTCTGATAACTCTTCAGATGGTGACCATGATTTAGAAACGTCCGAGGCTGCGAGGACTTCCGCAATCCTCGAATCGATCCTGAACATGTCTGGCAGCGGCGAAGACGAAGACGAAGATGAGAACGACGATTCTAATGATGACGACTACGACGAGGAAATGGATGACGACGAGGATGAAGATGATGATGATGATGATGAGGACGACGACGACGACGACGACGACGAAGACGAGGAGGAGGACGAAGACATGGAAGTGAACACGGCTCCAGACGATCCTGAGGAACGAAGACGAGAAAGACTACGGAATACGATACGCATCAAGAAGGTCACAAGATACAATCGGAACAAACTTCAGTCCCATGCACCGCTTGAAGAAAACATCCGACTGTATCGAGGTCACTGCAACGTTCAAACTGTACGTAACTTCTCCCGATCCAACCGCCTGGTAGACACACTAATGACGAGCTCTATGCAGGTCAAAGACGTGAATTTCTACGGACTACAAGACGAATATGTCGTTAGTGGCAGTGATTGTGGACACGTTTTCATATGTAAGTAGCGGCCAATAGGGTTTTTACGATAGACTCCGAGCTAACCTCAGTAACTTACAGGGGACAAAGAGTCGACGGAGCTTGTGCAGATTCTCCATGGGGATAGCTCTGTCGTCAACGTGGTGCAGGGTCATCCAACGGAACCTATGCTTGCAGTCTCGGGTATTGACGAGACCATCAAAATATTTTCTCCCGACCGCCAGCTCCAAGATCTCGCCCGAAAAGGCATCGGCATGCACAACAACCAACCTCTCACAGGCCGTCAGCGATTTAAGGATAAAGAAACCATCATCGGCGATAATGAAATTGCCAGACAGAATGGACTCAGCGACGCTGTTATCACGGTAAGCCTTCGGCGAGCCCTCCGAAACCGCATTCCGTTGAGTTTTGGAGAATGGGTTCACCTGCTTGGGGCTGTGGACAGCGATTCCTCTGAGTAGCGTCTCGTCTTTCTTTTCTGCAGGCTCGAGGGATTGCTATGTTTACCTGTTTCTTTTTCCTTGGAACCAAATTCATATCAAAAATAGTTACAAAACACTATTTTAATAAGGAGAATATGCTGATTCTTGTTACCCTTGTGTTCTTGTATCTAGAGCTCCATGATTGCACAGCTTGCGAGAAGTCTCCATCGACGCCAAATGGCGAACGGTCCGGGAGGTGCTGGCGTTAATCTTGATCGGCTGGACAATTGTACGGTATGTTGCGAATCGGATATATAATGCAGGCCAAATATGGTTTTCTCGCATACACTGACGTTACACCACAGATAATGTGACCTCTTTCTTGCCGTGGTTTGGGAATCGCTTGGGTTCTCTGAAGATCGGACGATTTTATTTTCCTTCATTACGCATCATTTTGCGGTGCTTATTCTCTTTTTCCTGCCATTGCCCAAGTTCTTGGTATTTTATCGGGGGACACAATTGGAAGTATCTTTGGTGGTTCGTTGGGAAAAGTTAATGGCTTCTTGCTTTTTTGAAACAAAATTTTTATTTTATTTTATTTTTTCAATGTCGATATATACGCGCAAGTTCGGAATCACGAGATTGCACCCTGGGCCGGCCCATTGGCCTTGTATCACGATAACACGAAGGAAAGATAAGCACTCCCTCAAGTTGGACTAGGGGAAGAAAAAAAAATCATTACGTCCGTATTCGCGGAAGCAAAAACTCGTCTACGCGCTGCAGGTTTGAACCATTGTCTAAGATACGCTCCCCGATTCCCGTTACGTGAGAAACAATTACCTGCAGTCCCCTGCATAAGTTGATTATCGAGTCCATAACCTACATATGCACGAAAGCTAGTGGTCCATGTCAAAAATATCCCAAGGCACATCTCAGCCATACAAAACCACCAAATTATCCTGCTTTGATTCCCTGTGTGCGAGCGGGGAAGCAGAAACAACCATTGACTTGTTTTTTTTTTTTTTTTTGCGCCCTTATCCCCCCGTTGAATCCATCAATCTACGAACCAAAGGAGGAACCCCGGAATGCAACCATCTATAGGGGAATATCTGGATGTTTAACAGACCGAGAAAATTTACCGCGCTAGCCGGAGTGTAAATTGGATTTGCGGCTTTTTTCTGGTTGGAGGTAGGCGATTGCGTGCATGAGAGAGAGGGGAATATCTGTACGACGGCTCTGCGTGCGCAGCGGCCCACCGGTGGGTTTCCTTTTGGTCCATTTCGTGATATCATATCGGAGCTAGACTAGAGTTTTTTGTGGGGGGCGGTAGCTACTCCAATGGAGTCAAGTCATATAGAATCAGCTGATATCAGAAAAGGAAACCCGCCCAAAAGGGCAATGGGAGTCGAGTAGCACAGAGCAAAAAAACCCCTCCACAGAAGCTTTGGATATCGCCAATGCCATTTGCTTTCCGATAGCCTTGCTCGCCTCTCGGATCGCGGAACAACTTGATTTCAAGCTCTTCCCCAAGGACTATCTTTGCCAGAGATGTGCTAGCTCGGAAAGCTGCCAATACGGAAAAAACGGCGACAGACCCAGTTACATCATGGGTGGGAGGCACTTTAGTTGAGGCGAGGAAGAAGGAGCCAGCAGAATTAGTATCCCCGGATTGGACCCGACGGTGTCTTGAATCTGCATTATCTCGTCACCACAGCTGCTTTTAAGGTTGCAGGCACAAGCACGGAGATGATACATCATTCGACGAAGCGGTGATGCACGCTAGTCTACCCACTTGTTGAGAATTCTCTGCCTAAACTCTCTACCTTGGCTGACGGCCTCCGGTATATGGTCTGAAGAGCTAATTAGAAACGTGGGGCCTACTCTGGCAGTTTCCATCCGCCATGGGAGAAAGCAACATCGAGGTGGAAATTTGTATATATGGACCATGGAGTCGGACCACTTCCTAAAGTTTCATCGTTCATCTCCCGTCGTTCTGTCGGTCCAAGCCATTGGCATCTGCAAAGCTATCCCTCGCCATTCCTATCAGCTCGGGGCCAACTATTACCCTCGCCTGAAACCTTTTTTTCAAGTTTTTTTTTTTTAGTTAGTTCGGTTCCGAGTATATACTTGACTTTTTTTTTTTCGTCTCTCTTCCAAAGCAACGTGGAGCCACAGCGAACCAAGCCTAAAGCTGTGTTGGATAACGGTTATATCACCCCACTTCCAAATAGCTGCTTCGAGCTAGCTCCCCACCTTGGCCTTGCGCTCTGCAACCGCAATTTAATTAAAAAAATTTTTTTTTTTTTTTTTTTTCTCGCTGGTACAGGGCCAACTAGAACAGCAGAGTAGAAGTTACTGGGCGGCTACCGAAGCTTCGAGCTCGCCTGCCCTGCGTCTTTGTGATCAGCTTTCGAACTAGCCCAGGCCCTAATTATAATCTGTTTGGGGGGTCAACGGATCGAGGAAGCAATTGGCGTGGGACACAGGCTATCCTGTACACTGCGATAGATATACGCATAAAGCGAAACAGAGAGGGTGTCATTGTCATTGTCAGCTCCATCTAACACCACCGCAGCAGCTGTTCGATCTTACCCTGTGACTCGATTTTCGATCCCAGCGGACGGGCATCTTCTTTAGTATATCACATTTTGTAATTGGCTCTCCGAGGCCATTCCTCATCGCCCCTCCCCAGTGGTGCGCAGTTTGCAGTTTGCATACGAGCGCAGTTTGCGTTTTTCCTGCACGTCAGTCCGCCTCCAAAAAAAAAAAAAAAAAGGATTCGAACTCAGGCGCAGGAGCAGTTCTCCCGTGCTTATCCGGTGTTCTATGATATAACCCCAGCAGGTAGGGGAAGTCAAATTAGTGGTACCCGGTGACTAGTGTCGAGACGAGGTGAGTTTAGTTACCTCAGAACCTGGGCCGCATTCGTCTGATGTATCTTCGAGATATCTTGCAAATGCAAATGCAGCCGGTGCATTAACAATATGAAAGGCGGTTGATAGTAACCTGTACCATACCCGCGAGCTCGAGCCGTCCTTCTAGAAGCTACCGTTGACAGCGCTGAACTCTCGCACGCCAGCCAACCAGTGGTGAGGACGTCCCGGCAGGGAGAGTAGTAGCGAGAGATCTTGCTGGCAGGTGGAAGCATATTAGATTGCATTCAGTCTAGTCGCAGCGGTGCTTCACTTGGTTAGCTTTGCTCTGCTGCAGAGTTGAGGTTTCGACGCCAATAAAAACACAACCGGAACCCCTCCACCAAAACCCAACTCAACCTTTCGTCGAATCAACGTCAACGTCACCCTGCACATACATTGCTACTATTAACCTCCACCGCTACGCTATTACAGTCCAACTGCACTGCACCTTACTGCACCGCACTCCCTTATTATCCCTCTTCTTCTTCATCTTCTTAATACTCTGACTTCTTCCCACTCTTTCGAACTCCATCAGGTTGCTGTTTCCAGAAAACCAAAAAAATTAAATTAAAAATTAAATTAACCAAGTGCTAAGCTTGTTTTGCTATCCTAAACCACCGTTCAGTCCGAGTCCACAGCTACCGTACTTCCTCATTGACGACAGACAAGCCTAGTACCCTCTTTTCCCACAATGGCCAATATCAACGCCTACCCCTCAAAGGATGCCCTAGCATCCGCTCTTCTCGCTTTCGTTGTCGAACGGCAAAGCCATGCCATCAACCGTCACGATGTATTCCAGGTCGCCGTCTCTGGTGGTTCCTTGCCATCAATTCTCGCCCAAGCCTTGCTCTCCGAAGAAGCCGAAGGTCAAATCGTCTGGGACAAATGGCAAATCTTCTTCGCAGACGAACGAGCTGTTCCATTGGACCATGAAGATTCCAACTATGGCCTTCTAAAGACGGAATTGTTGGATAAGCTTCCCGAAGGGACTCCTCAGCCCACTGTCGTCCCAATTGACACCGAATACCTCGAAGACACCCAGGAACTCGCAGACCAGTACGAACAAGCGCTCGTTCACTATTTCGCTCCACGCGACAGCGTCTTGAAACCTATCTTTGATCTCTTGCTCCTTGGGTGTGGTCCGGACGGCCACACCTGTAGTCTCTTCCCCGGCCATGAGCTCCTCCGTGAAAACGATGCTTGGGTCGCCCCGATCGAAGATTCCCCAAAGCCACCACCAAGAAGAATTACTTTGACACTGCCCGTTATCAAGCATGCCATCAAGGCCGTCTTTGTCGCAACCGGTGCAGGTAAGCAGGAGATCATGAAGCAGATATTCAGTGATCCGGAGGGAGGTCTACCATGCACTTTAGTCAATCATGCTCTAGAAGATAAGGTCACTTGGTTCGTTGACTATCCTGCTGTCGAAGGCGTGGTTTACCACAAAAAATCTCTTCTCTAGATGTTCATCTTATCTCTTGTTTGACACTATTTCTCTCTTTCTGTATTTTCCTTTGTTCCTCATTTTCACGCTTTAGCGTAAGGATTTTCCGTATGGACTGGCATATTATTTTTCTTTTTCTTCTCCGGGGTTCTACCTTTGAATCTGGTCTATATTCAAACCTCACTTTGCATGTCGGTATTCTTTTTTTGTTTCTCTTGCTTTTCTTTTGAATTCGGAGGGATCACGCAGCAGGCAGAGTTTGGACAACTCAGCCTATCAAGAACGTCGGGTCATGGCCTTCCATCTTGTCTTGTAGTTAAGGTGCGGTTGATGTTATTTATTCATTCCCCCATAGACTCAATTCTGTCTTGCTCTCTCTCTTCAACCATTTTATTCGCTTTTTTTTATGCTTCGAGCTATGGGATAAGGGACTTGATGTCTTCCGGTTTCAGTTTCACTTCATGTTATATTCTTTGGAGGGAAAACGTTCCCACCTTCGCTTCTGATCGATATTACGATGTCATGTATTTCCTTGTCTATTTTACTCTTTATCCTTACCACGATTTAAATTTGTTATGCGAGCAGGTGGCAGCAAAATCTTTATTATATATGTCTCTCATGTAACGAAAGGGAACAAGGTTAACATAGATGGGTCGAATGGAACAAAAACTCATACTTTCTCGGGTCCGAATATTTGATAGTCCAGGAGTATGGTATTTGATCAAATCTTAATAGTTCACAATGATACGATCCTAATTACTAAAAAATGTTTTCAAAAGTAATGCTATCGGTTGAAAAAACAGCAAAATTCTCATCTGATCTTTGCCTGCTTAACCCTGCCCACTATTTTTTCTGTAGATACATATCTATTTTTTCTTCTTTCTTCGTCAAAGTCACCTCTCCTGAAGAGTGATTTCGTATATTTACTCTGTCAAGTTTACGAGAAAGAGTGTATTCTCTATTGAGCCAGAGCAACATCCGCGCCCCATCTATACCGTAAGACGCCGACTTGATGTTTGCTCCTATACAATATCAACCCCTTTTGGCATAAATTTTCCCGATTCTGCACGCATAGAAATGTGATATGTCAGATGAAGGATATCGCAACAATGAGGCTGAAGACATCCATGTTCGTCTGTATCGTATCGGCATTCAATACTCGGGACTCATATTGATTTCGTAATCTCCGACGGGATTCGGGATCATTCCGCAAAGGGGCCGAACGCCGGGAAAGAGTGTGGCGTGTGGCCGGAAAGCAACGCGGGGAAAGAGGGCGGGTAGTGTCACTTCAGGGTTTGGAGAAACTTCCGAGTCTTCGTAAGGAGGCACCCCATTAACTTAGAAAGCGGTGAGCGTGGCCGACTTGGCTATAGCGAAATAGCGCTTCCACGCACCCTAGTCGATGTCCGGTAGCTTCATCGACCGTAAGGATATGTCTTCGTCTAGATATGAACTATCGGGCTTAACTGAGTAGGGCACCCCGACCGACCGCAATACTGGAATATCGGGACCTTTCCCTAGAAAACCCGGTGAGCTTGCGGAACATACTAGCGTTTAGATTCTATCACAGTGCTTTTCTAATATGATTGGTTTGCTAGTCAGGATATCATTAACCCGTATTCTTTTGTTCTTATCCTAGTACGTATCCTGGGCAGGAGGCTTAAGTTTGAATGATTATTTTTGGGGGGTGTATACGTAAGCATGAACGTCGTGACGTATAGGGCAAGTTTGAAAGATAGAAGGGCTTGCAGAAGCCACGATACCACCATTCCATGTTACATTATGGGGAAATTATGCCCGAGCAGACCTCCCAAAACTATACCGAGAACCGTTGTTGGGTGTGGAATTCTGCAGTCAAATCAGAGAATGCTCGTTGGGACATGTATATACTTACATTTAAGAACTTATATGGTGTATTTATAGATTCAAGCCGTGGCGCCAGACGCGAATGTCTGGTTCCAGATGCGAGGCTGGGTACTAAGGCACCAAGCTCATGGCTGCGCGTATCACAGGTTGCGTTGTGGATTGTTGGAATATGGTTAGCCGGCGCACGATGCGCTTCCGCTTTGGATCAGAAGCTAACTAGCTTGATTTAAACACGAACACCAAAGACCCCTACAAGTGCAGGTGACTCGCGAACATTGGCGTCTATAGGGGGATGCGTAGTTCGAGGAAACACCAACATCTCCTTTTGCTGACTAACTTTGTTCTTCTCAACCGCTCCCAGCTGCGCCACGTCCCCAATTTGCTTCACAGCATGGCCCGGAGGATCGTTCGAACCGCCACCCAGCTGGCCGTGCTCTCCTTCCTCGCCTTCCTGCTCGTCTACCTCCTCGACAGTCGGTATCGAGTTCTACCCAATGCAATACATAATAGATTACCCACGCACCATGACCAACAGATCATAACCGACATCGAAATTTCGTCTTGCTTCAAGCTACTCAGCGGGTGTAGAAAGGACGCACCGTGGTACAGGATCGAAAAGGACCTATACCTCGAAGAACATCTGGTTCGCCATGCTTTCGTCCATATTATACGCAAGCACGAGAAGGAATTAGTGGACGATGAACCTGTTGTGCTGGATATCAAAGTTACAAGGACGCAGCCGAGTTCTGGAAAGGAAGGCGAGGTCTGGGAACAAAGAGCCGGCGGTATCTGGATTTTGAGGGGCAAGTTGAGGCACAACGCCGTTACAGCTGTTGATGTGCTGTTCGGGCCGGACGCTGAGGATCCTAGGTTCGATTGGAAGATCAAAGATAACGCATTACGGATCGGAAAAGAGGCGAGATTGAGTGTTAGAATTGGATCGCCTGATAGTACGTTGGAGAAACACAAGAAACCAAAGCTGAGGATCGGGAGGTCGGGCAAGTTCAAGATTATACAAGTTGCCGGTATGCATTGAAGTAGCCCTGTGCTCCATCTTGAACGCCGAAACTGACATATCTCTCGAAAGACTTGCATCTTTCCACCGGTGTTGGCGAATGTCGTGAAGAATATCCCGTTATTAAGGGTACAAAATGCGAGGCAGACCCAAGAACTTTGGAATATGTTGCGAAATATCTGGATGAGGAGAAGCCAGACCTGGCTGTTCTCACCGGAGACCAAGTCAACGGCGAATCTTCCCCTGACGCTCAAACTGTAAGTAATATTTCGAAGCCTCGCCGCCACAAACTCACTAACCAACTTGATTAGGCGCTGCTCAAAATGGCAGATATGTTCATCAAACGAGGAATCCCTTATGCCACGATATATGGAAATCACGATGACGAAGGCGACCTGAAGCGTCCCGAACTCATGAAACTAACACAGACTTTACCCCTATCGCTCTCTGAGCCCGGGCCAGAAAATGTTCCTGGTGTCGGCAACTATGTCGTTCAGATCATGTCGCATAAAGCGGACCACCCGGCTGTCACATTGTATTTCCTCGACAGCCATTCATATTCACCAGACGAAAAGACATACCCTGGATACGATTGGATAAAGCCCGAACAGATCAAATGGTTCGAAGAGGAACACGAGAGCCTCAAGCCTGATATCAAGCAATATTCTGGGATCCATTTGCAGATGGCATTTATCCATATACCCCTGACAGAATACACACATAACCAGAATCTAGTTGTAGGGAAATGGCGTGAAGGAGTGACTGCTCCCCGCTACAACTCGAACTTTAGCAAGTCGCTCATGGACGCTGGTGTTGGTATTGTTTCCTGCGGTCATGATCATGCAAACGATTACTGCTCCTTGGAGAAACAAGGAAGTTCGAAACTATGGATGTGTTATGGTGGTGGTGCAGGATTCGGAGGGTACGTCGCATAGGTCTGGAATGTGTCTACGATGCAATTGCTAATTGTGTTGGAAATATCAGGTATGGTGGTTATAATAATTATATTCGGAGAATACGGATGTTCGAAATAGATGCACCAGCCGGAAGAATCACTACCTGGAAGAGACTGGAAGCCGAGGATAAAGGTAGGCTCGATGAGCAGGTAATCATCGACAGCGGGAAAGTCCAGGAATCTTAGGCCCATCTTTTCATTTCTCATCTTTTCAATTTTGCAAAATCACTGTTCGTATATGGGAAGAGTCTGGGCTTGCATGATGACCCTTTTTAGAGGGTTACATCAGAATTGTGTTTTTTTTTTTTTTTTTTTGAGGGTTTTTGTATGCCGTCACTTCTACTTTGGACAATTCGGGGGCATATGGCGTTTTCTTTGATCATGGATTACGGGTTTACTACATTACATAGCTGAGCGTAATAATATTATTCTCCACTATAGTCATCCGGCGGCGCGGGATGGCTTGAGATGCACTTACCTGTACATAGGCCGCGTCTGTATTATCCTAAAATGCCTTCCAGTCTTGTAAGAACAGACAATTTGAGTAACTGTATTGCATAAAAATTATTCTCATTCGTTCACTGATTATAAGCCCAAGCCACCATTCCCAACACTCGCATCGAGCTGTGCAAAGGAAATTAGAGAAGCAAAAAAAAACTACTGAGTGCCCACTCTCTCATAGTAAGAAACGGGTTCTTCCGGAGTGGTTTATTCTCTCTCACAACCCCAACCATTCATAGCAATAAGGCCATAAAAGCGAGAAGGTGAGAGATATATCGTGAGACATCTCTGTATCACCAAATGTCAAATTAAGCTTCCAAAGAGCCATCCACACGTGGGAGGTCTATCAGGTTCGCATCCAAGGGTGAGCCCCCGGCTCTGACGATCCAATATCTCCTCCGTGCTATGCTGATCACGCATGGCGTGGGGTTCGTTCGATTCTTTTAGTTTAGATTTTCCCATTAGTAGAATTTGATCGACTGTAGCACGCGCACGAAGGAACGGCGAACAGCTCATCCCTGTATTCCTACTACATCGTTGGCTGTGCACAAATATAACGTAGTAGAGTTTTCCTTCGAAGGGTATTTTGCATATTCAGGAACTTCGAATTAGATGGTATAGTACTTTGCATGCACGGCTGAGTATGGATTTGAGTTTTATGTGACACGTCTTTTTGATAATGTTGTGGAAAGGAGACAGGATTGATTTTGGCTTAATAACGCTCTCTCATGCCAGTTTCCTCTTTTCGCCTGTGCGACGGAGTGGAGGTCGATCTCTCGAATAAGACGTCAAGACAACACAGGTGTCGGTTGTCCCTTCCCCAACATTTTGATATGAATTCTCAAGGCTGTCCGCCAGATATAAATTTATAAAAACAAAGGTCAAGTTTCGGATCGGGAAAACTCAACCCAGATCCAGGCTAAAGAGCGGAGGGTGAGGGAGAGAGGAAAAGTGCTCATCTAGACGAGAACAAGGATCTTCTCACTCGCCTGTTATTAAAACTGGGAAAACAAAAAAAGCTGAACGGGAAAAATGGTTCGGCTTTTTTCGAATTTCGTCAACAGAATAGCGTTTAAAAAAACCAAAATTCCCTACCGGCAAATATAATGCATGTTAAAATTAATATAAAGTTGAGCTTTGCTTTGCAACCTCGCTTTTGGTGCCTTAAATGTGAGACGGCCCGGGGATGGGTCGTTAATACTGAGCTTACAGCCTTTATCCCCGGTTATCGGGTGCTGTCGAAAAACCCGAGTCTTTTTCTCTTCTATTCAAACTGCCGTTTGACGGAAACCATGCAGGCATTCACGTTGGACTTGTTAGAACGTGACACGAATTCATGAATGCCCATATGCTTGTATACGAGACTTTTAAATTGAGGGGAGTCTCCCATGTTCATTGCTAGTTGTCATACCTAGAGGCGAGTTCAGTAGCGTATTTGTACGCCGACCGGCTCATGGGGTTTGATATTTACAACAGCTTCATAGGCTACCGGTTTGTGAGAGAGAAAAAATATTATATTAAAATGTAAGACAAAGGTAAGGATTAGGTCCTCTTCCAACAGGAACCATTTGAGCTCCCAAGTATTGTGCCTAGAGGCGGCTATTCCCAAATCAAACAAAAAATATTACTCCAAGTAACCAAGTAAGTAAAAATCACAGATATAATCCTTCAAACCTGAACACCAGACGCAGAAAGTACAAACAGCCCAAGTGAGATAATCGAGACCCAAAAGGAGATGGTATATATGCATATATAGTACGGACGTGGACACATTACAGTGGATAAAAAAGAAAAGTATTCTTTTTGGATGATTTCGGAACAACGCCATTTTTCTTGTTGACATGGTGTATATATTAGATATTACCCTATAAGAATGCTATGGATAATACTGCGATGAACGAAATTGTTGATATCCACGTCCGTGAACTCAGCGATACAGCCGACCCCAGTTGTGCCTCCGCCACTGTTGTATTGACAAAATTTGGACCACATCCAAGATTTATCAGGTTGGCTCCGGCTCCGTATGTAGAGGCGATTGGTAACGAAGCGTTCATCGCGGCAGCAGAGTATATCCTCATCGTCTTTTGCAGGCATGTTGAGCAGGTAAGACGTGCTCCACCGGGAATCGGGATTCCCAGTGGCATGAGGTACACATATGTATCTGCGACGTTTGTGCTGTTTGTGACTGCATCGGCGTAACAGAATCCTGTCTCCGATCTTTGACATCCGGCGGCAAACATGACGTTGTAGGTTATGAATGAGGCGTACGCCTGGATGACTATAGGGTTGCGGGACTTAAAGTCTGCGCCGCAATTGGAGGCGTCGAGGAGAGCTTTCCCCAGATCATTCATGAGACTGCTACAACGGCCTGAGTCGGCGCTGCAGGATTTGGTGAGAGCTTGGGTGACTGGGACGATGCCATGCTTAGTGATGTCGAACCATGACTTGGAGTTCTGTAGCTTGGTTGTTAGTTAAATGTGACAACATAGTTGAAGCAAGAAATAAAGTTCACCCACCTGTATGAAGAAGGAAAGAGGCAGGCAGTTGACGAACTCGGGATTGTCGAGGAAGCTCTGGAAGAATGGCTGACATCCGGGACCGGTAAAGTTGTTCAGGGCAATGCTAGTATCGAATGCACGGGGGAATGGTGCAACATATTCATCACTGGCCGCATTTGCCGTTGGCGACGAAGCAGAATTCCGCACTGTTGATGGGGTAGATGTTGCCGTTCTCTTCACTAGTTCTGCAGGAACTGTTGTCGGGACGTCCACATTGGTCGGTATCCTTAAAGACGCTTCCTCTTCAAACGGCCTTTGACTGGGAGCGGCAGATGTGAAAGAGAACAGGAATATTATAAAAATTGTAAATTGTAAATAAAACGAGCTAAAAGAAGAAGTTTTGAGCGATTGTCGGGCCATATTGGCTACTGTTGGTTGATAAGTGTATATTTCTATAAACGAATGTGGGATCCCAAGGGAATCATAAGTGGTTGAGAGATTGTAAGAAATCGGTAGGAAAAAAGTCCGAATATCGTTAAGTGTGCATGTCAGATGATAAGCCCGATTATCCAGCTAAATTTGCAGTCGAACGTCGCAGATGCAAAGTATTTGGAAGTGTCGTTAACGGCTTTGAAGGAATCTTGGTCAATTGAGTCGTGAGGGGTTCTATCGGATTGTCGAAGTCGTACAATAAAGTACCCCTCTCGAATGACCGAACGTGCAAAGAGATATGTATCCGAATTTAGTAGATAAAGGAACGCTTCGGTGAGAGTGTTCGGTTCCCTTTTTCTTCCCTAGTTCTTGTCGGATATCTTTTCGTGCGTGTGAATTGTCGCAAGTTTCCTTTTAATTGTCCTGGGGCACAAATACACAAATCCGGGCCGTTACGCGATTATTTGCTCTCTAATTCTCTTATGCAAAGGGATGGGGTAAATATTTGAACGCAGGAGGGAGAGGTTGAAATGAAGAATCGGTGAAGAGAAGGAACGCAAGAGATCGAATCGAGATCGCTTCCCGTGACAATTGGCGATTAAACGGGTTCCTTTCACTGATGATCCCTCACATGCTGTAGCCAAAGGAAGGGAGGAACACTTTTACGGCGGGATCATCACCTTTAAAGCAGACATGGGCGGATGGTAAGATAGGCCGTGCTGCACCGCGCGGAAAAGCAAAAGTTGTGGGTTCGTCTGCTGTTGGCCCATCCGACCCCATTGGCGGCTTGGTCAAGCCAAGCCGTAAAAGGGGGAACCAACCTTGATAGTGGATATTAACAGCAATATTCGGGACCAGGGTGGGCAACCTGCGAGGCCTCGAATGTTTATCGTATGTCGTGAAGGGAGGGTTCCCTGCAAGGTTCTCAAAGAGGAACCTGGACGAGGGCCAGGAAAACCTTTAGATCGAAGAGAGGGCAAATGAACGACCAATTGCAAGCAGAACCTTCGTCCAGTCGAAAACAGAGGTGCGCTCTCTTGGCCTGTGCATCTGCGGATTCGCCCATCGTTCCAGCTCGCCCTCCCAAAGGCCAAGTCTCCAAAGGTTTAACGTGGGGTTCAACTTCGATTAGCTAAGGGTACTAAGGACAGGAAACGTATTGGCGACATTCAACGTCGCACTATCGTGGGTATCCCACTAAACTCAATTTAAAAATGGAATCTTCGCTGCGCAAAAAAAAAAAAACTGGCAACAGCGACTGATCCAAATTATTGGCCTATTATTGGCTCGCGAAGGAGATTGGCATTTTTTACCGAAATACTCTCTTCGAGAACATCTCTCGTCCAGATGTTGTGAATATCTCACACGGATGAAGTCGCAATTCGATGCTGTGTGACCGAGTGTGTGTTCCTGCAGCTAGCCTTTGGAAGCCAATTTCCTTGTGCATAAGCTCCCAGAATACCGAAAACCCTGTGCGCCCTAGTTCATGACATTCAGCCCTCAATGCGATCGCGTCCCGCTATGCGCTACTAAATGTGACATCGATATCAGGCGCTTCCAGACATATCCAGAATATTGTAAAGCTCCGGTGGCCAAGGGAAACCAGCTGAGAGCATTTGCCTTGCATAAAATCTGCCGGTCCACCGGCCATACACAATGCAGAGCCATTGAGCGGTTGCTAAATTTTCTCTCATATGCACAGGCCCTTTTACGAAGGACAGCTAGATCGAGAATGCAAATTGAGCCAGTTGATTGAGGCTCTCTCTGAAGCCAAATAGAGACTACTTAGGTAATCTCGTGATTCACACCTTCTCTCTCAGACGGCCTATTCCACTCGGGGGGGGCTTTGTCACACCAAGTGGCTTTCGATGCCAATCTCCTTATTAACGTTCAAGCAGAAAAATAGGAACTGGCGCCGAGCGATGGCTTTCCGATGCACTTCCACATAAGAGCCCCGATCCTGAGAGAGGGGGGTTCGAGTGTATGCAATCTAATAGACATAAAAGTAGAATTTTGAAAGTTTCTTTTTCAATCTTTTGGCTAATATAGCGACCCGATTCAACCTCACCCTTTGTGCACAATACGTATACATAGATATGGCGTGCCCAAGTTGGACTGAGGACCGCTGTCCGAAAAAAGTAGGTAGTGACTTCAGCACAAATAGTCACCCGCTCATCCAATTACCTTAATTAGTGCCTCCGGTCCCACCAATGTCAAGAGAGAAGAAAAATTCCGTGAGGAAGACCTACATATATATATGCAAATGATTTAAACTGGGGAAGCTTGCAGATCAGGCCTCCGAAGTGCACATCAGCTAGCAAGATGTTACCTGTTATTTTCTTCCTTTCTTTATTGACATGCGCAATTTTTAATTCTTTAATTTCCACAGGAGTATGTTGTAAGCTCTTCTTTGCCGGGCCTTTGGGCCAACCGAGTCCAGGTGACTGGGAGCAATAGAAGCCGAGTGCGAAGCAGAAAAAAGAATTTTAGATTAAGAATGCCACCCTCCATTACGGCCTCAGCTGTCAAAAGGCCCCCTTTGAGAGCCCTTTCCCATCCGTCCAGCCTGGTGGGCCCGTCGGAAATTAAACATGCAGGTTGGTGGTTGCGCGTCCACCCTAGTCAAGGCATGTTCGCAAAATAAAAAATAAAAAAAGACAAAGAATTTAGTCCTTTTATGGCTTATGATTTTTGACAAGAAAATGAGCAAGATCAACTTGTGATATCGGTAAAAAGAGGCCCCAAGTGATACCCGAGTTTTTTTTTTTTTTTTTAGACAAAAAACCTTATCAAAGAGACATTCTTGAAGGATCAAATGATTTGGCTGCAATCGAAGGTTATAGCACACCCTTGGAAGCCTTTAAATGCCTATTCAAGCTCTTGTGGAAATCAATCTTGTTCACCAGCCAAGAATCTGCATGTCGGTTCAATTGTTCAGAATCACCTTCCTCTCTGGTTTGAGCAATATCGTCTTCCCTTTTATTGTTCCCCTCAAAAATCGGCTGACGATAAAGACGATATCTTTCTTCTTCTTGAACCACGGCTCAATTAATCTCATAAAATCTCTAGTTCTCAGTGGCGCTTGAAGAACCTGCCGTTCTTCGCATACAAATGCTAGTTCACGAATAGTCGCTAACCTGAGCCGGACTCCGCAGAATTAAATTGCCTGCACCCCGCGTTTTTTCGTTAATGAAGACCTTTTTTCTATTTCGGTGACCACTGGTGTATCAGATAGCCTATCCATAACACATTCTTCGGGTCGACTTTCAATATTTGAAGATTCCATCTCATCTTTTAATATATCGGAGGGAAGGAATAAATAAATAAAAACACCGTTTCGCTTGTAGTACTCTAGAGGCCGGGTATGCATGTCTCGCTTTTCCTGATAGCTCGATCGAGTCTCAGACTCGGATTGTTTGATACATGAACAATTTTGTAATACTGTAATTTAGACGTTCACAACCACCAATCGATGATTTAGTAGTTTTGTTTCGTCTCCCGGCAGCGGGAAGGTATACGGATGCATGAGGCTCTTCCCGAAATCTATACTCTGCGTAGCTCTATAGTTTATTTTGGGCGCAAGGCACCGATTTCACAGGGCACGAGACTATACGCACATAGTGTGGTGCATTCCCGATCACGTAAGTAGTCCCGATGTAGACGTTTCAGATATCTCGTGGCTCGCAGCGTTAAAATCATCTTGGAATGAAGGCTTTCGTTTCCATTAGATTCTGAACTTTCCCATAAGTTTAGAAAAGCGAAAGACTATATTAACTCCTCAAAGGCACGCTAATAGAACCCCAAAAATACGGAAGTAACCCCCAATAAGGACTCTATGAACAGACAAAATCTCGAAACACCATAAGATGCTTCGCTTTCCCAAACAACTGAATTATATACAGATAAAGTAACAATAGACGTTAAATGCTAGAGACAGGGCAACCTTACATGCATCCGGTAAAACTTTATTTCAAGTAAACCGGGATACCATAAACAACTGGTGCCGCACCGTTCAGATATCTCATCTTGCAAGCGCTTCTACTCGTCGCCGCTGCTAGACACAGGGAAGACGTTCCGTGGTGGGCTTTCTCGACCATATTTTTGTCGTCATGCTTGATCTTAATCTTGGATTTGCCTTTTGAGGATTTCTTTTCCTTGTCGTCCTTGAACAGCCCCCAAGATTCGAAAACCATCGAAGAGTATTTATCGATGTCCTTATCGGTAACATCCCATAATGTGACCAATACGGCGGGACACCCCCCCTGTAGATAGTTTACGGGCATACCGTAAGGCTCGAATTCGCCGGCGTCAACGAGCTTCCCACTACTACAGCCCATAAGAAGGCTAACAGCACAGTTGTTGAGCTTCTTCACCGCTCGAGCTCTAATGTATTGCGCCCCACTACCATGACCAAAGTAGAGAAACAAGTCCTTCTCTTCGAGATATCTTGCAAACTCTTTCTCTGTGGGAATCTTACTCACAAGTCCCTCCCAGCCGGCCATCGACCTTAATTCTTCCTCGTATGTTTTCTGCGTATTCGTCAAATCGAGAGCTGGGTTTAGGATGTAGCCCGTATTCGCTCGGTTGATATGCAAACCAGCTTGGTTCTCATACGAAAAGTTTGGGAGGAGAAGTCGTTCGCGTAGGGATGCTAGGGATGGGAGCCGCGAAACCGAACGACCATCCAGACATGGAAGTGATTCCCAGGGAAGAACGTGAACAGATTTATCCAGAATCAAAACGGTATGTTCGATGGCTGTCGCTTCTTCGTGTTCCTTGATGGCTATGTGGTAACTTTCGAGGGCGTCGGTAATCAAGACGATCATGTCGTCTAAATCAATTTCGTCGGCTGCATTCTTTTCCCCATGGAACTGAAGGATGTCAACGATAAGATATATCAAATCTTGAATTGGATCCTCCAAGTCAATACCATCTTCGGTCGGGTCTCCAATACCAAGGAAAAGCTCAACGACCCTCTCATCTAGAGTAACGATCCGGTTGTTTTTCTTGCCCCCGGAGTTTCGTGAAGGAAGGTGCTGATTCAAAATTCTGACAAAAGATGCGTTAAATCTTGCGATAAGATCCGGGTGCCGCTTGTAGCCACCAAATATGCCCTTGTAGCCCCTTAGCCAGTTATTTTCGATATTTACTAATAGATCGTGGAGTTCAGTATCAAGCGCTTCTCTTTCCGTCCACCATTTAGCACGGATGTCCTTCGTTATCATATCCTTGGCCGAATGGGTGCTAACGTTTGCACGCTTGACGATGTCCTGGAAGGTTGCCAGGCCCCTCTCAAAACCAAATTGTTCTTCGTCGCCCATTGCCATATCCTCACTAATCATTAGAGGGACCCGAACCATGAACGGAATTTCTCCTGCCTGATACCGTGTGAAGAATAATTCCTCTCGCGACTCACCCAATGAGATAGAAACAGCAGCCCAGGTTGGTGGAATGATGTCCACATAATCCCTCTGGAAGTTAAGAAGAGATGATGTGTCGATCTCCAACCGATTCTGCGCAGGAAGCACTGGCCATCTGAGATCATCTGCTTCAGTTGATTCGACCTTTTCTTCCTCGATAGCGCTTTTCTCCCTCGCTAAGGATATGCTTCGATAAAGTTCCAAGGAATTTATTGCTGGAATCGTTTTCCCCATGCCTGCGTGGGAAGTTATGGCCGCAAGAAGACAAATAACCTCCCCTAACATTGCCGAGAGGACATTGAGTGTTGTAGTCGGACAGATTGTAGCAGCCAGAGCTTGGATCGCAAGCATGTTGTCACGGGCGTCGTGCAAAAGGGCAGCGGAGCGGCTGGGAGGCACAGCCTCTTCGTCCTTGCTTACAACGGCCGCTTTCTTCGGCGTTCTCTTCCCTGCTTTTGCGGGGGCTGCTTCCACAATTTTGATGGACGCTACGCTAGGAATAACAATCGCTGTTTCTTGTAAAGTGTGGAATTCGTCGTCTTCTTCAATAGCAGCGAGGGCTTGCAGCAAGGAAGATCTCGCAACTGCTAGTCTCTGTGTAACAAGCTCTCGCGATCCAAGAGACGAGTTTGCGGTTTCCTTCAGGAGTTCTTGAGCGAGGTCCCATTTTTGCTGAATGGCAAGATTGACGGCTTTCAATCTCAGGACATCATCACGAAGTCTGGCCAAGCCTGCGCACTGATTTGCGGTGGTAACTGTCACCTGCGCCTGTTGTTTCGAGGCAGCAGTTTTTGGTGCCGCTTTCGTGGTCCTACCTCTACCCCCCATAACAACTGCCGACTTCGTGGATCTCCCTTTCGGCTTCGCCTCAGCTTCAGCGATTTGAAGATTGGCGACCCTGCGTAGTTGTTAGCTTAGCTTTTGGATTAGGTCAGGATAGACATACTTCTCGGTGATATCTCCGAAGACAGCTCCATCAGCCTTAGAAACACGGCTTCCCATCAAGGATTCCAAAGTCTTCTCCGCATTATTATATGCGTCGAGCTCCATAGTCCATGACTTATTCTTTCGGTACATTATACCCAAGGTGCAGTCAAATGAAACGAGCTCTTTACCCTTTTCGAGAAGTTGCTCCTTCAGCACCGTTGCTTGCCGTAGTTTCTCTTCTCCTTCTTCCAGCATACCCAGGCGGATGTGCAGATCCCCTAATATAGACAGAATATGAAAAAGAAGGGACTTCGAATCAACGGCTTCGGCCACTAATCTAGCTTCTTGAACGTAGAAAAGGGCCTCCCTTTGCATTCCTTGGTGGAGATAGAGAGTTGCGATATGAACGAGGATATCGTAAATTGAACGGACGATCGGCCAAAGAAAAGGACCGCTTAGCGCTGCAACAGTGGTAGTATATGTAACAATTCCTAGATCCCCTTTCCCGTTTGCAGAGGCCTGACCCTTATGTTTGGCCAATGCCTCGAGACCAGCCCATGTCCTCTGAATAAGTTTCAAGCTACGCCTCGCTAGTGCAATGGAAGTGTTAATACTGCCTTTATCTAGGGCGAGCAGCGACGAAACATAACAAGCTCGGGAAACTAAACGGTTAAGTTCGATCCGTTTTTGCATCTTCGCCCCCGAGGCAGCAGCCGCGAACACGGTCGGGTCTTGCTCAACCATCTCTTGAGTTGCACCTAGGAAATCAGTTCCCTTGCTCAGATTGCCCTCACCGGTGGAAATGAGATATTCAGTATAGGCAAGATTCCACTCTAACTTTGTTACTGTGGAGACATCTTCCTTTTTTATCCATGCATCGGCGTCCGACAATATGGAGCCAGACTTGCCAGAAAACCCAAGTCGAAGATATTGCACGCCGAGGGATACAGTACAACCCACGACCACTGACAGGATCAATCAATTAGCATCTGAATTATCAATGTAGGGACGAAATTCTTAGTAAGCTTACCATCAACGGAATAATCGAGCATTTTGTAAAGTTTGAGGAGTAGCTCTAGGGCCTGCTTTCTTGCCATTGAGTAGCCTTTCATGTCTAGGAAATCAATGAGCAGCCTCAATTTCTCAACCATGAAGTCGCCATTAGCAGAGCACTCGGTGAGCTGTAAAGGGGACTGGCAAGTCTGGAGAAGTTCCTCCCAGCAGTTGAGGCCATCCAAGAGGTACTCGACTTTTTGGTCGTGATCTGAGAGGTAGGCTACACAAATTGCTAATGACAAGGTCCCACACTGATATAAGTTACTGCCACTGAGAGGGCTTTGCTTGGGCGGTGACCTCGTTAACTCGAATAGTTCGTCCCTTAGACTTGACACGAGCTGTATCGATTTTTGCGTCTCCTTCTCAGAAAGTTCAGGGAGGATGGAAACCAAGGTCATGGCAACCCTTTCGATATAATATTAGCTTCGCGGAGCCACACGCGATCTCAAGGGGTATTAGGGCTTACTTTGATCGCATACTGAGAGCAACTTTGTCATTTGAGAATAACTGGCAAAGAGGGGCGAACACCAAATTGAAGCACTTTGATGATCCAGATCCCAGAGCCGCCTGGATTTGAAATAATATAACCACATGTCGAACGTCATCGGTAAATTCTTGGTTATCCCAGAACTTCAAACCCTTCCCCAAATCAAGACAGCACTTCACGTATTGGCCTAAAGTTTTTGCTATCGCCTTTTCTTCTTCATTATGGAGGTCATCAATTTGCCCTTCCGCGAAATGATCTGTAATGTTATCAAAATCCCCCACCGTGACGTGAACTTTTAAAGCAGCATCAAAGCTTTCCATTGCTCGTGAAAGATCACCTAGTCCCACATACATGGCACCTAGCCGCTCGTGTTTCACCGCCAGATTACCGGATATCACCTCATCCAACGGCCGATTTTCGAAACAGGAAATCGATCTTTGATAGGCCTGGATCGATTTATCTGTATGGTTTTCTTTCCGCAAAGCGATGGAGTGCTGTTGATAAAACACTGAGACTTTTTCGAATATATTCTGTTTTGAATCGGCTGCAGGGAGTTCCTCATCCTCTATGGCTTCGTCAAGAAGCCTTCCAAGGGCAATGATTTCCTGTAACCGTTGGTCTTCGAGTTCCCACCACGCATCAATGTCATGGCTTCTCGGAGACTTCCGTGAGGCAACCAGGAAGTGATCAACCGAAGCGGTAATCATCTGTCGGTCCTTTGAGGAGCTTTGAAGATCAAGTATACCCGCCAGAGCACATCGCCGCGCGAAACTGATCGCGCCAAAGCAAATTTCTACACATCTTCCGCTAACTTCCTCAGACGTCTTGCTGCTAGCGTTAAAACAGTTTGAAGATGCGCGACGGAGTTGCATAACGTCGACGAATAGACTTTGAAGTTTCTCTTTACTTCCCGATAACGGCTGGAGAATAATTTCAAGGGCCTTTTGTAGGTCTTCCATAGCTGTTGGTTGAATAGTACCTGCTGTAAGTGATTTAAGCATACTGGTCGCTAACCGCACGGTCGCTGAGTTGACAAGATTTTGGTGCTGTCTGGGATTCAGTCGGGGGATGAAATCCCGAAGCCATCTTAAAGCCTCGTCCCATAATTGAGCTTCCTCTGCAGCTGCAGTTAGGGTAATACAGCAAGCTAGATATTTCGATTCAGAGCCTTCTAACTTTGTATTGTCTCCTAACAGTTCCACTAGTATTGGCGTGACAAAGGTTGATATTCGCTGGTAATTTTCCTTCGGCGAAGAACTGAGTGGTCTCGTCCTAGTAGCCGATATGGAGTGCGATAGCAGAGACCATATTTCACCAAGTTGACCCGAGGATACAGAGAAGCCTTCAAGCTTGGCTGGAAGCACTCTGTATAGTATACTGAGGAATCTCAGTTCCGCAGTTGACCTAGTCGAAGTACCCTTTAGAAGATCGGTTTCTCGTATGTTTGATAATGCGGATGCGGATGCGTAGATAGTTGTTGCTAGGGACTCGAATTGTTTGGTTGCTTTGGCAGGAGAGAATCTATAGAGGTGTTCGATCATGCTGTAGACATTGTTCGGTTGCTCCAAGATTTTCGGTAATTTCTATGTAAAAACAGGGTCGTTAGGGATTGAGACACTGAGAAGTCGACTGGCAGCCAATACCTGTAACACGGAGGGTTCTGGCTTTGCAGCCGCCAAACGCAGAGCTAGTATTTGAACCCCAATTGCGAGAGTTAGGGACTCCTGGTCTCCAAGAGCTTCGTTCCACTCAAACACCGACTCTACTATCCTCTTTTTGCCATCCAACTTGGAGCCACACAAACGGAGCTTCAGGCTGAGAGCTTCTTCCAAACCGATGTCGTATCTCCCATGCTGGGCCAACCGATTCAAAAAGTTCATATGGGCAGATTCTAAGGTCCCGGGTTTCAGGCCGCAGTCGCTCCTCGAGTTTAGATAGGATATAGCGTTTCTTCCACATTCGATTACATTGTCCAGGGTAGATTTCGAAGATCCTGCCTTTGCCGATTTCCCGTTCGCCGGCTGCGCTGCAGCATCTTTCAGTAGCTGCAATGTACTATTGAGAGCCTCCACCGCTATCCTCGACCGTTGTTCATCTGTGATAGCTGCTGAGGAACTTGCCGTAGGTTTGGATTTCAAAGCTGCGACAGGCTTTGTCCGGGCAGGCTTGGATGGATTGGGTGATTTCGCGAATAGGAGATCATGCAGGGCTACAGGAACGGACGAGGTGCATGAATCCAGTGCAGCCAGTCCCTTGCGGATTGTATCGTGAGGGCCTGTGCCAGCCTTTGTGACAGCCATGTTGTCGGATGAGGTCGAGTGTATTGATGGCAATGGTAAATGTGAGGAGTCAGGATGTCTACGTAGCGTCGGGAGAATTGAGGTACTATAACAGCATGATCAGGAGAGTAGGCAGGCAGATAGGCAGACCAGGCTATGTTTCAAGGTTAAAGTTGGATGTCGTCGACGGTTTAATTGGATCCGAATGATGGAATGAACGCTGTCAGCTGAAACAAACGCGCAGAGTCGAGCTTGAGGAGGCCAAACGCGGGCACAGCTGCCAGCAGCGCCCTGGTCTCCACAGCAACAACGTCGAGGGCAACACATTGTCGCCGATCTCGTGATGATGGACGACCCGACCGTTTGGCAATTGCGCTGGGCCCCCAGTAGTCATAGCATGTCCCTGTATCGCTGCAACTCCCAGCCTGCAAGTGTCATGTCATATCAGATATATCCTTCGTGGGAGATATGAAGCCGACATTTACGAAACTTACTATGTAGGTTGCCCAAGTACATGAGTAAATAAATCCTGAGGCACACAACTGTACAAGATCAAGTACAGAGCCGGCGAAGATGATATAATACGCGGGGCTGCGGGACGCGGGGATGACCGGTCCCTTACATGTCTGATGCACATGGATACGACCCAGTATTCCAATTTCCACTACGTAGGATACATCCTGTAACCAAATACCCGTCAATATAGCTTCGCTATGGCTATGATTATAAGGAAGGGCTCTCTCTTTTCTGGAGGGTGTGTTCGAGCGAGATTTGGATATTTCGCCAGGCTAATCTAGTCAATTCAAATCGGGCATGTTCGTGCACCCATACATCTGTAATTCTGCCTACTCTTCTGTGTAAGATGCAAACCTTCGAAGCAAAATGCGGCGGCGACTCTTTTTCAGGCGGCAATTTTTTATTTCAATCAACCCAACTGTCCACCCCCGGAAAATACTTATGCATGCAGGGATGACCCTCATTCCGATCTGACAGGTCGAACTACGGCTCCATTGCATTTGCAGACAGTTCTTTTGGCTTGGTCTTGTTTTCTCCCCAATCTCGTGTCACGACCAGCCATCCCCAGGGACCTTCCGCGCGTGCCTCCAAAATATTACTTACTATAGGAGCACATCAACTATTTCCACGGTTCAATTTCAAATTCACGCTTAATAGGTGGGTACTTGCACGGCGAGGGAGTAAAAAGGGTCCACTCTTTAAACGAATGAATGAATGAATGAATGGCCCCGCATTGGATTCTTAGGCTAGCTTAACTAGCTCTGCCGTACAGACTTTACCTATATTGCCATTAATGGACCGAGGCCCTATCAATCCCCATTTGTCTTAATATCGCTAACCCTGTCGAGCAAGCTAAGTAGTCTCACGCAGGGCCTTGCGATCGAGTCCTATCCTGTCGCACCCGCAAAGCAAAGCAAAGTCCGCTTGTGATACTGCCTGAAGCTTCAGCCATATCATTTCTCATATACCTGGCCGGCCTGGGTTAGAGTCCCCCTTCCCTTTTTCTTTTTCTTGGAGACGACAATTTCCATTTGATTCCACCTGACACTATCACCGCTCTCCTGCGAAATACTCGTCATCTTCAGAGGGAAAAGGATCCCGGGATTCTCGAATTCGAAAAACGCGCAAGGTCTACTCCCTTGGGGAGATGCTGGCTGCCGATCCTGGCAACTGAGAGGGGACGCTGAACGTTATCGCACTCCCGCACGCACGGAATCTCTGCCGGATGGACCTTGTCGCTACATCCCGTCTCACCGTCTGAAGCACAAACGCTGCTCAAGGGAACTTGCATTGCCCGCCTTCTGGTACGGACCCCCTAGCTAGAGGCAGGGCCAGGTAAACCGGCAGAGACCAGGCCGCCGTCCAACCTGCACACGCATACATTGCAGCATACATAATGGAGGCGACCGACGATGACACGCTTTATGATATGGAGAGCAACGGCCGAGGCAGTGGGTCAGGAATTAGCATGCCAACCAGTTCTGAGGAGAGCAGCGCGCAAAGAACAAGTTACCAGTCTCACCAATCCCACCAGTCTCTGAAGTCTCAATCCCAGCAATCAAAAACTTCCAATATGGAGTTACAGCAGCCCTTACATGTCGACTACATCCTCGTCGCCGAATTCTCAATTGACAAAGGCCCAACAATGGAACATCAATATCCGGCGCCGATCAGTGGTGATGAGCAGTATGTTTGTTTTAAGCGCTCCTACGCTAATATATGCATCTGAAGCTCACATGTGTGAATCTACAGCATGCTAGCAGAACTCATGTTACCAGACCAAACACATCTACGATCTCAAGACTGGACGACGTTCTTTCTCCATAAAGAAGAGGAAGAGACGGAAGAGTACCCAGGCCAGCAACCTCTGATATACGTTCTCAATCTTGTCAATACAAAACGTGACGGGCGAGAAAAAAGGTACGACAGATATCTTCATCATACATTTCTAGATCGTTTACTAACTTGCTTCAAGAGGCGCAAAGGTGAAAGCAATGGCTATCTGCACGAGGCACTCCTTTTTACACATATACAAGGTCAGTTACCCGATAATCCCTTTCCGAATCCCACAAATTCTAAGAGCTCCAAAGCCAATTCTCCTTCTAGCTCTCGAGGAATATTTCAAGCGGCCTACGCTAGAAACTCTAGCCGAGTTGTATGACGCTGTTAATACAATGGACATGAGCGGTGTGCCTCATCTTTCCGTGTTTGAGAGACAGATACTTGCGACTTCGGAAAATAAAGAAATGTTTATTGAAAAAATCGAGGAAATGATGCCGCCAGCGCCGGCCCTAGATGCCGCAGGTGAGCCGGGTGTGATGACACCTGACGGCGGAGTAACCCGCACAACTTATTTCGAAATTGGGCCAGGGAGCCAACGAAATAAATTGATAAATGGGAAGATCGGTAAGATACGGGATAGTCATGAATATGAAACGTCGGTTACGTATAAAGGCGTCAAGATTCCCATAAAAGTTCCCGTGGCTGTCATGCCCGAGACTGTTGGAGATGTACAACCCCTATTCATTGCATTTTTATAATCTCGAGGGCATTTTCTAACAATCGCCACCGCAGTTTTCCTTGATTCAACTGATCTCAACATTTTCCACCCCTCACTCGCAAAACCCACAGCCATTTCCTCTACATCCTCACCTCACAACAAATGGACCTTACACACACCCCATAATAGTACTCATAAATGCATTGCTCACACAAAAAAGAATCGTGTTTCTTGGCCATGGTAGGCCATCCGGTGAAGTTGCTAACCATGTCCTAGCGGCATGTTACCTAGCGAGCGGCGGCGTTCTAAAGGGTTTCACCCGCCATGCGTTTCCTTACACTGATATCTCCAAAATTGACGAGCTTCTCTATGTGTAAGGATGAATATTTCGGTACACAAATTAAGTTTTATGCTAACTACCTTACAGCACTGGATTCATCGCTGGGGTTATTAACCCTATGTTTGCGAACCAACCTAGCTGGTGGGACGTCCTTTGCGACATTGACAGCGGCCGGATAAGAATCTCGCCTCATCTCAAACCTCCTCCTTTGACCGATGGTCTCTCTTTCTTCAACCTGAACCCAAACATGGGCGTCGCTGATTACGTCAAGCATGATACCATGGATAACGCATTCATGGATGATATTCTGCATTGCATATCCTCACGATTTGGAGAATGGGCTGTTCGAGCAAGGTGGAGGGACTGGGTGCTACGGTTTACTCGCATGGCGACAGCCTTCGAGGAGGCAGTGTACGGCGCATCAGCGCTCTGGATTGGCCATGAGGAGAATCATGTCATCAAAGGTCATGGCTACGTGTGGGCTGATGAGGCCCTGAAACTCCGAGATCTAACGGCGAATGCGGCAAGAATAGAAGGCTGGAGGGGGACGAGGAGCTATCTCACTCTTGTGCAGGTATGCCGTATCATAGTTGATGAATAGGATATTCGTTTTACTGACCAAGAAAACTTAGGAATCCGCGCAACTATATCAAGCCAAGCCTATAAAGATTGTAGACCTGCACCACCAAGTAGACCGGCTAAGGGTTCTACGATTATCTCATGACGAGTCGGAGAGAATATATATGGTTCTCAAACATTACGTTGATGACTATGAGGAAATAAATCAGGTATTCGATCTTCCAAGATCTATTCATTCTAAGACCTTGAAATTTTTTTAACTCTGAAACGTAGCTTCTTTGCGTAATCCCGGAAACTCAGAACGGCATCTTCCCAATCGCCTTCGGCCTCTTCCACCCAAACCAAAAAGTTAGATTCGCAGTCGTGGAGCTGCTCGAGAAAATCAGCACACATATGGCAGGCCGTCACTTCTTCAACAATATGAATCGTTTCCAGCGTCTGGCATATATTCGCCTAAAACAAGAACGGGAAAATAGCGGAGGATTCAGCCCCGTCGCTGCGGACGGCGTAAACGGTTAGAGTGGCTTTTCGGCCACTAAGACTCTGCGGCCGGTGCCCCGGATTCGCAACGTGCGGAACGGTGGGCAGAGGCTGGTTGTGATCTTCGGTATACCGAATTTCTTGTAGTATTTTATACCCTAAGACCCCGTCGCTGAGGTCGTCCTATCTAATGTAGAATGTAGCATATGTGCGAGTATTTTTTATTCCTCGTTTGTGGTTTTAGCGTGGATCATTATGGCTGTTTCATTGTTGCACGAGCCTTCATATATTAACTACTTGTAATTACCGAAAAGGATATGGAGGAAATGAAAGATGATCAGTAAGACCATTTGGCCAAGATGTTTCCCATTTACGATTCGAAAACTCAAAGATTTGCGGTGGGGACCTGTGCTTTCTTGATACCATCTGCCCTCTTCACTACCCAATCCGCAACGTAACACGAGAACTCTTGTCGGTTCTCCGGTAGATCCGCATGCACTGTGAACATTTAGTCAGGAGGCAATTTAAATGCATGATGTCCGGAAAGAAGAGACTTACGCTTATGATACCACCCGTCATACTCCTTGAACTCCTTATCCTCAACCTCCAACAGACCGAAAAACTGCTTACTCGCATTGAAGTCTGTAACTTTATCGGCGTTGCCGTGTAGCACGATGACTGGTTTTTTCTTATCGAATTTCTTGACATACTCAGCCTCCAAAAGCCGCGCCCCCCTTTCCAACATTCCGGCCAGCCCGGCCAGAGTACCGGTATCGTGGCACAGCTTATCTTCTGCGAATGCCTTGCAGACGGCAGGGTCTCGCGAGACGTTGTTAGGGTCAAGTTTATTCAACATTTTGAAATTTGGCATGACGCGCGATGCTAGCTTCCCGACCATAAGGACTATTGGGTTGGGTTTCTCGGCTGGTGATAGGGAAATGAATGGCGAGAAGGCTGCGAAGCCGGCGAGCCTGGATCGTAAGGAACCAGAGTAGGCGTATGTCAGCGTCAACGCGCCACCTGCGGAATGGCCGAGCAAGAAGACTGGAGGTCGAGTGGGCTGTGACTCGCTCCACGCCAATCTAGCTGTGATGATTTCATCGACGTCGGCAAGAACCTCCGCCGTCCCACCGGTAACGCCCCAGTCCTTCTTCTCCAACGACGATTTCCCCCAGCCACTGCAACCGAATATTAGCAAGTTATTTAGTCAACAGCGAATGATAAATCAATAAAGCTCGTACCGTTGATCAAAAGCATAGACATTGATGCCTCGATTTGCAAGGTCCGGGAAGAGATCATAGTACGCTCCACAATGATCCGAGAATCCGTGTAGGAAAACTACCGAGGCGACTGGAGCTTCGGGTGTCTGGGATCGGCTTGTCAGTCACCAGGGAGTGAGATCTGGGGTTTGAGTTCCAACAAACATACCTTCCACTCTTTCGCGAAGAGTTTGTGTCCGTCTTTCAGGACAATTTCAGTTTCTTCGGTAGCAATATTAGCCATTTTTGCGAGTTTCTTGAGTAGAATAGGAAGCAGGAAAGATGCAAAGAATATGTCTGCGGGTTGGTGGAGAGCTGAGTTATCTCGTTTTGAGAAGAGCTGATGGTTAATGCAAGGGCTGAGTGAGAGGTTCTTCTTATTCTGGGAATCTACGCGAAGAGCTAGCAGCCATTATATTAATTTGGTGTTGCGCATGCATGTGATTGCATGGTTCGGTGGATTATTTGCTAATGCTCCGTCTTTCACGGGTATCGCAAGTTCGAATGGATTGGCTCGACTCTATCCGGTATGGCTGCCTCTCACGTCAAAGTCCTTGAACAATGACGTTTCTGGCTCTCTTGCATAGCCGGATAGTTTCCAAAGCCACATTTGGACCTTCGTCGTCCGTGGGGAGACCAGCACAACATTCTTTCGAACCACGTCTTCGATCTTGAGCTGTTTTTTCAGCTCCGCTGCTCTCGTTCTTCCAAGCAGTAGATGCATTTTGTAGCTGGGCACGAGTTTGCCTTTGACTTCAACGAGGGTCCTCGATGCGGCGACCTCCCGAGCTTTGGAATTCGCTGCATTCAAATTCGTCTCGATGTCTTCGGGCGCACCAATATCCTCTGCTTCTGTTCCCTGATGCTCTTTCCCTTTATTTTCCTCTTCTTCCGTCGTCTTTTCGGCTGTCTCTTCAAGAATTTCTTCTTTGGTTCCCATCTTTTCAGAATCCACAGGCAGAGACGCCGGGAACTCAGGATCTCCATTCTCCCAAACCAGCAGACATCCGATTTTCATATCTTCCCATTTCCCGCCATCCTTATTGGCACTCATAATGCATCTCTGACTCAATGCAACTTCTTCGTAAACTCGATTTTGCAGCTGCTTCAGTATAAAGTCCTCCATATCCAACCTCCAAACTGCTGAAGTCACAAATCTTGTGTCCTGTAGCTTTCTCCACCTCTTGCTCTTCAAAAACTCGACATGCTGATGGTTGCCACCCACGTACTTTGATAGCCCTGTAACTACCTTTGTCTCGTCTCGTAATCGTATTCCCATGGGAAGAAGCCAAGGGTCCTTCGTCTCCGGGTTGATATAGGCGTGCATCTTTTGGAGAAAGAAACTCGGGAATACCCGTCTGTAGTACCCGTCCTGTCGTACAGCCGTGATCAATGCATTCGCTTGTAATCAGGCACCGTATTAGTCAGCTGTCGGTACAGTTGGACGGTAATGGCACCAACCGTAGGGATTCTTCATCAGTTTCCAGTCTTCCTCTGTCATTTCGGACGGATGAGGCTTCTTCAACTTCTTTGGCTGCTTAAACCTGCGCTTCCAGGCCTTACCATCCATGATTGGAGATATCGGCAATTCTTCCCCATCACTCTCTCCAAAGTCAAAATCGTCTAGCCGAATGATGACATCGTCGTCGAAAAGCTGTTTAGGATCCTTAAGACCCAAAGCAGTTATATCGTCCAAAATCTTCAATGCATCTTCATTGACCTGTTTCGATGCCTTGGAGCTATAACATCGTTGAAAAAACGGAATTCGCAGTCGACATGGCGCAACAGCTCGAAGATACACCGACATGTGCCTGAATTCCTATCCCCTGCTCGGCTGATGTAATTCCTTCGAATTGGTGTTGAAGTGAAAGAACAATTTCTCAAGAGTGTCGGTTCAAGACATATAAATTGGAAAGCAGGCCTGCCAAGCCCGCCTATGAAAACGAGACAGGCACAAAGCTTTTTCGAATTCGAGATTCAACTTTCAAACACCCCACCACGAGACCCGCCAAATATCCCCGTTCTGGGCGAACATTGAAACTTCGAAAATCATAAACCTTCGAGATGTCACGATCGTTGACTCCGCTGCTAAACAGGCAGTCGATATGTTCGAGCTGTCTCCGAGGTTTCCGAGCTGCCCGACCGGCTGCCGCACTACTGCGGCGCAACAATTCGAGCGCTACTTCGTCAAACGACGATATTAGCGATATGTTCAGCGAAATGGAATTCCCTAGCCCGAGAAAGGTTAAACCAATCATTGAAAGATACAAAGATGTGTATCGGAGGACCTCGGTATGTTCGAGGATTTTCTACGACTATTTCTAGACGATAGGAAGACCGTTCTTCTAACCATTTCGAACCAATCTCGTTATAGAGCGGCGTATTGCTTTCAAGCATCGAGCAGCGCGCGGAGGGCGAAGAGGTGCTGCCTGAGGAAATTGGAGCCGGCCCATATCTGCCTATATCGGAACAGCTACGGATACAGATGAGAAGAGTACTTTACCCTCGTAAGGGCGACGTCACACTACTCCACTGAGATCAACCGACTGACACAGAGCTTGTTATTTATAACAGTTACCCTCATAACAGCATACTCAGATCCTGAGGACCCTCGAACGTGGAACGGAATGACCATATCCTCCTTTAACACCGTATCACTGGATCCTGTTCCGCTTATCTCTTTCAACGTCAAATTTCCATCCACAACAGGTCAAATAATCCTCGACCGAGAACTCTTCGTCGTAAACGTCCTTTGTCAGCACATCAATTCTGCGAAAATATGTACGCTTTTTAATTCTCGTCCGCCCGTAAAGGCATCCGAGCTCGATCCGAACGCCGAACTTCCTCGCCGTGACGTATCAGATGGTTTAAGAACGATCCATGATAACCCGAGTCCATATGTACGGGAACAGATGGCCAATCAGAAGATGGAGCCAAAATTTAGGCCGACGTCAGGACCATTTAGGGAGATGCCAGTGTATAGGACTGGTTATGGCATCCGATTGATACCGAATGTGCTGCTGGCGTCGCTAGGGTGTCAGCTTCGAAAGGTTGTTTCTGCGGGGGACCATAAGATCATTATCGCAGAGGTTATGGACGTTTATGGTGCTGTCGGCGACAGGCCGTCAGAGCGGAGGCGATTCCATTTGCAGGGCGAGAGGCTGGAGAGAGAGATGTCACAGACATACCGTAACGGTAAATATGTTAGGCACCGGACGGAGAATGTTTTTGATGTGAGCTCGGTAGAAGCTGGGCAGAAGGTATTGCTGGATGATATGACACTAGACTTCAAGTTCATGAAACGGAGAAAGTCAGATGTTATTTCAGAAATTTAATAATTACATTTGATCCCATTGTTTTGCTGCACGGACAGCGGATGTACGATAGATCGAGCTAGCGAGGAGTTATCTTACCTGTATATAAAATCCCAGAATCTAGAGATATAATATTATAAAAGAACAGACTTCCATAATTCTCGTTCCTTGGGCGTGAACCTTGCTCCTCCACTCATATCATTACCTACGCATGTGGCAGAACAATAAGTATTTTTTGTCGAGTGATAGATTACTACCAAAGCATGATACATGATACATGCAATATATACAATTACTTTATTTACAAAGTATCCGAATCTCGCGAATTATTTCTTTCCAGATCCCTCAGGTCGCCCACCCTCCGAAGGCGTGACATTTCCAGTATTCTTCCTCGCCCTTCTAGCTCTTCTCCCAAAATCAGTCAGTTTTGGTGCAGCATAGGTACCACTAATTAAACCGAACAGATTTTCATCTTGGGCTTGCTCCATCGGGGCCTTCGGAGCCTCTGGCGGTGTCTCCGCCTCAGCCTTCTTCCTCTCGATTTCTTTATTCCATATCTCCATATCCCCTTCCTCCATCATTCCTCCGTCTGCCCAAAATTTATCCATATGCTTCACAGCATCCGCATCACCGGCTTCCTCGGCGACTGCCCTAGCAGCATCAAAGCCTGTCCCGAACTTTTCACGAAACTTCCTCAATCGGCCAGCTTCATCTTCTTCAACATTTGCGAGAGACTCTGACGTTGGATTCCATAAAATGTGATTCCGCACGTCTTTGTTGGAGCGGAAGACGCCCTGAGGGGAGGATGTGAGCTGTTTGTAGGATGACCCGTCGGAGAGTATGACGATTTGTTCGAATTGATACCGTCGATCCGGACGACGGATTTCGGTTGCCGTTCTATGTTGGACTTTTGTGAGAGTGAAAGAAGGTATGGAGCGGGATTTTAGGGAGGAGGCGGTGCCCCGTAGGATCGGGTGGAGGGATGCTGTTGACATCGTGGAAGTGGGATGGGTGCGCCTATCGCGGTGGGAAGTGCTTAGCTGCTATGAAAAGTCTTGATATGGATCAATTGGGAGCCACTGACTTGAAAAATGAGCTAGTACTATAATGGTGTATCAGGGAGTTCCAACATGATCTCGAAACCCTGTGTCGCAATCCTATTCGTGGCTATCGGGCAAGATTTGCGGTTGGAGTAATGAGGTCCAATTCGTGATACTGCTCAAAATCTAAAAAATATTGCAACAAACCCAACACAGCTGCAATTTGAGACCTGGCCGGAACAACCCGCAAATGGATCGAAAAATTTCCTCCTATTAACAGGTTCCGATTCCGGGACTGGCTAACAACTGTGCCGCCGGGGATCTCAAATCTTCGAATAGTTCTGACGTTTGATTTAGGTACTTAGGTTCTACGCTTGAGTAAACAATTAATTAGTTGTCGATTCGGCAGTCAGATTTTGATATTAAATCCAGGCCTGCGTTGGCCCAGTCAGAGCGCTGTCTTCCCCTGCAAGGGATATTGGAGTTTTTTTATATTATTAGAATACTACGGAATTTCAAGTTACCGTAGATACCCCTCAAATGGCGGATACCATACATGCTAACTTTTTCGCTTTTTGTTTATCTAGAAATCGATCAGATTTGACTGGCTAACTAGAAACTTGGTATGATGTTCAACATGATCAGAAGCGAAGGTCGAAATGAAATAGTATGAGTGGTCGTAGTCCTACAAAGTCGGAAGCCGGTTAGAGAAAGTGGCGAAAATTGATACCAATCATGCATGAAGTTTGATTGCTCTTACCTCCTGATACCGCACATTCAGGCCATTAGGGCCGACCGGGTGTCCAGCTTCTTTGGCCGCTGCCTCAAGGTTCTCCGGTAGGAGTTGTTTCTGCTTGTAGAAGTTGTCGCCGGTGCCCTAAGATAGAAGGACGATCAGTCTTCATTTTTTATATTTCCTGCATCCAGAATGCCATACCACATCGATTAGTACATCGAGTGTCCCCTTGTGAGACTTGACGAGTTCGGTGGCGTCATGCTGCTTCCATGCCTCCTTATCATCGCCGAAATAACCTTCGAACGCCTTCTGGCCCCAGGGGCAGTTGATCGGATTCGATATCGGCGCGAAAGCCTAAACGCTACGTCTTTAGAATATGAGCCAATGAGGCTTAGGGGCCCGGTGATGAAGTACTTACGCTCACACTCTTAAACTTCTGTGGGTATTTCAGGTACTTTGGTGGGGAGCAAAAGTCAGCATTTGCCTCGATCTCCAATGACCGGCCTAGCATACCAAGGTTAGAGCACCATGCCCGCCCATACTGTGCCCCATGATGCTGACCATCGACGGATCGAGTGAGAATTCCTTTGGTAAAGCATCGTATAGCTCGTCAATGATGTAGTTCTCCATCTTGTATGTCTCGCTATACGGTGCCTTGGTAGCATTAATGTAGAATCCAGCGGCGCGACCAAAGTCCCCTAATAAATATATCTATCAATACGGAATAAAATAAATGAGAGTATGGAATTACGCATACAAGAAGCGTCGTCTCCCTCGTATCTTGGCTCTCTCGGCGAAGTATCCGGGTACACGATTGCAACCCCGCTCTTAGCGGCAGAAACTTGGAAGAAGCCCTTCTCCGCACCATTATCGCCAGTGCAAGTGAGTCCAGCGAGATAAAAGATCCATGGCACTTTAGTTCCGTCGACAGCTTGCGGTGGAAGGTAAAGATTTAGGTTCATCCTGGAGCCAATGACCGTGGAACTGTGGGATAGTTTAAGCAACTTGCCGCCAAAGGAAGCGACTGTGGCATTGGTTTCGAATGGCATATTGGCGGGCCTAAAATCGTTAAAAACTGCGTATTGCGATGTGTATTCCCGGTGTCGGTGGCGGATTTCGGTGTCTCTTTTTAACGCCGTCGATTTCGTCAGAGCAGGAGCTTGAGGGTAATAAACAGCATCCGTAGTCAAGCAGACCAGCCTACAAAGCTTACTTGATTCGCGAGACGTTGTTTGCTCGGTACAGAGTTTAAGATACAATTCTCTAGCTAAGGCTTGTGAAGTGAATTAAAGAGCGAGATGTTTATCGCCAGGCCAGAGTAGCAGTTATTTGCGGGTGGGTTCTAATGCTATTCGCGTTCCTTTCGCGGATCCCTCTCAGCCGGGTGACGTTTTAGGTCAACCCCGCCAACCCCGCCAAAACGCCAATGCGCTTTCGGACCCCTGCCGGAATTTTCCAACCTTCCAATACGGAGCAAAAAAAAAAATATTTGGCTTGGTTGCATCTATCATAGGCGACAGGGCTGTATCGCAGTGGTTGGGTGCGTTAAAATGCAAATGGGTATTGTCTATGCTAATATAATACATTATATAGTACACTGTATCTTTTACTCCAGCTATATTTACACAAAATCTATCCGCTGATATGGTCACATAAAATAATCGTCTGCTGTAATTTTCTTCTTTGGTCGAGCGGGAACTGCTTGGGATGTGCTGTTCTCCGGTGTCGTCGTTGAGTCTGCATATGCCGTCGGACTTGACAGCGCTGCAAACTTTGCCCTTGCTGCCTCTTGCTTTTCGATACGTTCTCTCTGCCTTTGGGCCTCCTGTTGCCACCTGGAGTCTTCCTCTTCAATCTCCTTCATTACTGTAGCCGATTGTTAGCTAAGAATAGTATCAGCCTATTAAAAGAATGCCAGCTTACCTTCTTCCCACTGTCGATCGTCACGCTCGGGCTTCCCCAATCTCAACGCTCTCTGGACTTCCTCGCCATCTGCTGCCCACCTTCCCTTCTGTATATTCTCGATAATTTCCCGTAACGTATCTATCCGAGCATCTGACCGTCGAATGAACACTTGCGACTCCTGCCGTAGAGCCATTATATTGAGCGATTGTGATCCGACGAATAGTGCGAGGATGATGTAACCCCATGCCGGGTTCCATTTCCGTTTTACGGTCTCCGTTGAAGGTTTTACGGAAGGCTTAAACAGCCCTTGGGGAAGATGCTGCGACCACCATGTCGGTGAGAATACTCGAGGAATGAAGGAGTTGACGGAGAGGTGCCGACGGGGAGGCTCGTGGTATAACGAATGGGCGAGGGAGTATGTAGCAAACGGCGAAGTTGTCCGAGGTCGAATTAACCGACGGGCTAGCATATGTGGAATGCGGTTACTCATGGTGGTGGTGAGTTCTGCTTCTCGTGATCTGATGCTGAAGAATTGAAGACGGGATTTTGGAGAACACCATTTTGGTCTGGGAAATTTTTAGCGTACGCAATAGTCGTGTTGCGAGAGCCGCCGATCGCAACACCAGTGGACGATTTCAACACAGCAAGCTCGCTCTGACAGCCCACAACCAGGTGCTGCGATGACCGATGGCCAGCTCCCAAGGATCTGGTACCCCGAGTTCAGTTTTCCATAAAAGATCTTGATTCCGGGACCAATTGAATACCAGGACGGTTAGTTTTGAAAAATTCCAGAAATTCCGGCGGCAAAAAAGCCACAGAATCAGAGGCCTGACAGAGCTTTTGGTTGGTGTGTGTTAGGCACAAGACTTGTGGGCGTTGTTGTAGCAACCATCCAGCAACACATTCAGCGTCTACCATCACCGCATAACTGCGACAACCGCAACTAGCGGCAGCATTGCCTATCCTCACATATAATTCAACCTACCACCCATCACGCTCATCGCCAGTCCTGTATCGAAGCGCCTATCACATCGCTCATCATCAACACAATGGTAAAGCCAACTGACATGTTCACTTCAGTCCCCCGGACTTACAAGAAGGCCTTGACTAACAGAGGCGCCCACTGTGCTCATCCCCATAGTTCCAAACACCACCTCGAAACGTGAAGCCTTCGCCGCTGGGCTTCTTCTCTCCAACGTCTCCGTCAAGCCGCCCTTTCCGACCATCGAATAGTCAGTTCTCGCCCGGAAAGTCTCCGAGTGCGGTGCACAGTCCGCCGAGCTCATATAACCAGCGGAGGGCAACCCCAAATGCTATGAATCAGTTGACACAGCCTCAAATACAGGAGCTGAGGGAGAGCTTCCAGGTGCTGGATAAGGATGGCGATGGGATTATAAACAAGGACGATTTGAGTGCTATGCTTAATAGCTTAGGTTCGTCGACGACTTTATATATATATATATATATATTTGGTCTCGTTTGGAGGCTGATAACGTGTTTATAGGGCAAGATCCGACTCCAACACTCTTGTCGACATATTTCTCCAATGTTCCGACACCATTTAACCTCGCCTCATACCTGACGACATTGACAACTCATTTGTCTGCATTCTCTCCTCGAGATGATATATTGGCGGCGTTTTCCGCATTTGATGAGAACGACGACGGCGTTGTTAACTTGGATTTATTGAAGGAAGCTCTACTTGATATGGGAATGAGGGAAGACGAGGTTGAGCAGGCTTGCAGAGGGTGGACCAACAAGAAGGGACTCGGGATGGGAGGCGACAAGTTTAGATACAGGGAGTTTGTGGATACCGTCCGTGGGAAGGCAGAGGTGCAGGAGTAATTTCAACTACAATCTATAATTATCAGTCATTGATTGACTTGAGGATTGGAGTTCGGTTTGTGCATTTGCGTTTAGGAGCTGGTGGACTTCTTTTTACATGTTTGCTGAGGCTTGCTTTGTGATGTTTCCATTTTAACGGTCCGGTTTCCTGTGCGTAACAATTGAATGCATTTGAGTTGGAGGAGTCTGGTTCGGGATAACTAGATAGCCTGCCAATCTGGTGTCTCTTCCTAGTCTATAAATGATTTGGTTCGCCTCATTGGGTTTTGGCATGATTTCCTACAAACTAAAGTATATGTACTGGTCCTCCCATACTGATGCACCACGGCCACCATTTTGGATAAATATGGATGCGGCGATGATTTGAAACCACTCAAGCAGTTCCGGGATCGCAATACGTAATATCTCCATCGGTGACCTGACCTGGCGTGATTCGCCTGCTCTTCGCAGCAAGCGAGAGTGTTGTTTGGGGCAGTGTGGTGCAGGCGCTGATGGTTGTCGTGGCAATGAACTACACAGGCTCTGCTATTTGGGCCGGGGACAATGCGCGGGTCCTTGCTTGGCTTCCTCTATCAGAACTGCCCTACAGCGAGCTACTCCAGCTCGGAGCCTCCATCCCACGCTCCGCTGTCAACCATCTTTATGTACTTTTTAGCCTGCGAGGAAAAACCATAATATGTTTATGGTTGTTCCTGGCTAATCCGCCAGCTCCTCATATTAGACGGCTGTGTTTCGTCCCTACCCTTTTTTTTTGTTCTCGATCCTTTTTTTTGTAGCTATTCAACAGATAATATTCGACAGGGTGGTACTGCCTGACCTCCGCTGTACATACCACAGGAGCTCGAAAGTACTCTCCGATTGGGTTCTACGAATTTTCTCGGTCTCCTTTCGCTGGCCGGCTGCACAGTTTGCCTCGACGGCGTCATCAGTTTCATTAAATTTCCGCCCATCGCTCTTTCGATCTACCAGGTCTCAACAGCAGTAACCTCGATTCCGATCTTGAATAGTGTTGTCTAATATTGCATGTACTCATCGATATCCTTTCGGGTCTTTCATCAACGTTAAAAGGCTCCCGCATACGTATCCCACTGGGAATCTTGGGCTCAGCCGTCACACACCCGCCAAAGGAAACATTCCAGTCCGGACTTTGCATTTGTCCATTCCGCCAACGAAGAAATCGGACGATTCTAAAGTGCTTTGGCCACCCGGAGTTTCAATGTCGACGCCCATCTAATAAACAGCTACACAGACGGACCTTTGTTTCTCCTGACAGCTTCCCTAATACGGTCTATTATCTATCAGTACCATTACTACGCCAACACCCTCCAACCTCGACCTCCCCTGTCGATCTTTCCAACACAGCACAGCTAATCCGTCGCCATGGGGGACAACAACGGGCCGCGTGGTTATCGCGACGGCGTCTACTTTGTCGATGTCAACGCATACGTACTGCCACCCCTCATCGGGCTACCTTTCCATGACATGCGACTGAATGGTAAATACATTTCCTGTATACCTGATTACCTAAGTACTTAGGTATCGTGATATTCGAGTCTAATCAGATACGATGTGTAATTTATATAGGCGAAGGAGCCCGGCACAGAGGCGACTCCAACTACTATAAATTGATCGTTGTCCATGCGGTCTTCATGTGCCTGGCCATGCTACTTTTTCTCCCATTCGCAATCTTCCAAGCCAGATTTCGAGCGTATCGAAACCCTAGGCGGGCCATCCGATCTCATATCTTCTCAAACTGTTTGACACTTCTTTTCCTAAGTATTGGATTTGCTTGTGGTGTCTCTGCGACGTCCAGCCAAAGATCATGGACCAATCCCCATCATATCATCGGGTTGACAATCTATGTTGCTGTCTGGGTGCAGGTGCTTCTCGGGGCTATTGTGCATCACAGAGGCAAATTCAGGGTCACTCCCCACCTGCCCCTTAGGACAATGGTAAGATATCAAAAAAATCTATAGCAGTCATATTGGCGTATGCATGTTAACGTAAAATGCTTGTGTAGCTCCATCGTTGGCTCGGGCGTGCCGTTTGGCTGCTCAGTCTTGCCCAAATCCCGCTCGGATTGACTCTCTACGGGTCTCCACTATCGCTTTTCATCCTCTATGCTGTATACGTTTTCCTTCTTTTGATGCTATACTTTACGTCTGAGTTCTATCGCGGCAGACAGCATGGAACGGCGACGGTAACTACAGAAACTGCGTTTGACTATCAGAATTCCGAAAAGAATGGACACAGTGAGCATAAAGGGGGTTTCTTCTCCGCTGGGAATCTAGCTAAAATCGGTCTTGGATTTCTGGTCGCAAAGAAGGTTAAGGATCACTACGCCGCCAGAGAGGATATGACGGCAGACCAGAGTGAACTCAGCAGCAGACCTGGTTTCCGAGCACCAGGAAGGCGTGGGCATGCAGGATACGCTTCTAGTGTTGGTGTTACCAACTCCGAAGTCAACGGGGGCTACAACCGTACGGAGCTTACCGGTTATACAAATGGAACTGGGTACACATATGGAACTGGCTATACCAATGGTACTGGCTACACCAATGGTACCGGGTACACCGCTGGCACTGGCTATACCGGCACTGAGGATGTAGAATCTAGGATGACGCCGCCGAGAAATTCACATGGGGGAGCTGTAAAGGCTGGGCTACTCGGTGGCCTTTTGTTTTCGGCTGGCAAGAAAAAGGGCGTCGATACACGGCCGGGATCGCCTAATACAAAACCGGGTTTTTTCGCTGGCCTATTCAAGAGGAATAAGGGTGTTGAAGATTCAGCGGGTGCTTCTCCTAAGAAACTTAAAAAGAGTGGCCTGACAGGCGACGGCGGCTGGTTTGATAGGCATAGGCGTAACCGTGAGTCGGGAATGTCTGCTGTTCAAACCGAGGACTACTCAGAGTCCGAGGACGATGACGAGACCAGAAGGAGAGATGGAAGCCCGGTTAGACGAGGAATTGGTAGCCGGGGTGCCGGTGCCGCGGCTGCGGGGGCTGCGGTTGGTATGGCTGCCGCACATCACAGGGATAGGAGGCATTCAGCTTCCAGCGTTACGGATTCATACTTCACAGATCCAAGGCCGACTGAACGAGTCAATTCTATGCCAGCAACAGGCGGACTTCAAGCACCTCCACCGGCTCAAAACAACTATAACACTTACAGCAACCACAGGCTGCCGATTGGACATAGTGGGGCACCTGGATATGATCCTCACAACATTCACAGCGACCAACCGTCAACGGCGTTCATCCCCGCCGTGCCGCCAGTCCCCCCTCTTGGTAATCAACCTGCTCTTGGGATTCCGCCTCGACCACCCATTCCAACCACTTCAACACGCACGCATAGTCGACAAGATTCCGCAGAATCGCGGCCCAAGGGGCTAGGGTTTATCATTCCACCGGCTGATCACAGTGACTCCGAATTGTCTATCGAACATCACAACCGTCCTTCAGGTAGCAGATCTTACAGAATACCTCAGACCGTGACCAGTGGCAGCGAAACTGGGTCGGACAAGACGCAAGAGCATTACATCCCGCAAGCAAGTCTCCAAGTTCGCATCAAAAAGAAAGATGGAGGTAAAACCGTTACAACTATCAAGCGGATGCCTAACCGGGAACGTGCAAGTGTGGATTCTGGTAACTTCAGCCCGGCAGGTAGAAGAGATAGCGACTACCGAGTGAGAGAAGAGAAAAGAAGAGGTGGCGGTGGCGGTGGTGGTGTAGAGAGCCAGTCGGATAGGGAGATGACAGACCAAGAAGAACTGAGGAGAGAGCGCGAGGCTAGGAGAGAAAGAAGGCGGCAGAGAAGGGAGACTCATGACTACAACAACTACTACAGCGGCGGAGAGAGCCCGTCACGGCAAGCTTACACGTAGAACTGATGCGAGCGCGCTTGAAGGTGGTACTTTGGCTGCCCGGTAGCTTTGTCGCCAATGATTGTGTGGCATCATACGTTATCTCTCTCTCTCTCTCTAATCTCACAATCCCACCCACATCTACAACCTTTTAAAATAGCGGTCTCTTCACCTTGACAATACAAGCAAAACTTTTCTTGCACATACATTCTGCATCCATTGTTTGCCGCCAAACATCACGGAGTTATACGTTCCACTTTACATTTATTCATCACTGCTACGTCTTCGCACGCTTTATCTGAGTTCATGAATGTTTTGCATGTCTATCTGTTATTTGTTTAGCCAGCACCGCAATGATTAACTACTACTTGTACTTCTACTCAAACAAATCTTTACCCTCTGGTCAACGATTATCATATTAGTTACATTAATGATGAATCCGAAATTATTTCCTTGTCGTGTTCGTTGTAGTGATTGCCCTTTGAACACTGCACAGATCGATACAGTCTAACCCGTTTGTATATTTGCCAGCCCCTCGAAATTTCAATATGTATGTCTCAGTTGTCACACAGATAGGAGAACAAAGGTCCAAGTTGTGGTATCATTGTATCACCAAGGCCCTGCATCGGTAATTCGTTGGACAGACTGCCAACAAAGCGAACATCTGCACCCATCTGCACGCGCACGCAAAGATCAGAATAACGAATTCACGCGAGGACAAACCTTTGGAGAAGAGTTATACGCGGCTTCTCATTGGCCGTTACCTTGCCTGCGTATCACTACGCAGCCCAATCGCAGCGCCATCTGTGTACCAGTCATGATTCGCCGGCCCCTAACAGAGCGTAGGGTGTTGGGTTTTTTGTGTTGATATATAGACGTGTGGTCGGTTTCTTTGATCTCAATGAGTCTCAGAAGAAACTTGTCCGGGTTTCAAGCTCTCCTATTTCTCATATTTTTTGGTTCAGAAGTTGGTATACCAATATATATATATTTGCATTCCCTAGCTCAGCTTATATCGTGGTAGTTCATCGTCTATCTATTTCCACGCATTTCGCATCTCAAAAAATATATTTTTTTGATAGAATCTACGGACTATTTGATAGTTTATATCCAGTAAATGCCCTCTACAGAGGCTAGATATATTTTCAACTGCTGAATTCTGAATTCAAAGAAGTCTCCATTTCGACGCAGAGGCATTTGGGTGGGGGTATGGCATCTGTTGCCAACCAGGAGGATATTCCCACAGTAAGCTTAAGTAATTAATCGTCTACAGATCCGTGGCAGACAGCAATATAGTAACCGGTCTAAAATTCTCTTTTTCACAGTCTCCCAGCCTACTGCATAGTATATCCATCTTCAATCTGCGCGAACACAACCGTAAAAGCCTGGGTTCAATCCCGTCTCTACCACCTCCAATATCTCGACCCACAGAGGAAACTCCGCCGAAGCTACAGATCAAAACTCCTCTCCATCCATCGCCGCCGCTCATTGATCTATCATCGCAGTTGGTACCGAATTTGCTCGACACAACAGAAACCAGTATCCAAGCCTTAGGCAGAGGTAGCCATAAGACACAGGCAAATATAAAGTTTCCGGAAGACATAAATCCAGATCATAGGAGAGTTATTGAGGCTATTTTAAAAACAAACTGGGGTTCCGGGGATATGGAAGAGCAAGAAACCTCCATCTTGATGGATCACACCCTTCCGTTGGATCAGCCTCTGGCGACCTCCACGCCAACACCGATTTCTATACTTTCGGCTGACCAGGCCGGGTGGAACGCCGCCACGATCAAGACTGGTGGCCCCAACACTGCGAAGAGAGTATACGAGCAAGAGGAAATATGGCAAACTCAGGCTCCCATTCCTTCCGGAGAACTGTTTTATGACAAAAGGGTCAAGTTGTTTGAGAGTTACAATCAGAAAGATGGAGAAACGCAGCTGTCTCCGCATTTGAAAAAGTTGGATGAATCGTTTGGGAGCATCGTCTTCGTACCCGAAAGTACGGACGCATCTCGAGAAGTGGATATGGGAGATGCACCGGTGCCACAGACTCCAATAACAGGGCTTAGAAGAGCTACCCGCCATCAAGTTGCGCAGAGCACGGTCAAGAAAGCTGCACAGCTAAAGGATAATATAAAGGTCTTCCCACAGACAGAGCCTCGAAAGCCTATCAAAGGGATCTTGAAGACCCCATCTGCACCCTTTGAAGCTTCCGGGTTTTATAGAGCTGGGAAGAATACTGGAACGGGAACCACGCATCGTACATTGGGATGGTACGATTCCACGAGTTTCAGTCCTCTGGAAAGCAGTGGGGAGCTACGAGAAATAGCAGCAAAAAGGGGTGCTAAAAAGGGGAAGGCCGGGAAGAAGAAAGTAGAAATTGATGAATCTGTAGAGGAGAGGATTTTGTCATTTTCTGCGAGCGATGATGATGAGGAGCCAAGAAGAGGTGCGAAGGCAAGGAAGTATAAGGAAGATAGTAGTGATTTCGATGACAGTGATGATGGCGAAACGCCGTCTAAGAACCCCAGGGCTAAGAAGGGAACCCGTGGCGGTGGAAGAAAGGCGGAGAAAAAGAAGGAATCAAGTGGAGAAATAGAACTAGAAGAAAGCAAAGAGGAGAAAGAAGAAGAAGAAGAGGAACAAAAGCCAGAGCCAAAGAAGCGAGGCAGGCCGCAAGTTGCACCCGACAATGGAAAGAAAAAGAGGAAGAAGAAGAAAGACGACGATGCAGGGAGGTTTAAACCCGAAGGAAGTTCGTCAGACACCGAGGAAGTTCAGGAGCCAAGACCAAGACGTGGGCGTAAGGCTGCAGAAGTTGTGGAGGCCGAAGACCGCGATGATGATGGGGGACGGGAGGAAGAAGAGGGAGCAGGCTCCAATGTCGGCACAGATCAAGCTAGCGAAGGAAGAGATACTCGAAACAAAGAAGGAGAGGAAGAAGGAGAGGAACAGGAAGAGGAAGAGGGAGTTAATAATGCTGAGTCACGATCAGAAGATTCTAATGAGTGTGATAATAGTAAGTCGAGGAGTGATGAGGATGAGGATGAGGATGAGGATGAGGATGAGGATGAGGATGAGGATGAGGATGAGGATGAAGATGAAGAAGAGGAAGAGGAAGAAGGAGAAGAGGAAGAAGATGATGAACAGGGTCAAGGTGAAGTATCAAACAACAAAGAAGAGGTGAGCGATCATGAATATACCGAACTAGAACAAGCACCCGCTATCAGAGCTGTAAATCCCAAGAGGATTTCAAACTCACATCATGGTGTCGTATCCATACCTCTACCACTGGTTTCCGGGCAAGCCTCAACAAAGGAGAACGAGAGGAGCTTGATGAAGCGCATGTCAGTTGAAAGCAAAAGATCAAAAGCGAATCCCGCCTATTCTGGGCTTCGAAAAGTCCAAGCAGACAGAGCGTTCGAAATGCAGGAACAGTTCAAGCGCGATGGATCACTGCGTGAGGTCCAGCTCAGTGGTGTGGTTCCATCAGAAAGCCATCTGATTGGGAGTCGAAAGGAAACCCCTCCAGCCCCGCCAACGTTTGAGTTTCCAAGGCCTCTAGTTCCACACGTTCTAGGGAAGCCAGAAGAAACGACTGATGTGGCTACGGATGAGAAGGGTAACGTTCAAAAAACTACTGACGATAGCCTCGTGGACAATCTCGAAGAGACACGGATACAAGACGATCAACAGGCTAAAATAGTATACCCGATAACAGGTGAAGAAAGTGATAGAACGGTAGCCCTGATAGAAAAAATGGAAAAATGGCTCCGCGAAGGGCGTACGAGAGAAGAACGTTACAAACGTAGACTATCCGAAGCTAATTCCAAGTTGCTGAACATTCGAAAGGAGAAGAGGCATCTGAAAAGCAAATTAACGGATATGCGGCTAGATCTTGAAGCTACGAAGCTGGAGCTAGCTGCAAAGGAGGGTAAGTACTCACAGGTTTGTTGCGTACTTTTAGACATAAGATTATAGATGACATGCTAAGCGGGCGAACTTTTGAACAGCTGTCGGCTATGATGGCCTATCGTACCTATACGAAGATAGTTCCAAGCAGGACATGATATCCGAGAGTGCGCCACCGGGGGGATGTTGCGAATTTGACGAAGAATCCCAGGCCAAGTTCATAGAGAGACGCGGGCTAGTGCAACTTGACGTCCAAAGATTTGACCGCTCCCCTTTTTCACCCAAGCTCATCAGAAACCCGTTCAAACATGAGGATATGTACCATCGACGTGAAATAATAAATAGCATGACCTTCCCCGGGAACGCTATGTTAGCGGATTACAACACTCACTACTTTTTTACGTGCTGTCGCTGTGGCTCTTTGAAGGAAGCACTGGTATTTTTTTATCAGGATGAGCTAATTTGGTCAACCCATGATTGCTGGAACTGCCCTCATTATTGTTGCACCCGATGTACTCGATGGAGTGGCCCCAAAGAGCCAGATATGCTCCCGACTACCGCTGCAGCGAGGCTACTATTGAACGGCCCGAAAGCCACTGAGAACTACGAGGCCTCACTATACCTGAAAGGAATATGGTGGGACTACATAGCTCAAAGGGATCGGGCTTTATTTTCTCCGCGTTGCGATCCTGTCACATCAGTGGTTGCGGCTAGACGGGTCGGGCTGAGGTCAATGCGCCAGATGGATATAGAAACCGGAGAACCTAGTAGCAAGAGAAGAAAACTTACGCATGGGGATGTTATGGAGGCACAGCGACTTGAACGACGACCTCCCGTGGTACAGGCGGAGGAGGGGGGGGAGGAGGGACCGGAAGAAGGAGATGATGGGCAAGGGGAATTTATCATGGTGGATGAGTATACTGGAGAGAACGATAACGGTCAGCTCGCAAACTATGATTGGAATTGATATCAAGTAATTTGATGATAGGTAAGTGTATCTGGCAGTCATGGGATACACTGGGGCTTATACACACATATCTGTGATATATCTGCATTGCATTGTACTTGAGTACTGGCGAACGCCTTATAAATCGATAAACATGAGTAGAGTCATCTAGAACTATTGCTAAGACCCATGACCGTGGAGCAACTATATCAATTGTATACCCCTTAAGCCCCGCTCCTGGAATAGGGAATGTGACACATTGTTGGATTTCGTGCGTTGTTTAGCCGGCAACATCGAAGATGCCCCTTCGAGACAACCGCAGCGGACGAACAATGCAGACGTTCTCATGCAGCCAACCGGCAACATCCACGCTCTCATCAACAAACCTCACATCTGTCTTATATTACACTTCCACCTGCCAGCGGGCTCCCTCGCGCCTCCTATTTCTTGGGCTTGACCTCTCCCTCCCGTCCGAGGAATCGTCGAAAAAGTCTGCTTTACAACATCCATCGTCAGGCTTCACTGCTGATGAGCGAAACCAACGTTAACCGGACCACCTCCTGGACAGCATCGGTAGAGTAGCCGCTGCGATGGCATACTCGGCCCCAAACACCGCCATCCCACCCCCTTCGCCTTCGCCTTACTCCCGTCTACCAACTCCGGCGAACTCTCATTTCAATCGTCCTCATAACTCTCGATCGGTATCCTCTGCCGCCTCTTCTACTTACGGGTCTTTGCACCCTTCGCCGAGTCGCTCGACACTCCAGCCTCATGCCAATCCCTACGATACGTTTGCGTCGCAGCCGTACCCTGCTCCGGCGATGGCGTCTAAATCTTCGGGTTTTGGCATCCAAAGATCCGCAAGCACTGTCCACTCCAACCACAAGCGCCAGACTTCAATTGCTGAGAAAGCAAAGGTGTTTGAGAGGTTTGACGATGGTATGATGAGGTCACCAGGCGCCTCCAACAGTCTAGGCTACGGATCAGGTGCCAACAATCTTAGAATCCCCAGTGGCACCGCCGCCAAGCGAGACCCTTTGGCGAACGTTGCGTCTCCTACCACTCAAAGAACGCCCTCTAGGCCCACCTCTTATATCGAAAGCAGCAATAATCAGGAACTGTTTGGGGATGTTAAACCCCAAATCTCTGGTTTACGGCGACCGTCTCAGCCTCTTAACATCTTGCCTGATGGGTTGGGAAGACATCAGTCCCAGGAGTATGATGGTCAGGCTTCACCTGCACCAATGCGAAAGTCCCTAGGTCTCCTGAGCGAGCCCTCTCCTGTCACACTACAAACTAAGGAAAATATCCGAAAGGACGATTCTCAGCTCATGCCTCCGCCTCCATCTTTGATACGCCAATTTTCGGCTTCCTCCACAGTGCACCAGGCCCCTGTAACTCTAGAAGCATCTGTCCAAGCCCCTCTCAAGCCTCCGACCCCGCCGTCCCAAGTGCCGACCCCATCGCCTAGAAAGGGGACACATATCAGGGCCCAGAGCCACGTGGTAGGACCATCTTCAAAACTACCTCCGCGAACAACTTCAACTCGTCCAATGGATCCACGACCTGCATCAACTGCGGGGAAGAAGGCTATGGGGCCACCGCGGCCGCCGAGTACTCTACATGCAATTCCTAGTGCACGCCCCCGAGCTGTATCCCACAATGCCGCTGAGACAAGACGTATCGCGGCGCCTGCCAATGATTTGACCATTCCCAAGAATTCTAGACAGCCGTCTGGCAGGATAATTGCCCCTCCGCGTCCCACGTCTACGCGTCCTAATGAGCCAGTCCCTAGCCCTAGTATGCGGCGCCCCACAGTCAGTGGTAACCGTCCACGGCCACCATCCAGTCATATAGCGGCTCCCCCTTCCGGCCTATCCTCGAAAGGGTCGGACACAGAATCGAGTATGCGCTCAGAAAGCGTTGCATCTACTACCTCTAATACTAGTTCTGCACGTTCTGATGCTACAACCCGCCCCAAGACAGCGGGACGAGCAACTGCTGTCCATAAACCAGCCCAGGAACCTCCGAGTCCTATCCGTGGTCATAAGAAGACCACTTCCACCATGGCACCTACTAAGCCCCCCAGACCAAACTTTAATACTTTTAAAGTTGAGTATCAGCATGTTGCGCCAGTACCAAAGCCGTCAATGGCATCCTTGATACACCAACAACCCAATCCAACAGCATCTGCTATACAATCCGCGGAAGCTCTCCATGCCCAAACCCGACTTCTTCAGTTGGCTATTCTGCATGATAAAAGCTTCAATTCAACTGCTGCCTTGAAAAAGTCGGCGCATGAGAGGCTTTATAAGAGGTTTTCAGATATCCGGGATAGAAGCCTCTTGGTAGCCGGCTCTCACCGACGGGAGCAGGAACTAGTTGATCTCCACGCGTTATCTCTAGTCCTGAGCAAGCCTACCATGCTTAATACTGGCTTTTCCCATCCAAAGGAGAGACTGTCGGGCACTCCTGACGAAGCTATTCAGCTCCTTTCAGAGCAGCTATCTAAAGTTTTAGGGTGGTTCGCTGAGGGACAATACGAAGGGGAGTATACAAGAATGGCTCGAATCTTCGAGGAGTGGATCTCACTTCCTGATGAGCATGAAAAGAAGACTGATGGCTTGGGTATTGAATATTCCAAGGATATCCTCCGAGTCAAGCGGAAAATGGAAATGGCCCTAAGAAGTTTGGAGGGCTGGGTAGTCTTGGTGGTAGATGGGGAGAAGGCAGATGATGAGAGGGGAACTCACGGGCTGAGAAGCTCCTTAGGAAGGATTCTTAGTATCGCAGTCGGTCGGTTGAAGGTTGGATTAGAGGAATTGACAATGATTCAAACTATCGAGAAGACCATCGTGGCCACACTGAGGAAAGATCTTAAGAAAAGGGTTAGCGAGTTGGTAGAAGCAAGAAAAGAAGTTGATTTGGTGCAACAGAAGAGGGATCTTGCGGCCTGGACACCAGCATGGTCCTAAAACTTCAATTTAACGCACGGAATCGCAAATGTGGGCTATATGAACCTGCTAATCTATCCAACGGTTCCGCCCTAGTTTCGAAGCTAACATTATAGATACCCTGCTAATGTCTATTTCATTATTTGTCCCTCCTGAGTGCAATGCGGAATCTGCACAACAATGATTAATTGTTTTCATTCGGCATAGAGGTATTTTGGAGCAAGTGTATAAGCCGCGGGGTTGTTCTTTTCATTTCGCTACAGTTTTGATTATATTCTCTATTATTGATGATTGCTTCTTAGCGTCGGGGGCGGCCTTAGTACTTTTCGTTCGCGACGTTCTCTGCCATTTCGGATTATACCTTTCAAAGACCAGCTTCATGTTATATTAAGATTACACAATTGTCAGTATCAAATACAAGCTTGTCACAGCACATTAATTCACGCAGCAAGCCAAGAATAAAAAGACGACGCCAGATAATCACTACCGCGAACGCCCCGAATACCCAGTCCATATCATAACATTCCTGCTTTGACAAAAAGCCCTTCGAATTGTGAAGGACGAGATTGGTGAGCTGCATTGTGCAATTTGTCCCCAACTCGTCAATCCTCGCGTCCCTTCAACCCCCGTATTCCGAACCGGACGCCTCGGACTCTGTATACGCGCTCTCTGCGTCATCATCGTCATATTCGTCAAATTCTTCTTCGGAGCCATCTTCGAAATCGTCCTCGTCTTCAGAATCCAACTTTTTCTTTTGTTGCATTTTAACTGCGCCGGCAGCTGCAGCTGCGCGCTTGGGTGGTGGGCCCTTCTTGATCGTTTCCTTTTTCGCGGCGACAGCGGATGCGCGGCCACGGGTCCTAGCGCCACTTTTCTTTGGCTTTTTGGCTTCTTCGTCTGAAAAATCAGATTCGTCATAGTTCGGTTCAGATTCCTCTTCATTTTCCTCATCCTCCTCTTCTTCTGTCACTTCGTCTTCGGAAGGAGGAGTAGCAGCCTTTTGTTTCTTTGGAGTAGGCTTGGATGCCTTTTTGGCAGGTTTAGACGCCTTTTTGGCAGGTTTGGAGTATTCTTCTTCCTCCTCATCGTCCTCGTCGTCTGATATATCAGCTTTGCGTTTCTTTGATGAATCGGTAGGCGCGGCGCCGTTTCCGTTCTTCGCAGTGGCTTTGGGTCCATTAGGCACGTCTTTTATAGCCGACCTGGATTGTAACTTCGGCGCAGCAGCTTTCGCTTTCACGGTAGCCATTTTGGACGAGATTTGTGTTATTTAGATGAGGGATAAATTATTGAAATACGATAAGTACTGTGGGTATTGATGGACACTATTTGTCTACAAAGGTATAGAGATGAGATGGACCTCTGGTATACGTCAGGTGAGATGAAAGAAAACGGCGCTGCTGAGAATAATTGGAGGGGGCTGGCTGGCGCGGGTGGTCGCATCTGCGCGCGGACCTCAGCCCTTCTTTCTTCCCATCCATCTGGCGATGCCATCACAACACAACAACGCAGATATTCCAACAGTTTGGCCTTCCGCTGGCGTAATATCTCAGTAATCTCGTACCCATGGTAAATGAGACAATAGGGTGTCTCAGGGAACCATATCATTGACCATATACGTTCCATGACTCTACATGAGTCTATATCTAACATCTAGTCTATTTACATTAGCACGAGCGCTAAAATTATCATCTTCTTTACAGGTCCTTCCACCTTGACTTCCTGGCTTCAAGGTAGTGACCACTCTCGATCGCCTTCTTGATTCCATAAAATCCGCTAAGGGGCCATGTTTCCCGGAGTTTCTCGTCGAGGCCTTTCTCCTTGGAGCTATCTTTAACTCCAATCTTAACCTTATCGTAGATGCTAGGTAGGCCTGTCGCACGATACTTTTGTCGAAGCGAGTCGTACCACTCCTTATCAAACATCTCCCAGAACCCCTGCTCGTCGTAGTATGTCTGCGCATACAACCACTTCATAGCCCCCAATTCCTTCAGTTTGGTTTCCAGATCTCTATTCGCCTGTACAAAGTCCAAATGGGGTGGACAGCTACCCCAGACCCCGACGTTCAACATTTCCTTCTGCTCACCCGAGCCCTTGGTAATTGAGTGCGGATGAATGGTCGGGACGGGGCTTTGCTTCAACGGACACAGCCAGAGCGGCCAGATGCCGAACTTTTTGTCCGTGTATTTTACGAATTCCTCCACATTTTCATAAGGAACCGCGAGATCCTGCACAATGTATCGCTTTGATTGCCCACTCGCGTGTAGCGCCTGATACATCATCCTGGTATGCAGGAAATCGTCGAGCCACCATCTTGTGAAGGAGTTAAATGGAAAACCAAAGTACTCGAATGCTGATTTCCCAACCCAGAATCCACCACGGTCGTATCTGAAAAGGTATTCAGCTATAGGAATAACCTCGGTCACAGGCGACCCTCGGGCTTTCTCCAACGTTTCATTAACGTGGAGGTAAAACCATGGATCTTTGGCATCGCTGAAACGTTGTATCGAATGGCTTGAAACAGCATTGGACATCCTTCCAGTGATAATGGCACCGTCCGTTTGAGAGTATAAGATTCCATCGATGTAGTCGTGCGAGTTGGCCTGGGTGAAAGATTGGACCTTTTCGGTTGCTTGGAGCACACTGGACACCGGATGGTAGGTTGCCTCGACATATTTAGTCGCAGGAATAAGTTGTAAATTAACCAGTGTTGTCACTCCGAGCGTCCCAAGTGCCCCGGCGCCGCCCCAAAAAAGATCAGCGTTTTCTCTAGGAGATGCTGTTATGATTTCACCATCTGCCAAAACCATTTCAAGAGAGTTTATTGTGTGGTTGAAGAACCCGTGTTTGAAGGAACTGGATTCACCAGAGGTCCCGTTGTAACCACCTCCAACAGTGATTCCAGGAAATTCCATGACCACAGGCGGTATCAAGCCGTGCTCCAGCGTGGCCTCAACGAGTCTGTCCATGGGAACATTAGGCTCAACAAGTGCCGTCCGCGAAGTTGCATCTACATGTAATACATTAGACAACTGAGCAGTGCTAACGACATTCTTCTTCGTCGTTTGCCTTGTGCTGTTTGTCGAGCCGTGGGAAATTCGAAATGTTTGCTTTTTGTCATAAAAGCTGCGTATTACACCCGAAATCGTCTTGACAGCCTCGTTGTGGCGGTCTTGTGCAGACTGCGGAGCAGACGCTAGGCTACTTAGTAGGCGTCGGCAGTTGCCACACACGTTGGCGTTGCCAGCGCTTTGGTTGATGTACTTGCGGGCCGAGCCGATGACACGTTGTCTCAGCGCTAACGAGGAACTCATACTTGCGTCCTTACTCAAGGGTAATCTCTGGTTTAATGGGGGGTTGCAGATGATATTAATTAAATAGTAACCGGTATATATTGGCCAAGAATCGGATGCATATATCTTACTATCGAGATGACTAATATTAGCAGCCGTGCTGACGCAAGGTCACAGATCCATGGCTCATATAACTGTAACATACCAATGAGATCACACCGAAGCCTCGTATGGCTGGACAGGAAAGGAGACTCCCAGATTGCCAAGGGCCGTTTCTGCGCAATGGGCGCACGCACGTACGGGAAACGGGAAAAAAAAAAAACGTGGTGAAGTTTTGGGGTTGCACAAGCATTCGAACTTCATATGTCGACTTCAGTTGCAACAGTTCGCAACGCAATTTTTCTTGTTTTTGTATTACCGTCTGATCTTCGTAGAATCGAATTACGCCTCGTATATATCACATATTTACAAACTAGAACAATTAGATTTGCAAATACAATTATTCAATATATATTCGTGCAAAGTACCCAGCCGTACTCATGCTGTGATGCCCTCTCTCTACCACTTCGAACTTCGTTTATTTCGTACACCGCTCTGATTCGAATCCGCGACTCGAATATAAAATTAGCGCCAACATGCATCCAGTCCTTGGAATGCCAGAAATCCTCGAAAGGATCCTAGTCGCCTACGGCTCCGACGATTTGAACTCGCGACGAAATATACTAACAACATGCACGCGAGTAAACGAAGTTTGGAACGCAATCATCTCGAGGTCCCCAAGAATCCGCGCTCTCACCTGGCGGTACTCTCTTTACATACCCAAACGACGGCCAATAGATGACCCCTTTTTGCCAATCAAGCGGTACCTGGAGGATAAATTCCTACTTATGAGCAAAGCAATCACCAGGCATAGACCTACACGTTTCAGAATCAAGAATTTCGTCCGCCTCTACTTCGGACCTAGCTCAGGAGAGCAAGACCGTGGAATGCTCTTCCGGGATGAGTGGAACGTAGAAACCCTCAGAATATCGGTTTTCGGATACAGTTTGGCCATTTGGAACGAGCGGAGGGGAAGAGCTTGGAGGAGGCTGGCACGCGAAGAGCTCCGAGGAAAAGAGAATATCACGGTTGACAGGCTCGAGAAAATTGTTTGTGATGCCATGTTGCTGGCGATGTTAGAGTTCCGCATTTCATTGCAGTTCTACGTGTCACCCCCTTTCCCCATATACGATGGAGTTGGCCAGAGTTCACAGAGTCCAAACACTTTTTGCACCTATCCGTTATCACTGGTGCGACCCCAGATTGATCGGAGATTACTCCCATTGTTTTCGGATATATAATGCTCGGGTTCCCTTCTATTCGCCACTCATTTCATTAATTGGCTACGTGTATGATTAAAAAAGGAAGCAAATAAGACACAGGGTCAGCATATTTTAAATTTTGTTTGAGGAGTTATATTTAGATAGAAAAGTGTATATTGTACTACAAAGTCATATTGAAACCATACGCTCAGACATCAAAGGGTAAATGTAAAACGGAAATAAGAACCATGAAATATAAAAGGTCAGAAGACAAATGGGGAGAAAATTTCCAAGCTGCATGCACACCAAACCCGAAAAATGCCAATATATGTGGTCTCGTAAAAAAAAAAAAAACAGATAGAGAATCCGCGAAAGTGAGGGTATAGTATTCAAACCGATTATGCCAATCTTAGCAGCCTTCCTGATTATTGATCATTTCGGCTCTTATTATGCTCAGAGCTGTCGATTATTGTATATATTCAAGCAGATATTGGATACATATATATGTTATTTTAATTTCCAAGCTCATAAACAGGACCTGCAGGGCCGTTGTAGTTAGGGTAGCCGGTAGCTTGGCCCTCCTGGTGCAGTGGGGGAGACTGCGGATGGCTGATCGGGTTTGCTGGGGCTTCCTGAATACCTTGTGGTTGCTCAACACCCTTCTGGCCGTAAGGCATAGCAGCTCCACCGAGTTCGGAGACGTTCTGTCCGTATGGTGCGCCATATGCGCCCTGGCCTTGCCCCTGTGGCTGGTAGAATCCAGCAGGGGTTTGCGAATGCGGTGGAGGGGATTGATATCTTGGGTCGGTTTGTTGGTTGTATTGAGCCATCTGTGGTTGAGGTGGGATTGGACCGCCTGTATATGCCTCCGTCGGTCCGGTAGTAGAGGCACCAGTGACGCCGGTTTCTCGCTTGGACTTGCGCTTGGAAAGGCAGAACCAAACGACACCAGCGGCAATTAGAGCGATACCACCAACAACTCCGCCGACTATGCCACCGATAGCGCCGCCAGAGAGACCACTGCTTCCGCCGTTTCCATTATTGTTGGCCCCCATAGTTTCCGAAGAGCCCCCCTTTGAAGTGACTGGGTCGAAAGAGAAAGTCGGGTCGCTACCAGTTTGGGTCGGATTTCCTCCTGTGATAGTGAAGCTGCCAAATGTTCTCGAGGTACCGTCATTTACGATGCCAGACGGGGTACAGGCGGTGAGGCCACAGGCGTATCCATCCCTGCAGCAGCCAAAGGACAAAGAGGAAGGGCACAGGTACGAGGATGCCGAGCAGAATCTGGTAGTTCCGTCTTCTCCGACAGTGCCAGTCCTGGTTCCATCGGTGATAACTTGGCCCGGGGTTCCAGTGGATTCAGCTGGAGGAGTCGTTGTGGGCGGCTCAGAAGATGTAACAGGTGAATCAAATGTTATTGTTATTGAGTCAACTCCAGAAGTCTGAGTGGAAGTGGGAGTGCTGGAGGTTGTACTGGCAGGGCCATCGGTAAGAATTGGGAACAAGTCGGATGAAACTGAAAGAATGACGGAGGATAGGGAGGCCTCGATCTGATCAATGCTGGCGGTAAAGGCATCTGGGTTTTCGGTGATGGATCTGATAACCGCGGAGACGGATAGGAGAACAGAGCTAACACTTGCAAGGACTGCGGGATCGGTGGCGATCTGCTGTCGTTTCTCGATATCTCTCCTTACCTCTTCAAGGTCGCGTTTCTCAAATACATCTTCCACCGGTCGATTCGGCTTATGATTAAGAGAGTATGCATAGAACGGAAGCGCTAGTAGTAAGGATACCAACCAGAGTCTCAGGGAGATCATTGCTACGGTGGAGACGTCTACACTCGAAGGGTAGACGGGTGTTCGCAAATTTAAAAGAAGGAATGAAGGTTGGGGGTGGTGCGAATAGGGGCGGAGAGATCGATCGAGATGGTATGGTATATGGATCAACTCCTGCCTTGTCCCCTGTTACACTAGAATTGGAGACTCGAGAAGAATCTGGTAGGACTGACGAACGACCTGGCGCTTTACTAAATGGACAAAAGTAAAGACGATGAAAGGAAAGAGAAGAGAGGGAAAGAGAACGGATGGAAAAGATAAATGCAATATCCTGGGCTGGACCACACTTTTGATCGAAAAAAATCTACTATTACATAGTAGGACTTTGGATTGCCCCCGACCAATTCTTCGGGTAATGAGAATGCACCCGTCTCCAGCCTGTGCAGCCCATCTCATTCGCTGGCCGCTGTTGGCAGTGCAGGGACCGGGCCCGTTCGATGTGAGGCCTTGTGGGGCTTCATTTCACGATCAGCCAGGGTGAGCCCCAAAGAAGACTAGGCCCAGATGTGCGACCAAACCTGCAGCGTCTTTCATTTCATGATGGCAGCCCTCAGCCGCAGTGCCAAGTGAGGGTTTCGTGCATTTTTTGACTCCTGATAAAGCAGTTTTTTGTCTGTTTGTAATCATGTCTACGGCTGAATCGACCAGGAATGACCCGGGACTTTCGGTATCTCGTGCTCACTCATGGGCTGTCATCGACGTCGACGACTCAGCAGCTGTCAGATTTAATCAGCTTCTTGAAATCATTGCCCTGCCCTGCCCTTGTCTCATATAATCAGTGTCTTGCAATATTCTGGCCGACCTTTTCAGAGGTACGAACGTGAGCTGTAACCTCGTGCGGGGGTGGAATGTTACCAACGCCGGAAGCGCATCAAAGAAATTGCAGTGCGTCCTTTGTTGGGTCGCCGGCCTAAATTGCAATTGCGACATAAACTGGCCGACAACCGATATCGATCGAACTCGTGAACAAGAGACGTACATAGACTTCGTAACAGCCTAAACAAGAAGCTGAACAGGGTTTACCATGGCCTTGGAATCAAACGTTGCAGCTGCCCAGCAGTGTTGTCCTTGCCGGTTTTATTTGCTTTCGGCGCCCGAAGTCTTAAAGGCCAAGCCGATGCGGGGAGCCAATGCAACACTTCTTCCCTGTTGCATTTTTTGAAAATCAGAATTGCCGCGGAAGACTACTTGATAGTGCTTCATGAAATGGATCGGCCTTTTTGCGTTATGTTAGTATGGATATCATGATCAGAAAATTAAACATAAGACGATCAATTCCTCCCTTTATTTCGACTATGAACAGAGTGTACTATCAAAGTCTGTGACACTCGACCTTCGAGCGCGGACGTCGATGACCGAAGCATCTGACATGATTTTGTCTTTGGGTGCACATGTACGATTTCATAGCCAAAGATTGATGTTTCCAAGAGTAGATACGAGGTATATATGTATATACATATTCTGGAAACTGGGTTATAATACAGTATCCATTCTGATGCGGCACTACACCGCGCCGCTCTGAGCATGTTCCCCCGGCGATGATGCCCTCCAACGTCCTCACAAACCCAATCGGGGCGGGCCAGGGCAAGCGCAAGCGCGGAGGAGGAGGTCTGGACGTATTGCCTGCCCGGTTCTCTCCACAATTAATCCCACATCTTTTCCTCCAGTAGACTATCCTCCTTTCTTCTTCTTTTTCTTCTTCTTCATCATCATCATAATCATCACCAGCTCTCCAAAAAATCATTTGAGCCGCTTCACCGCTTCACCGCCTCACATCCCTTCATCCAGCAGGTATCCTGCATTCCATTATACATATACATATACATATATATATATATTCCCTCTATTCTTGTTTTTCACAGTTCCCTTCTCTCCTTCCCCTCTACGATGTCATCGCTTTCTCATAAAGCACCATTGGCCTCCAACCCCAGCTACTCCAAGCCGAACCAAACCCTATCCTCTGCCGATACAGAAAAGCCTGAGACTTCAGCGACTCAGTCTCAAGCTGCCTGCAGACCTGAGAAAGACTCAGAGTGGACTTTAACCCAACAACCTACTACTCTTAATGGCATTGCCGCCTGTGACCTGCCAGTCAAGAGAACCTTTTCAACCTCTCTAGCCAATCTAAAAGGCGCCACCCAAATCAGTGCACAGCTTGCTCAAGCTGCGCTTGCCTTGGAGTTCAAAGAATCTGGAGGTCCTGTTATCGGCGGTGACATTTCCACGAACCAATGTGAAACAGACAGCCTCGCCATTGACCCGCAATTGTTGGCTTTAGATTATAGCGACCCAAATCTTCGCAACCCAGGGGTATCCCAACTTCAACAAGGATCCGGTCTCTCCACCTTAGGCCCAATTCTAATTCACGACGACGACTTGGATACTGAGGACTCCGTCCACAATCAAGAAGATACCATCTTCCAACCATCGATCCTCCAGACTACCAAGCGCAAAGATTTTAGTACCGGTACCTCTCCCGTAAAGGAGCCACAAGCCAAGCGGTTTCGCACAACCAATGATATCGCTGCTGAGCTTCAGGCTCCTCTACCACCTCCACGTACTATCCTCGGCACTCATCGTCAGGTCCAAGCCATCAGCACGCCCGCTGGGACCGAGCTTCGCCAAAGGGTTTCCCTATCGGGTTTGCGATCCAATGGCCGAGATGGCATCAACAACGACGGGAGTCAGTCTGATGTTGGGTAGGTTCTCTGCCAACAACATACCTATTGTCACAACACTCTAACCCTTTCGTTCTCCTTTAGAGAAAACGCATCCGCTGGGGCAAATGAGTACCTCAAATACATTCAGAGCCTGAAGGAGCAGATACAATACCTAGAAATCAGACTTTACAATCGGAATTTTGAGAGCAACCGCCAGGCAGAGGAGATTCGTCGTGCTAATGATTACGCTTCACAGGCGAAGGCTTGTATGCGTAGAGATGGCGTCGATATTAACCGACTTAGAAGAGTCACAATGTCGGCTAAGTCCAAAGTAGAAGTCTGGCGTAGCATGCTTGAGCCTGTTGCGATATTAGATTCACCTCAGAGGGGGGTTCCGGATGATGGGAACGAGACGGAAGAGGACCCCGACTTGTGTACATCTGATAATCTCAAACCAGCTGCCTTCATCGTTCAAGATGCCAAGGAGGTTATTAAGAACTTTGAGAAGGCTCTCGTCGAGATTTCTGACCGCCCGGTTCATGAAATAGACAGATTGGTCCACCTAGGCCCGACCTTCGATCACAGATTATGAATTCTCTGTTCCTTATGATGATACTGCGCATTTCTTGTTCCTTTTGTTTTCACTAGCGGTTATCTGATGCCCTTGAAATGTTTTTCACCCCTTCTCTAGATAAAAGGCTCTTTCTCATACTTTATGATTGTCCCATGCTCGGACCTGGACCCACCTTATTCTAATTCCCGTTTTTACTACCCAAACTGCCTGTCCACACTGACAACAACTCACTCTATGCACGAGACAAAAACCTCGATTTATATTACGCCCTTAAGTACATTCCTGCATCAAAAAAGCTACTCTGTAACTACACACGAATAGAAGCTTAGCAACTCATTAAAATGATTCTATCCCCCACTTATCCATGTATACCCGTAATCGATTGATTTGATCGTCGGACGATCCTTCGACCAGTTGTCCAATATGTCCATCGGGGCGTATTAACATGACAGAGTCCTTAGGTATACCCTTGGCCTTGACCTCATCGTTAAAGTGGAATTGGTGAACGATGAGGTTCCTCTCGGAAGCCAAAGCCTTGACATTGCTGCCCACATCACCGTAAACATGTATCTGCCAGTTCAACGCACTTAGGGAATCAAAGTTGTCCGGCCCATCTCCGAACCCAACCCAGGGTAACCTGTCTCCAGCGTACAAATTGGAGATGCGGTTACTATTGCTCAAAGGGCTATCCCTATACTCTATTCTAATCTGTGAGACAGTTTCAAAAAGAGTATTGTCGAGCAACCCAAGTCGGAAAATCAGCGGTACGACATTGCCCATGACAAGGCTACGCCATATCCATCCCATGTAACCCCTGTCGGTGGCGATAGTAAACGACTTATCTGTGGTGTTTACCAGTCGCTCGGCAAAGGGTCTTCGTTCGCTCTGGTATGTGTCAAGGATATTTGGGTTGGCTTTTCCTGCTAACACGGCAGCAATCTTCCAAGATATATTGCTGGCGTCTCCCAGACCCGTGTTCATACCCTGCCCTCCAACAGGACTGTGAACATGGGCAGCGTCCCCGCAAATAAACACCCTTCGATCTCTGAATGTTTCAGCTACCCCGTGATAAACTGTATAGGTGGAGAACCAGTGCACTTTCGTGACCGTAGCTCCTGTATTTCTTTTCACGGACTCCTCCACATCGGCGAAACTAAATTCCCGGCCCGTGGTCTCCTCTGGAGCCCACCCCGCAAGCCTAATCCTTCCGTTAGGCAGTCCGAACAATAGGCAGAAATCATCGGCGTTGAAACATATGTTTACATTTTCTAGTCCAACGGAGACTTCCCCTTCCACATCTGCTACAAAAAATCTCTGAGAGTAGGCGCCTGGGGTATTTTTGATATTGGTATGGGCTCGAACAACTGAATGACCACCATCACATCCAAGGACGTAGGATGCTTCGAACTTTTCTTCCGCCCCCTTTTTATTTTTCAGTTTCACGGTAACATACTCTTCTTCTTCTTGCGTCAGGCCTGTAACCTCAACCTCTCGCTCAATATTTACCCCCCTCTTCTCCAACTCTTCGATTAACATTTGCTCATTGAGATCCTGTGGGTACATAAGTATGAAAGGAAACTTTGATTTCCCACGTCCGATGTCGTTGAACTCACGCCGTACGATCTCTTTCAGATTGCCAAAGAACGCCATGTTCCTGACGATACGCCCTTCGGACAATGCTCGATCGGAGAGCCCGAGCATACGGTAATACTCCAGCGTACGCGCATGAACCACGGTTGCCCGAGATGTGTTAGCAGCATAAGGATGCTTGTCAACGATCCGAAATGGAGTTCGGAGGCGGGTGAGCCAAAGGGCAGCCATCAAGCCTGTGGGGCCGGCGCCGGCTATCAAAACTGGCTTCGCGGAGGACATGATGAATGGTACAGCGCTGGCGTGATGCGGCGAACTCTGGTTTCCGTGTTGTCAGTTCAAAATGCAACAGGTTGATGTTGAACCCGGTCTTCCTAAACGTTTGGTACGCCGACGTATAAAAGGATATTTTGAAAGCGATTTTCGTCCTACTGATACTGACTTGAAGAGTGTAGAAATTACTATTCCCTGCGTTATGTTGTTCATCGGAATATATATTTGCGATTTTAACATACTTATTCGGGGACCTCTGCCACGCCTTTTATAATCATGATGTCGTCCTGTGTTGCCAACATAACGTAATGCATCGGTGTTGAAAGTAGCCAAGTTAAATCCCGATGCAGCGGGTGGTTCACCTTCGAGGAATACCCCGATCGGTGGTTTTTAGCGCCGGGTGTCCGAATTTGATGTTCTTTCTCCAAGAAATGCCATGAATTTTTCGTTCAACATTGCCGTTTTGAGAAGATGCACTGTCACCGAGACGTTCTGAGAACTTGACTCGGTTGTGTCGTGCAGGCAAACATTGCAAATATGTTATTTAGTACATTTTTGATAGCTAGGAAGCAAGAAAATCCCCAGACCTCATATGTTGTACAGCAGGAGTCCCTTATGTATACTGCTTGTGTAACTATATTATATCATTATGGATGGCTCTATGGCCCGTATGTACGATTCCAAATTTAGGCTACAGAGGTAACGGGTTGGATAGATAGTATATGTATTTTGATTTACTATAGATTAGTATTATATCTATCAGTATATTAAATATTAGTATGCATTAATATGACCTGAAACTTCACAGCCTTGCGTAGTCTTATATAAATATCCACAACTTTTAAATTGAGCACACGTGCACTCGGTGAGTGTATGATATATAAGCTTAGGAACCTTCCTGATATTTTACTTCTTGCCAAATTTTCACGTCCTGCACTACCATAGACCTGTCGTGGTCATCTCCCCATGTCAGATACCAGGTATCAACTGTGGACCAGAAGTCGGCAGTTGCACGTGGATTAGCGTCAATTCAGGACCTACCCGTACGGTTGTCACTGGATTAAGAAAAAATCAGGCGGAGTTCCACAAGCAACATATGGGTTTGGGTGGCTAGTTCATAGAACAGTCAACATTCATGGCTCCATACCTACGGGAAAGAAATAACCATCTATAATCGACAACAATCAGGCATGTTGTGTTAGAATTTTACCGGAAGTAATCCTACGGAAGGTAAGATCCCGACGTTTAGCTTTGCGGAATCCGTCAAAAAACAGCTATCCGCTAACCACAAGGCAGGCAAGAAAGAACCCGCACACAATTAAAATACTGTTCCGAGTATGTGTTCTCTATTTAATTCGTAGAATATCAGGGATATCAATTTCTTGTGGTTTTGTCCACTACACGAGCGGGTTGGAAGTTATATATACATTTTTGTCTTGAAGCCAAGGTTGAGCGTACCTCCTGGGAGCCGATAACTCTTGAAGACACCCTTCGGGGTATTTGCTAGAGATTCCATTGTGGTGGATCTCTAAACGATTGACTTGGTAAGGGAGCAGAAAACTTCTGGGGCCTGAAAGAGGGTTAAGCCGTGCAACAGGCACTATGCAACTTATCTATGGATAAGGCATAGCGTCAATAAGCATGGATAATATCTGGATGCCTTTCTCGAAATTACAGCTATTAGCTGTATTGCCACATAGATCTTCTCAATGGAGATTGTGAACGAATGTGAGCATATTGTTCTATTTTAAGTCTTAGAACGCAGGTTGATACCGGCTTGGTTTCCCTGCAATGCCTGATGCGGCTGCTAGCATCCGTACCTGAGAAGGCAGTCGTCAAATCATAGTCTGGATCAAATCGGAGTGGACCCTTCGACCCAAAAATAATCAACTGAGTTAATATTAAAAGCCGATATCTGCTCCTTTCACAAAAAGCCGCATCTCTTATCTCGAGATCTCGCGCCTTCTCATTTGATATTTATTGTGAACCAGAGGTCAACAAGATTTTTTCCCAACTGTCACACCAAAAATTGCTTCCATCCGTATGGTCCGTGCCGGACATCAATGTACTTCCAAATCACGCCAATAAACGATTTTTAGTATGGCCACGACTCTAGTGAGACCTTTTAAATTTGCAGCTGATGATCTGGCATGCAAATGGAAAAGGCAAATTATCTCTCATCCGAAATAACAATATCCTCCAACCTCGCCAATTAAAGTCAAGACTTGGATTATCAGGCGATGGTACAAATTTTCGGCCGATGTGGTTGGATTGTGGTTACACAACAGCAAGACACATGGCGTGGTCGCGGATGTACATCAGCCATATGTGCAGTTTTCTTCCGGTTCACTACACATTATACAGATGCTTGCCGAACGCATTGCTAGGGGGATTCTTGAGACAAACCTCGGCCGGAAAGGGAAGTTACCGACGGCTCGGGTCGCATTATCGTGATCTTGCAGGCATCCTGCATGATAAGACGACCAAACCTGTTTTCATTTAGCAATTCAACCGATTGAGTTGTACAGAGAAATTTATACGCTGCTCCACTCCAGCTGAATCGGCTCAGGGATTAATATATTCTCGTCGCTTAATATAATTTAAGTTCAGTGGTTGTCTCAATAGTTTACTAACCTTCGTTATATTTCATTTACTCATGCCTACTAGTTGAGGCTTCATTGTATTGGTTGGGGCCAGTCAGGTTCTCACAATGCATATTCCCAAACACCTTGTTGCTTATCTCCAAAATACTCTACAGCTTCTAATACACTGTTCGTTCAAACCCTCGAGCTCCATCCCACGAAAATACCAACGTAATGGTCTAGTAGTCGCCCGAATGCCAAGGAACACAAGACACACCCGATGAAGGAGCCTGCATCTAGGGTATTGAAAATGCAAAAGAAAATATCTATTGTTTCTAGATAAAACGCCTCATACGAACGGCTAAAGGATAGGAGATTATGGCGCAAAGCTTATCTATTTCGAAACCGAGACTTCATGCCAAGGTGACTATCCGGCTTGCGGCCCATATTTTCTCTGATAGAGCGGAAACATATTGAAATGTGAGGATACAATTTGCGTTCAACTAAGACAACAGCTAAGCCCGTGTGAAATCGAATGGACCGCGACCGAATAGTAACACATATGTCCTACAACATGTAATATTCTGCCTACAGGTGCTAAGTGTCGCGTTTGTTCTAGGGGCAGGAGGCGGATAGATTGATGTTGGCATGTTACTTAAGAACTGGAAGTTCAAGAGGGACCGATTAGATCCCTATAAATCTTGAGAATCATCTTGTCCTTGATCACTGAAGCGCTTAAGCAAGCTAATCGTAACTATTTATAATAAAAAATGGGCCAATTTACCAAATTTTGCCATTGCCAATATATCTGTTTCCGACAACTCTATTCATCCCTGTCCTATGCTCATAGAAGAGCCTGCAACGCCCAGTAGTTCGAAGATTGAAAGAGATACTGAGAATACGCAGTTAGTAAGTTAATAACTCAACCTTTTTCATACCCCTAGTCCCCCAGTTCAGAAACCAAGCGCGCAGAGTCGTAGTGCGTTGGCTGACTGGGCAGTTCCAGATCGCGAGCCATATATATCAACTTTTCAACTCGAGCCAATGGACAAACACCAGCCGGGAAGCAGTATCAACCGTGTGTGCTCTTATAAGGCTTCGAGAGTATGCTGCGGAACCAACGCTAGCCGATAGTCGGGGTTCAAAAGCTTACCCTGAAAGTTGCCTTTTTGATGCGATCCAAAATCATCGAATGTATATTTCGGACTTTGGAACATGAAGATGATAAATTGGTATTTCCGAGAGGATCCCAACTACAAATCTTGAAATCCTTGCCTGAGATCATAACGTCGACGGAAAAAAGCCGTGAGAAAATTCCAATACATCTGCGTTTTGAGGAATGAGAGGGCAGTACTTAACATCAAACTGTCACACACATTACTCAGCTTAAAAACACTCTAACTTGCTATCTACAGATATCCATTCGGGTGTAATGAACTGGTCTTTAATTCTACCCGGGCTTGGATTTGGCGAGGACCCTTCAGTCAGCTTTTCATACGATTCAAGTTCTAACCGGTTCTTGAAATCTCAAGATGTTTGGTGTATTCTTTTCCGGGCTCTCGTTCCATATAAAGATCGCAATACTAGCGCATATATATGCTTGGCGTTGGCAGGATCTGGGGTGCGATGGCAAAAGAAAAAGTAGATTCGAATTTCTGGATCGAACTCCCTCGTATTCTTAAAACCTTTAAATGGATTTACTTGACTATGGATCAATTGCGGCATTTATGATTTACTGTAGCTGTTTTGCACCTCTTAACTGGCAGATTAACGAGTTTACCGCGATTGTTCCGCTCTCGACTATCGTGGGAGGGCGTCTCATATTACCAGTTAGTAGGAATCTAATTAATGAGAAATGAATTTTCAATCGGATTACTAACCAAATCCTCGTTAGTTTGCATTGAACCCCTCCCTGATGGTTTTCAACTACTAATCTTAAGCAAGACCTTGGCGCCTGATTCTGGCTGAAACATACATAGGCTGATTACTTGAATATCGATATTTTGGACCCCTTTCATAGATACATATTTAGTAACCACGGTTTTTAGGGCGTCTTAAAGCGGGGGTATCATATTAAACCCGTTTTTTAAACATTTATCGTATGAGCTGAGATATATACACCTACATAGCACATTTATCGGTATCGATGTCTCCTAATTAATTGCAAAGCTACTTTGAGTATATATACGCATGGATAAATAATCGTATAATAGTAGGTAAGATAACACGCCGAAATGCCTTTTACTTTTCCTTGTATATACACTATCTATATCACTGTCAGTTGATATTGTCCTCAGTTTGGATGAAAGATAATTATAGACAGGCATACTTTTATCCGGATATATCATAGACAGCTATCATTCCTGTGGTTCTTTTCAAAATCTACATTCTTGCTTTTGGGATCGCACAATGCAAGAAATTTAGCAACAATCTGCTCTGGTTGAGATCCAGGATAATTATCGATAAATTACACCTCACGCACCACATTTGCGTAATCAATTTCTTTGAGAAATATTAGTTTTGTGATAAAGGATCTCAAAATATCCGAACAAATCGGGTTTTACGGATCTCCAGGAAATAAGCCTGATATCTATACCATCATATATATGGTGTCACAAAGCCACACGGGAAGACTGGATCTTCCTAGCGGCACCTAGGATTTTGGCCTATTACAACGATCCGTCCGGCTTGAGTTTGAAAGAAGCGCCGCTGAAATAGTGACTGAGTTGGTCTGGAGTACTCTCGAGCTGAGAAAGTCAGCCGTAGTTTGTATTTGGTAGGATGATACTTCGTCAGTTGGTGTCGGGGCGTCAGGCCATAGCTGGATACCGAGTACCCCCGGGCCAACTGCAGAGACCTCGGAGAAGTTGGGAACAAGGACACCAAACTCAGAAGCAATAACTCCCAATGACTATTTGGTCTTTACGGATCTCAATGGAGCTACCCAGGCACATTCGTATTTAAAATTTCGCTCAATTCCCGTACACGAACCAAGTATCAAACCTATCCTCTCGTTGACAGATTTATTGTTGAAACCCTTGGCGGTGCTATCAACGGTAAACGCTTAAGCTCGGGAGGTCTAGATCTATATATGGGCTACAAATCAATAAAGGTGGTACTTTGTTTCTCCAACCCCTAAATGCTCACGACTAAAGGATATATGAGCTGACCCTAATCCCCAACTCTAGAGTGACCCGAGCATCTGCGCTATAGCGTGCGAGCAAAAGACAGCATATAATTTTCGGCATCCAAGCTTCTAAGGAACATATCGTGCTTGCGACTTTTTCAACCTTTATCACTTGTATAAGAACGGGGAAGGATATATGACGCTTTGCTCCTTCTATCTTGTTCCATTCGATCCGTCATATGCCACGAATCATGGGTATTCGTCGAACGGGGGTACGTATACGATTGCTGAAAGCTACGGGTATACTCGGAGTTTGCAACAAGGCGAAGTGGGTATAGTTTCTGCTTGAAACCTCGGCACTTAGCCTACTTCCCGGAGGATCTAGAAATGTCCTTAAAGCTGGCCGGTATGCCTCGAGAACAAGAATCAAATGTTGAAATTTCCCATCAATCTGGCTCAGGGGGTTAGAGACAAGGGAAGAGCTAGCAAAGGATCAGACAGTTATTATTATATTATATAGCTATAGTGGCCTCGTTGAGTTATAGCCATATCTCCTAGATGGGGCCTTCGAATCGTGTTGTGTGTGATTTTTGGACATTCGTGTTGTCCCCGGTCCGGATTGCTCAAACCCGAAATCTGAGCTGTGGATGTCCTTGATAATTTCTTCTACTACGGTAGTTACATCATCGACGCCGTTGAAAGCAAAGGTATTCGAAGAAATAGAGCCGCTTTACGATAACTTTGTAACTGACACGCTCGAACAACGAGATCCTGGTATAACAATTGGAATGGCAACTTCCGGTACTGAAAAGTGGATCTGTGGGTCGGCATCTCATCTTTCAACCGGCTCACTTATTCTCGCACCTCCAAGCTGGCAAATGAAATAGTGATTCTATCCGAACCCGCTACCGATATTTGCCTTTCAAAAATTGAAGAATCGCGGGCGATTGTGCTTTTTACATGCACAATGACGAGGAGGGGATGTCTATAGCTAGTGTAGGCTCGCTCCTCTTACGTGACGCCAATCCACCATCTCAGTCCGTTGATGACAAAGAATATGGATACCTAGAATGCTAATTGTCCGTAGCTACATACATACTAGGTTGAAGACCGTATCTTGATGGGCTGCCTGACGTATGAGATAGTCGAGAATCATGAAGATAAAACGCCAACTTGCAGTGCTTGTGGGAACGATGGAGCCCTCGGGTTTCATCCCCTGCACAGTCATTGGCAAATGATGAGAGGATCCTCAATGTTGCCAACCGATTACCGCTCTTGATAATATCGTTATGAAGAGGGCAGTAACAGCGAAGGTGTAAATCTGCAAGGCTTAGAGCCTCTCCCTGCACCCGGCCGATAGGCTCATAAGACGGATCAAAAGCAGGAGGTACTTACTCCCCTGGAAAGTACAGATGCATACGTGGAATCACAATGGAAGGCGAGGATCTACGGTTATATCATGTTCTTATTTTTACTTTCCTAACTACCGAATCCACCAAGCTTTCCGGGTGCATGGATTCCGTCTGGTCGGGTTTGCAAAGTAAGCAAAACTCCTTTTCCCGTTTGGCTTACTTAGCTGGCAACACCCTGTTAAACGGCACTGCACCATCCAGGCAGATGCAGTTATTAATTCGAGCCTCGTAACCGGGGGGCCATAGTAGCAAAAGTCAGAAACCAAAGCGGATACTTTTTTCCCGTCGCAATATTTCTAGACTCCGGTAGACAGGCAAAANNNAAAAAAAAAAAAAAAAAAAAAAAGGGATTGATCCGCCTAGCGCCGTGAGATCTATCCATTGGAACCGAGGGATTACTTTAGCCACGATCGAGGCCGAAGAAAAACAAGATATCGGAAACGCGAACGGGATTTTCATGTACTGCCGCTGTCGCTTCAGAAGATCAATGGGTATTTGCCTGTAGGCGAAGTTTGAAGTAGGTAAGACGGCACCATGTCATGGGCAATTCCTTTGGCGTAAACATCCCAAAACTTCGAGAGGCTCAAGTGAGCGGGAGTGCGCGGGCGTATCTAATCGTCTCTTGTCGGATATGTTTCCTTTCTAGATTTTTCTTCTTTCTCATTTTATATCTAAAAAGTTAAAACCGTTGGCGCCCTGCTGACATTGAAGCTGATGATATGGGTGACATGTTTCAAGTTGACAAGGGAGTTCTGGGGCTCATGCTCACACCGCTGGACCGTTTATATTGCGTCCGCTTTGACCCGTCCCTGTGAACACTTGCAAGGCCATGTACCCCAAAAGCTACTAGACATGCATGCGACCAACAAAGATGGTAGAAGAAGCCAGCATCCAGTAATGTGTCGACGGATGACATGACAGGACATCCACGGAAACGCTTCGACTGAAAGGCCTTCGAGCAATGCAATATCTACTCCTGTATAGTTGCTTGCGCTTGGCTCTAGACCCGTATACTAAACCATCACGATTCCGCTAGCTGCAGGTGCGACTTAGCTGAGTCCCACCGGCCAGTTCGGAACGTCGAGGAACAACTTGAAGAAATTTTTTCGAGGTCTCTGTTCAGTCAACTTTACTAATAAGTTGAGCCGATCCGAATCTGCCAGTTCCAAGATGACCGAGGAAGCAACTAAGCCATCGACCGCGAGTCGCAGCACCAAAACCAGCAACATCCACTCCATCTTATCTGACAACAGCACCAACACATTTTTTGGAGCCTCGTCCGAACACCAGCATCAGCACCACCAACACCACAACAAAGCCCTAAAAATTGGCGAAGCCGGACAGCCCCCCGAGTCTACTGCGGACTTGGGGAATACTCTTATACCAACAAAGCGTATCTCGGATCAGGAGCGATTGCGTTTGCGAAATGCAGGCTTCTTGCCAGCGTATTTAGAGCCCGTCAATAACCCGGAAAAGGATATCCAACAGGACAATTTAAAAAGGAGGAAGCTGACTCTGGTCCCTCAATCATTCCCCTCCAATACTATCTGCTCTTCAGAGTACCACAGGGACGAGCCCCCCTCATTAATCACGGAAGATGATGCTCCCATAAAGTCTTTCCCGATTCGCGAAACCCCCAGAAGGCTGAGTATCGCTTCGGTTTTAACCGCTGATAGTGGCTCACTCCCAAGTGTCGTATCACCAGCGACAACGACCAGTTGGGCTGGGTTGGCGTCCTCTGCATCCTCTACAACAACCACCAATCCTCCCCAGTGGTCTTTTATGAGCGAACTATATCAACCTATCGGTCGAAGAAGCCCGATCCCCAATCTTGCCTCAGCAAGTACCGCTGTTGGATCCCACTCTCGAAAGGGCCAGCAAACGTTTGAAGACTCCGACTTTAAGACCTGGGAACTCGATATTGAAACGTCACCTAAACAGAGGAAAGCTTCACTCATGAGGAAAACCCCTCGTCGTGGACATTCAGAAGTTAGTGTTTTCGGCGACGATACGACTATGGCGCCTGTCGGCAACCCCGAGCGCATCGGTAACTCTAGCAGACTTCGCCCCTTAGGAGAAGACGGCATGAGTGAAATGAGAGATGCACAAGCAGGGTTGCCAGGCGGGAATATGCAATTAGGGTCCCAACACTCACTTGAGGCTTACAATGAAGTTGTAGTCGATTTACAACATAAATTATCTACAAAGACATTGGCTTTGGAGACACTGCAGCAGGAACACGACCGCCTCCTAGGCGCCTTCCGTCGGCAACAAACCCGAAGTGCGGCGCTCCAAAAAAAGTGTTCGGTTGCAGATGCCGAGATCGTATCTCTTTCAGCAGAGAGAGATCGGCTTCAAGATGCGCTCGATCAGTCGGAGTTACAGGTTCAGGAACTGACGGAGCAACGCGATAGGATCAATCGAAGGCTTGTTGCTAGGGTCAAGGAGTACTCTACCATTGTCCAATTGGCTTCCCAGATGGAGAGTCTGTCGGTTATGGAGCGTAAGAGGTGGAAGGATAGAGATACCCTGCTTAGGTCAAAAATAGAGGAACGGGATCTACTTATTGAGGAAATGCAGCTGCGACTCACGTTAGCGGAAACTGCCGAAGAACCACAAGGATTCAGCCGTGCCACGGAACCCAATACAAGTGCCGACGAAGTTAGCGTATTACGGAAGGAAAACCGTATGCTCAAAGAACGAGCCGAAGAGCTCGAAGCCTCCGTTGGTGAAGCCAAGCAGGAAGTTCAACGGATGGAGGAGATCGGACGGATGTTATTACATCGGAACCGTGAGGGCTCTGATTCCTCGATCCATCTTCCATCCTGATTCGTTAAGAGCTTTTTTAAGAAACTTTGCTTTGACTCAGTGGTAGGCGATCAAAAAATTGATCATTGGATGCACAGATGAGCTCGGGATACCGGAAACCTGAGCTGAATCAAAGAAATCTCAACGGTTATCAATTTCGATTTGCCACTTGAGAGAGCGATATTATATTGACCTAGTCCGTTGACTTAGGCACATGAATAGGTTTGACTTTAGAGGATTGGGAAGGAGAGCGTCGACTCGTGAGAGACTCGTAATAGCAACGCCTTCTGTCTATCAGGCGGGTTACAGCACTGGCCAATATTGGTGGGCTGACGAATGAACTTTATTTTGCCACGCCCGGCCTTGTATTTCGTGTGACTTTCCTTCGGAGTTGCATATGCAAGCGTCGGAACTGGTTGATTGGCATTTTCCGGGAAGTGGCGAAAGTCTTCGAGATCCCGGAGGTCGGGAGAGGCTATAATTAAGAGCCAGATGCTGTCGCCGACGGTCATTTCCTGTTTTGGAGATTGCAACAACGAGAAGTCACCGGTTTTGCGTTGTTGGTGTTGCAAGTGGGGATACCCCTGTCTCGGCAGGAATGCTTTGGCCCAGAACCTTCTTAGGGCCTCTTTGGTGATGTTGTGGACACCGCCTTTTCAGCCTGGTGGGCCTCATCATGCATCGAACCCTGTAGAAATTTCTTGACACCAAAGTTTATGACCATAAATGACAAGTCATGAGATCACAGATACCAATTTTACAGCGGGATACCTCAGCATGGCGTTTTTCTTACAAGGGTTTTTCTGTTATGACTTCCACATAGAAAAGTTAGATTATTCTTTTTTTTTTTGTACAGTACAGATGATTACCAAGAGCTATACCCAGTCCGCTATGAAAATTAAGTTCCAAGAAAATGCATAAGGTGATGCGGACGCCTTTGTTGAGGAGGTATGTACGTAACAAAAGAAACTTGAGAGTATTAATTCCAAGGAAATCTATATGCTTTATGCTGGTTTAGGAAATTCGCCGATTGATTGATGTAGTGGTTATAGAGAGCCTATAGATCCAAATGTGACTGTACCCAACGCCCTGCTAATAACATTCCCCAAACCGTTCTTGGTATCGTCATTGTACGGGACTAATAGTATCGGTGGCTGGGATAGTATCGATTTTGCCAGAATGTCGGAGGCACCGAAGCTTGCAGCTGGGGCAACTAGACCGACGCTGAAGATTTCCGTCCTCCCTGATCCCCGCCTTCTTTCTTTTCCTGGTCAAGGTCTCCATCCGTGAAAAAGGAGGACTGGTTACCACCTGACCCTGATCCTCCAACTGATGCAGACCCTGTACTCGTGGTGGCCACTGTCCCGCCAACATCAGCTGCTTTCGTATTTGCGTATGTATCCAGACGAACTCTGATCTGGCGACCCTGGTACATAGTTCCATTGAACATATCGCATGCTCTCTGTGCTTCTTCGGCTGTCGCAAAGAGGACGGTTGCATAGCCACGACCTTTGTTATTCGGCTTTCGTGGGACGTCACAGCGAATGATGTTACCAGCCGGGCCGAGGTATGTCCTGAGGTCCTTCCAGTGTGTATTGTAGGGCAGGTTGCCGATGAAGATACCACGACTCTCAGTTTGAACAGCACCATGAGTCAAATTGACTGGGACGCCTGACGCATTATTCACGAAGACTGGAGTAGGTGGGATGGCAACAGGTTGGACGCCTGGATATCGGTGACCGTCATGGGTTGGATTTAGTATGTACTGCTGTTGCTGCTGCATGTTGGGAAACCCTGGAGTGACTTGGTTGCTAGGATGTCGAGGAGGCGCAATGGAAGTCGGCGACGTCATCGTTGGGCCATAAGTGAAGCCACCAATGGGTACTTGGTTGTAGAATGAAGGGACCAGCTGGATATCACCTGGACTAAGTAAGAGCGGTGAAATGTTATGACCCTGCCGGTGCAGGGGGCTTTGTTCTATAATCATTATGAAGTAGCAGCATTAGTCTATCTGCCTTGGAAATATAGGAGGATCCAAAGTGTTAAACGAACGCGAAAGGGGAAAGAGGATAAGCTATCAGTAGTGCGGTTCGTCATACCTTGTTGTGGTAGATAAGGCATTGTCGAGTAGTTCATGTTGGATGAGGGAGGGCGAGGTCCCGCAAAATGAGATAACGGATACGTTGAGAAATGAGGCTGGGAAGGCGAGATGGCGAGAAAGCCAGATGGAGGCCTTGAGCTAGTCGGTTGGTTTGGTGTGCCACGTCTAGATGTATTTTTGCTGTAGGGAGAGGAAGACGATTGAGTTGAGGAAGATGAAGATGACTGAAATCCCAAGGGCGAACCGTCTTGAAATCGAGACAGTTCCTCCTGGAAAAGCGTATGATGCCGTGTCGAATGAAACGCTGCCGCCCGTTGCGCTATTATGGCCTGTCGTCGATATTCATCCACCAAATTTTCAGACTCACGCGTTGACGGCGGACCTCCCATTGTTGCTGGACTTGGGGAGCCGTCGACGAGGCTCAACTGTTGGAAACCACCGCTGAGATCGGGTCCATCTCTTTCTTTACTTGCATGCTTCTGCTGTTGATGTCGAGAACGCTCCTCCTGGTGACGGATACCAGCATTGTGAGCCAATGCTGTGTAGTGATGATAGGCCTGAATCGCGATCCATTCGTTGTACGCTGCGAGCTGAGACGGAACGAGGTTCGAATACGCCGAAAAGTTTGCACTACTACTGTAATCCGTGGGAAGCGGAGGGACCGGCACATATTCTGGCAGCGGGCTGCCGTCGGGAGACGACGTTGAATTCGGTTCCTGTGCGAGGACGGGGACTGGATTGGCTTCGTTCCCCAACTTTACCATCAACGCCCTCCCATGCCATTCGAAGCCATCGAGACGTTCTAGCGAGAAATGTTAAGGCCAGGATGTCCAGCACGTTGAGAGAGCAAACAAGCAAAGCGAGTAAGATTGGGAATGGGAGGGCAGGGAAGAAAACTCACCTACTACTTTGACCGCTTCATCTCTGTCTTTGACGATGATATACCCAAACCCCCTCGACCGCCCGTCTGCGGTAAGATATATCTCTACCCTTTGGACATTCGGTGTTATTTCTCGAACCAGATCCTTCAAATCCTGCCATCTTCCTCTCCAAGGTATCTAGAGAAATCGTTTGTTAGCCAAAAACACGCAACCTTCTTTAAAAAATATGTGCAGGGGATCGAAGATGAACAAAATATATCCATGTAGGGGGGATGGCAGTCATTTTAATTTTCTGATAAAATTTCCTGACAGCCGAAAGGAATTGGTCGGGAAGGCGCACATTTCCAACGAGAATTATGTACTCATCCGAGTTTAGTGCACCGGCTGGCCGCTGCAGGACGTTACCCATACCTACGGTGCCACTTTCGAGCCGGTGCCGTTAAGTCTCACCTCGAGGGCCGACGGGAAAGTGTTTTTGAAAGAAATCCGATATCGAAGGCCACAATCCGTAGCAAAATTGAGCAACCCTTTGATACTTGAAGTCTCTCAAATGGGTACCCCTCCCTGAAAGATTTTTATTGGACAAAAGTCAATGAAGGAGAGCAACTTTGGGGAACACCCAAACATCCTTTCCTATATGAGTTCTTTTCATCTACGTCTCCTTACGCAAGGCCAACTGCCAATCTAAATCTCTTTTTAAGAATGGTGCTCAAGCAAGGAAGGGACGCTGGATTTATCTGCCCAACCAATCAGGCAAGCATTGAGTCGTCCGACTGCAAAATAAATTTGCGACAACGTGGCTCTATGACGAGAGAGGCGGGCACTCAGCTGGATCGATTGTCCCCGTAAGGTGGGTGATTTAGGCCTTGATTGATGTTGGAATATGGAGCGTGGGTTTTTTTTATACAGTCTCCCGTGCTAGCAGTCGAAAGTTCCGCCACCCGTCAGCCGGATCATGCGTGGACTCGTTGGTCGAACCAGACCCTTTTTTTGTGAGCAACCCATGCAATCCCAAGGGAAAACCTAACAAGTCCCTTTCGGCCAGGTTTGATTTCCTATCAAACTACCAGCCCTGTCGGCGTGCAGTGTGACACGATCGAAATACCGTGACCGCATCTGCTACAAGCGGATGAAGCTTGCGCCAGGTGGCTGAAGCGGCGGCCCTGTAGATCGAAAGTGTGGCAGGATTATTCAAGAGGCGAAAGGCCTCCTGAAGCGAACAAGTACGTAGGCATAATTGCATCCTTGATCCGAGATTGCAAACGGATATTACAGGAACGTAGATGAAGCAATCTGGTCCACGTGGTTGCTATTGTCTGCAAGCTGCCTTGGATGTGGCAACTGACATAATGCCTTCGATGACTAGATCTTGTGAATTTTCAGCATCTCTAGCCCGCAGAACTCCAGAACTCGGCGTGCACTGATGCGGGCTGCGGGAACTTCCATTTCGTTTTCCCGGAGTTGCTGGCCAGCCAGTTAAGTCAAGACCCTCTTCATCTCAGTTTCAACAAAATAAGACATCTGTATGAGGAGCAGGTGTCGTACCAGGCCAAGCAGATGCTTTTTGCTGTTGCTTTTTAGTCAGACCATCCCGGTTCCAGAACCGTGCCAAGCATTCTAGTGCCGGAGCTTCGCGAAAGGCAAGGGTCTCTAAGGGCCCCAGCTGCTCCATGTGTGGCCAAAGTATCGATCGTTTCCGAAAAACTTGATCATAGGCCTGGGTAGCAGGCTGGCGGAGAATCATCCAAGGACTCCTGTCTGAGAGTCGCTGGGCCGGATTCATTGCGTTCGTCATGCAATCATCAGTCATCAGCTGGAGGTCCGGCGTTGCCTCGGAATGCTGTAGTGAGCCTGTTCATTATCATGATATTGTGGCGTCCCCAATCTGGTGGCGGCAAGGAGCTCGAGGGATGGGCTGTACATGTGCTGAGTTCCCCGTCGCTGGTTCCAATTGCAAGTGTAGAATATTTTATTTTCATTTTATTTTCATTTTATTTTCATTTTAGCTTCAATTTTTTTTTTTCCTTTGACGAAGAAGGAGCCTTCCAAAAATTAAAAATTATGCGTCAACGGACTCTATCTTTCCCATGCGTGATGGCATGGGATTTCACAGAAGCCAATTCACCATGGAAGTTTGTTTCCGAGAACCTTAATCCAACATCGCCGCTGTCAAATGTTGGTAAGCTTCTGCCGACTCGTCATATGTATCTGCCACCCAATCGGCGGTTTTAGCAATGGTGTCCGTTTTTGGATGCATTTGCCTCTTAATATTCGGGTTGAAGGCGATCAATTTTGGCCGCGTAGCGCTGCGTGGGAGTGGGTAAGTAAAAACTTGATATTGAGTCCTTAGTATACTTAAAGGAGGTCTCAATGAGAAACATGGGGCAGCAGGTGTTTTGGGGCTTGCAAGTCTGACTTGGGAATGCCCTCCTCCAGTAGATTGTCGTAGTGGCTGTTACCTGGAATTTACCGGTTTAAGTATACGTAATCTAGCTGTGAGAAGCACTTAAATAAATATGCACTGAGATTCCAGTGGATAACTGTCTATCCCCCCGTCCTCTCGAAAACCTCGAAAACAATCAATTTACCATTCTTGTTCCAGGAAAATGGGAGAGACTTCCCGGGCTATGAATAATATACAACTGTAGTGTGTAGAGAATTTACAATTCATCTAAGGCCCGTCCCGAGCGGTACCGGGTCCAGAAACGGTAGATAGTCACAATCCTCCTGTTCTCGATATGTCAAGCAGAAATATAATACATCTGGAAATTAAACCGTAACTCCTCTACCAGCCAAACGACCGGGCTAAAAATTATATCAAATGAAGAATGCCAGGCTCGGTATCTAGTACGGTCCACCATATCGTATACAAATGAGCGATTGTAGGCGCTTCGTAGAACCTGTATTCGAGGTCTTCTTTGAGCCAGACGCTATATAGGGAGGCTCCCCGCCTATAAAGGACAATATGAAATCCCATTATCAAGAAACGTGTCACTATTACCCGAACCTCTTGGCCCTGGCCTCGGCTTTTGCTTTCTCGGAAGGGTCAGTCAAGATGCCCTTGGTGACCGCAGGTTTTGGCGTATCCTTGCTCTTTTTAGGTGGTTCATTTTGGATGCGAGTTTCAGGTGCGCGTTTCTTGCCTCTGTTTTCACCTAGGGCCGAGTCCAAAGCCTTAATTGTGCTGTCTTTGCTCGAATCATCGCCATCAGCTGCGAATCTTTTAGCGCGTTCTGCGAGCTTGATAGACTCGGTGACAGGCACTCCGAAGCGAGCTGCTCTCTTCTTGCGTTTTTCGAGTTCTGACTCAGTGTCCGTAGATGTTAGGCCCGCGGCAAAAGACTCTACGGGTTCAGCGGTCTTTGGCTCTTCGGCCTTTGGCTCTTCGGCCTTGGGCTCTTCGACCTTGGGCTCTTCGGCTTTTGCGGGCTCTGGAGCTTTGGAAGCAGGGGTATCGAACTCTTCGGCAAGGCGTTTGAAAGTAAACCTTTTCTTTTCTCCTTCAGCGGGAGCGGTAGCAGTTGGTTCTGGAGCGGCAGCAGTTGCTGTGGTTTTCTTTATCTCCTTCTCAACTGGAGTATCTGTAGCTGAAGGAACCGAAACTGGAGCCGGAGCCGAGGCCGGAGCGGCCTCTTTGACGGAATCAGAAGATGTTTCTACAAAAAATATAATTAGATTGGCCGCATAGATCCGATATTGTGGTATGATTTACCTCCATTGGGTGAATTTGAAGCCTTGGTGGCGTCATAAGTTGTTAGACGCGAGACCAACTCGTCTTTCTTGCCAGCGGTCGAAAGTCCCCGGCTAGACAACTGCTCCTTCAGTTCAGTAACCTTGAGTTTGCTGTAGTCCGTCATGTCTAGAAGTTCTTTGTTGGAAAAAGCGGATTTTATGTTTAGGAGATCACTGGTCGCTGGCGGTGGAGAGGATTCGAAGAGGTCGAGGTGCCTGATAATATCGTCAAGTCCTCGCGCGTCGCAGGTGCCAAGCACAAGCACACGCCAAGACTGGTCTCGTTGTAACCAGACAACACAAAGTCAAAGCCAAGACCGGACACTTTGTACAACACAGCAACACAGCAACACAGCAACGCAACGGCTGACAAGTCATGCCTCGGCACTCCTTCCTGGCACTGCCACAAAAGGAGGCTTGATTGAGTGCCAACTCATGACACAAAGGCACCAGGAATAGCCACATTAGGCGTCAATGCAATCAAAATCAGAACACTCAACTCCGACTTCCATGTTCCATGCCAGAGGGCGAATGTGCAACACAGTTCCGATGATGTTAAACCGGGGACTCCGACCAGCTGGGTTTGCGGAGACGAGGGCCCCACAAAACCTAGTGGATCTCGATCCTGATCATGCGATATCTGCGAACCGAGCGAGTGCTCATCGCATGAGCTCGTGGTCGAGCTCATCGAACTCGTCCTGCGATTCAAACTATGATCCAGGGCAAGACGATATCACGATTATATTAAAACGCCAATACAAAACTCAATTCCCTTGATTATTGCGATTCGGCGTTCAGTTGAGCTAAAAGCACGCTCCGGTTAGTGCGTGGTACTGAGAATGACTCAGTGAAGTACCCAGTGAAGTACTCGGTATATACTAAGAAGTGAATATCTATTTTCCGTGATTTTCTTCAACAGTGTATCAATGCACGACTAACACCAGCACGTCTAACGCGTGTGTCTTCAGGGTATATGTACGTTGAATATGTGATAGCGCAAGACCAAAAGGTTCGGTACCGTCTGAATGGGTTGACTTGCACAGACGACGAGGAGTGGGGCGACTTGGCTCACGTCCTGGACACCATCTTTGTTATTCGCCAATTTTGGGAAAAATCAACAGCCAGTCATTTGAGACAGCCATTGCCATCGACAAGATGTCGCCCAATTGCAGGCATCGTCACGTCTACAATGCCTGTCGGTTCGAGGAATCTTGAGCGGAAACCAAAAACCTTTTTTTTTTGTTCGGCCCCTGTACGGCGCTTGTGCGGGTGGTACCTTCAAGATCTTTCCAACGTTTTCTATAGAGTACCGGCTTGAAGCTACTCGTTTCAGAGAATGATGATACTCTGTTCCGGCTTCCGACAAGACCGGAAATCCTCGCCCTGACCTTTTGCTTAGGTCAGGCCTTACCCAAAGGTCTCCCGAGGCAAAGGAAACTCATTGTCTTTCGGGAGACCCGTAGCCGGGAGCTGGATAAGCCTTGTTCCTGCAGTTTGCCTTATGAACTGGCCACGCGTAAAGTTGAGCTAGCAACAAAACTTCCAGACTGGGCATCTGGCGAATTATTTTTGGGAGCAGAGTCCTGTTAGTCACCTATCGGTGAAAGCGTGGTTGGATTTCGAGTGTGCAAACCCCCAATCACGGGCAGGGATCGAAAGCAGGGCAGGCGCGCCGGTTGGAAAATCATTAGGCTGGAAAAACTCGGTTGATGGCAGCTGAGGCGAAGCCCTCCTGGACCCCGCATGAAATGGGAAATTTCTGCGTCCCGGTGCGACTGTATGGGTTAATGCGCTGTCAACGGGCTAGCCACATCGAGAGTCCCCGATTATAGCCTGCAAAATACGAAGATGCGCAAGCCATGCACCAATACAAGAAGAAATGGTGCGAGGCTTCACATACATATCCAGGGAAGGCTCGACGTTCGCGATTTCGCTTTGTTTTCGTTTTTTCGCCTTTCACGCTTCACAAAAACTCGACGCCCTCTCAAGGACTCGCTGGAACAATAGTTTTGCTTTACTTGCATCCGACGCTGTTTAACTTGCCCAAGTAAGCCGAGTTACATACGAAAAGGGCTAGTAGATCTTGCAGGCACCGAGACAATAATATCGTACCAACGGGATCTCTTGCTGTTATTGCCGTACTTTGCGCCGCCATCGACGACGACGAACCATTCCAGCGGACCTCCTCTTCTCCCCTTAACAAAACGAAATCTACTACGAAGGCTCCCTTCTCTCCCGACTTTTAACTTTTAATCGACGATTCTCACGAAAGTATCTATCTCCTTCCGACGACACTACAGACTCAAAAGCAACTTTCCTGCTAAAGTCGATTAGCACCCTTTTGCCGCCTTTTTGCCTCTGAAGACTGCCCAATAGCATCTGAACCTCAAAACCCCCTCCACCATCCCTTCCCCTTCTTCTTAACGAAGTCTCCGACAAACAATCTATCGAACGGTCAACCAAATAAACCAAAAAAAAAAATTTTCGACGAGAGATCCCGATAGAACATTCTAAAGACGTCGAGGAGACAATCCGAAGGACTCATCACTAGAAGTGTACTTTGCTATACATTCTATCCAGGTATGTCCGAATTGTTTTGACATTTGAGTTAAGCGCCTCGATAAACAACATCATGTTCCCCACAACTTTCTTCCTCAAACTAGTCCCTCTTTCCCTTACCCAGAATCGCGGAATGGCCCGGACATTCTGTCGAAAGTTTCATGCTTTCAGGCCCTTCGAACTTAATTCCATCCCTAATTGGAACTTACAGCCATTGGGAAGGCTCGTGCTCTCATAAGCGAAAGCCCAAAATCAATTGAAGCCACAACAACGTCACAGTCGATATTGTCTTGATCCCGGCCCTTGTGTCTTCATCAAGATTTTATATCTGCAACGTTCTCTTCTGCGAACATATAACCTTTGCAGAATTGTCCAGCGCAGGTTCTTAATAAAGCCTCTCAGTCACTAACTACATACGATTCTCGATAGATCCTGGTTCCATCCCTCTTATGTGTTCCTAACCAGACGTAGGAATGCATTGCTCCAGGATACCGTTGACACAAGTCGCGAGATAACGTAAATCCAACTGGGATCCTCTTTCCCACCTGAGGATACCTCGATAGAGACTTTCCAATCCGCACACATGTCAAACATTCACTTCCCGGAGGCTTCGGCCTCCACATCACAAATTCCAGTATATTCCGGGTCAGGACAATCCTTCGCGGAAAGAGCAAGGGCCAAGAAGGCGGCTATGGAAGCGCAATCGCATATTGCCCCTCCGCCGGGCCTGGCCGCTCCCTCGATTTCAACAGCCTCGGCTCGAGGCGGTTCCAGGGTTCGGTCTCCAGGTTTCTACGGAGGGGGCCATGATGGCAGAAGACATGGTGCGACTAAGATAATGCTACCGGTCGCCCCAAGCCTCACACCATCTCCGTCTATTGTCTCTCCTTCGAACCCTCCTTCTGATCCTAGAACCCCATCACCGCCTCCTACGACCAAATCCCCCCCCTTCTATCAAGTGCCGAGCCTAGCTTCGAATTCTTCGAAATCAACAATGAATGAAGCTACCAGTCATTCGCAATCAGCATCGAAAACACCATCAACCGCAAACTCTGCATCAACTGTAATTACGGCAACAGAAAAACGCTCACAGAACGTAATTCGAAAAAAGACAACCGCTCAGGTGCCGGACTCAAAAGCAGTTATGCGCACAGGATCAACCACCAGCACAAATGCGTCTTCTGCAAGTTTTACAACCTCTACTTCAGCTTCCCACATGGATAGAGGATATGGACAAAGCCCTGCAATCTTTGGGTTTTCTATGCCGCCTACGTCTTACACGTATGGCGCGAGGAATATTTCAGCGACGGGACTTCGTCAAAATCCAAGAACAATTGCGCCGCCCGGTTTATCGGGTACACCTGGCACAAGTATCATGCAGAGAACTAGATCGGGGAGCGGAAGTCAGTCATCTGCAACTACGACACGTCTATCTGTTTCAGGTATTGACTCCCAGCTAGTCAGTCCAAAAGCAGGGGTGATCCCACCTCCACTCACTATTCCGGCCGCTGTTGCAGAGGACTACAACAGCAGCCCCTCTACTGAAAATTGTGGATCACCTGGTATGTTCAGTCATAATTCTACACCCACATCATCTTCTACAAACCCCTCTCTATTTCAGTCTCCGGGCTTCTCCCCACCTTTTCAAAAAGCCCGAACTTCCAGCCCGGTCAGACCGTTGATATCAAAGTACGCAGGTGTAGCGGCGGCCACCGATAAGCTAGGAAAGGCGATAGCCATGAAGAGGAAGGATAGCGAAGGGAATACCTCCGAACCCCCAAAGCAAGCAAAAAATTCATCTCGAAATTCTTTAGTCCCCACAAACTCCGCTATTGCATCTCTAGCAGTTCCCAAAACGAGAGATACGAAGTTATCGGAGGCATCCAAGCTAGCCCCACCGACGAAACATTCGAGAAAATCTTCGAAAGACCTACTCCTTTCCAAGTCAGCACTTTCCGGCTTTGCTGGTTTTCATTTCCGTAAGTCCTCTAAAGATTTGACATCAGCATCCGCTTCATCTTCACAAGTTGGTCGACCGTCCCATTCTCGCCAGTCATCTCGTGATTCTTCCAATGTCCGATCTCCGGGTGAAAGCTCTGTAACATCCGCTACTTATTTCCCATCGACATCCCCTATTCCAATACCTATCCCATCTTCCTCTGCAACTTCCTTGAGACTTCCACCTTCACGGCCATCCCGAGATGGGGCTCCAGACGATTTGGAAGGATTTGGTTCCGATGTTCCTGTGATTCAAAGCGGCATAATCACAACTAAGGACTCGAAGACTAGGGGACAAAAAATGAAGATCATTACTTCATCATCCCTTCCACACCGTTCTGGGGCACCGTTCGGAAATGTGAATGGCTCCACATCCTCATTAAATTTAACATCGACGTCTGTTCCAGGCCAGTCAAAATCCATACGTTCGCCTACACCAACGTCTGCCAAAGCAATTAACGTTGTACACGGGTTCGCTTCTGCACCATCACCAGCGAGCGGCGCTCAAACCACTAAGACAGCGGACAATTCCCCTCGCAAGCTAAAAAAGGAGGATAAAAAGAACGGTACCGACAGGACTGCCATAACCGCGATTCCACCTCCATCTAGGCCGAGTCTCTTTAGTAGAGGCCGCACAAAAACGGTTCCGCCGCCTGCAGTAGCCCCTGGAGACAAGGACAAATCTACGAGTCAGAAGCGGCCTCCAGGTCCAGCGGCAGGGACAGGACACGAGGGATATTCTCAATTCAATAAATCAGTTCGGAACAGGAGCTCAAGTAATGGCTCAATTCCAACAGTACCAGCAAAAGCCCAGGCTACTGTATCGACGCCGCCTGGTAGCTGGGGCAGATCAACTGGCGCAGCCGCACTCAAAAACCTGCCAATGGATTCATTTCTCGCAGAACGGCTAGAGCCTGTAGTCATGAAGGGAGGAGTTGCAAAACCATCCGGTGGTGTCGATATGGTAAAGACGGGAAGCGCGCAAAGTGCGCACAGCGTATCAAGCTTCTTGCCAAAACCCTCAATGAGGAATGACAGCCAGAAGAGCAGCCTTGATCTTCTAAGGACCGAAAGCAGCCAAGGGGTTAATAGCAGAGACCCTAGCGTGGATATTCCCCAAAGAGTTCCCAATGAATTCGAACAATTTAACTTCGGCCCCGATGTTACTGCGCAAAGACGTCCTCCTGTTGCTGCTGATACATCTAGCCACTCCCGACCTAGTGGCGAATCGCCAACTACTACAATTCTATCGCCAACTAACAAAATTGGGTTTGGCAAGACCTCTAAACCGGCAACGTCTAACAAGGTTGAGGAAAAAGAATCAAAGCTAAAGCAACCAAAGCGGCGTCTTCAACCGACACTAGGAGTGACTCCCCAGCCAACTCGACGTTGGAAGATATTCTCTAAATCTCAATCAGCCCCTGATGTCTCCAAAGATACCTCAAAGCTAAAGAGTGTGCCCCCCAGAACTGCACCCCAATCTCCAGTGCTATTACAGGAAGCAAAATTTGGCAACGGGAATATTGGAGGCAATGCGCGAGTACATAGCCCGACTATCAGGGATCTAGCTCGTGAGATGCCTCAGACAACGGCTCCTCAGGCGACAGCTCCTCAGTCAACAGCTCCTCAGTCAACAGCTCCTCAGTCAACAGCTCCTCAGGAGCGGCGCGAATCCGTTCTATTACCAGAACCCCCCGTAATGCCTCGTCTTGTTGCATCTAGAACACCATCTCCTGTCGTCAACTTCACACTGACCCCGCCCGGCTTTACAGCTTCCCACAAAGCCAACAACAGCGGCGGCCCCTCTAACATTGGACTCATCCGGCCTCCTCCTCCTCCCCCCCCAAGCCTTTCAATTCCAGGAGAGCCCAAGCCGGTGATCTCGGTTACAATGTCAACCCCGACGCAACCGTCTAAACTAGTCAATACTTCGGACCTTTCAAATATGAGCCCCGTATCAGCACTGACAGCATCCCCGTCCAGTGTGACCACCAAATCAGCCTCTTCTCTGAAAAACTCTGCCCGTCCATCACCCGCGAACCTTCCAGTTCGAGACATCCTTGAACAGGCCACCAAGAAGACCGAAGGATCCCCTGAAGTATCTGACTACGACAATGATGATTACGATAGCGATGAGTCGGCTGATGAGGAAGATTATAACGACGATGAAAAAAATCAACCACATGGTAATCTTCCAAGCGCGAATGGCGGCCTCGTACCAGTGATATCCCCACCTGCGACTCCTAAATCGACAACACCGGAGCCAACTACCAGCCCGAGTCCCGGGCCTCGTCAACGCCTTGCCGCCTTTGCACTTGGACGGATCCCAAAGGCCGGCAATGTGGAAGGATCATCTATCAGGCTCCCAACATTAGGGGAGATTCTCCCTCCCCCTCCTAGTTTACGCTCCCACCAGCCACAGCCACAACCCATCAAGATCCATCCACCTCGCCGAATCGCTCACCCTCCTGTAGAACAGATACACTCAGCCAGCTCAGAAGGTGAGGACGACGGCGGTGAGGGCATTGACTACATCAATACCCGAGAAATTCCTCTTTCCAAATTAGCGCCATTGGTTACAAGTGGTCTATCCAAATTCCAAGTTTCTAGCGGCACCGCTACCCAAAGCGCATCTAATAACTCAGATGACTGGTCGGAATATGATGATTTTATTGATGAAATGAGCGCGACTACTCCCCGGGGCGGGCCTCCTTCTCTTTCCGCTCCGTTTTCGGACATCGTCAAGTTTAAGCCGGATGTTCGAGATGGAATTGAGCCAACCCGCCGTCTTAAGGACTCTCCAACAATACCTTCCGCCGCTACGTTTGGGGTCGTTACCAAGTTTGCACCATCGAACAAAAAGAAGTTGGTCCTTGATCAAGGCAAGCTCGCGCAAGGAAGACCCGTTGCCGCACGGCCTTTCTTTTCTCCGACCCTCCCCACAGCTCGAAGTTCTCTTTTTGGTGGCAGCCTTAAAGAGCTGAACTCCCAACGCTCTTCTTCAACGTATAGCCAGAGGTCCTCCGGTAATCAAAAGACAATTGCATTCGCCGATTTCATCGCTGCGTACGCAGAGGTCGACAGAGGCGTTATGAGTGTCATCGATCCTCTTGACAAGGCCAAGCAGACGTCATCACAAGCCAGGAGACTCGGTATGCTTTCTCCAATGTCATCAGTCACTGATTTTGAAGATGATTCCTCTACCGATTCAGAATCATATAGAGAGAGTATCATCTCGGCCATGCCTGGAACTGAGGACGCTCTAGAAGGTGAAATGAAGGTTCGGTTGTGGGCCCTGATGACAAGCCGATGGCTTTCATTTGGCCGTGTACTGGTTTCCCCCGCACACGAAGAAATCAAATCAACTCCATCCGGCTCGACAAACAAGAGGATACTCGTCATTGATGGACTCGGGAATGACGATTGGTCTTTTTACTGCTCTCTCAACTACCCTAACGCTACTGTTTACAACCTAACCCCCTCCCCAGCCATCTATCCAACCTCGCCGGCGGGTAGTCAACCAAGCCCTACCAACTCAGCCGATAATCCTAACAACCATCACCAAATCCATCATGCCTCATTTGCCAGCCCCTTTCCTTTCCCAAGCGGCTTCTTCACCGTCGTCACATTTCGATTCCTGCCCTGCGCGTCCGATGCATTGTGGCCGTTTATCATATCTCAATGCATGCGCGTTTTGAAGCCCGGCGGGTATTTGGAACTAAGTGTTCTTGATATTGATATGGTTAACATGGGACCAAGAACAAAACGTACCATCGACGAGATCAAAGTTAGCTTGAGAAAATATCAATCGGGAAATGGTTCTGATTGGAACAAGAAGACTCCATCCGAAAAGGCTCTGCGGCTGATGGCGAAGCGTGGTTTTACGGATATCACACGATGCAGAGTTGGCCTTCCCACTGTGGGGAATGTCGACGGCTCAAGGGAGGAACAGGCATCTATGCAACAGATTCTCAAAGAGGGCAACTCACCCGATGAAGTCGACATGGGTAGTGCTGAAGGCATCAACAGAGTCGTCTCTAAGGTCGGACGGTGGTGGTACGGCAAGTGTTTTGAGAACATTGGTGAGGACGCCCAAGGCGAGACACTCCGGTACAGGAAGACATTATGGGAAGACAAGACCCTTCTTCGGGAGTGCGAAAAGAAAAAGACCAACTTCCGAATGCTCATCTCCTTTGCACGCAAACCCGCAAATTAAATTTCTGCATATAACAACCACTGCATGACGAAACAAAATTTATTTTCAGCATTATGCAATATCACGACTACGAAATAACGATGACGATCTTTATGAGAAACGATATTATATTCTACCTATTCCGAAACAATGTTTTCTCCGGTCACGGACATATATAACGACAGAACCCTTCCTAATACCTATTTGCTCTTCTACATGCTCCCGGAAGCAGAAACTTCTGAAAAACTTTATTCAGAGTACTATCCCTTTCCTTGTTAAACGATTGCGCTCGTTAGATACCCACTCTTTAAGCGCTGTCATCCCCTGCGAGATAAGCATGGTGCTTATGAAAGTCTACCCTTTGCTTGTCCCTTTTTTTTTTTTTTTCTATTATTTTTTTCTATTCGAGTTCCATTTTATTTTATTTTATTTTATTTTATTTATTTCCTTTTTCGTTTGGGTTTCCATGTTCTGTATCGTACTTGTATCCATAAATCACATCGCAAGTTCGGGAAGGACTCGGCTTATGGCATGGGGAGAAATTCTTTTCCTCCGCAACCCTGCATTGTTCTTCTGGGAAGACTGGTTTTTGTTTTATCGTTCCTATGGGATGGCGTAACACGGGGGTATTTGTTCACAACCTGCATTCGTCTCATGTCTCGGAGAATCTGGGGTTTATGAATCTGTATTATTAGATACATGGGTAAAAAAAAGGAATATATGTTTTTTTTTTTTTGTCTCCTAAGATCTTTACAAAGCTAAATAAATTTTGCAACGAAGGGCCCCGCAAAGTGTGAGCGTTGCCAATATACTTTGTATTCCGGCTGTGCTAACATATGTAGAATGATAGTGTGTAGTGGTGGTCAGGCGTGCAAAAGTGAAGCGGGAGGACCCACAAACAACATGATTCTCCCACCACGCTACCACGCATATATCTCTGAAACATTTTAAAAAAATTTGGATGGTTCACCTGATCAGTTTCTCGTTGAGCTTTCCCTTCGAGAATCCAGCTCCCCTATCCCCGGGGGACGGATCAACATTTAAGGATATCTCGTATATTCATTTCATAAACTCGTCAAGGGTATTAAGTTACATACATCGTAAAAATCTTTTGGGTTTTTTTTAGAAGATGTTTGAAAACCAGAAGGGAGAAAGAAACAGCACAGCGGAAAAACACAATGAGAGAGATAAAAGAAGGGGGAAATGGAAAGGAAGAGCAGGATCGTTTTTTCTCTTGTCGCCCCTCCCTGTCAAACATGTGAACCTTCCATATGGTGTATGCATCATCAGGAACCGGCCTACCAAGACACCCGAACAGGAAAAAAAAAAGGCAGAGAAGCTTCACAGCTGAACGACGAAACCGAGAGTGAAGAGCGAAGAGGAATAATAATAAAAAAAGAAAGAAAAAATGATTCGCCAACTCCAGAACCGTTAAACCTGTGACACCAAACTGTGACCCTCAACATAATTACGGTGTTAAAAAAAACCAACTGTATAGAAAAAGACGCTGTAGCTCGATCGCGTGATCCACTTTTTTTTCTCTCCCCTACTGATTTGAAACTTCAAGGATATCGTATCTTTGAATGGCTTAGCAATCGATCATTCTAAACCGCTTGGTCAAGTCTTCGACACTCGGCGACCTCCATGATCTCCACCTTCCGATGCCGCACTTGTCATCGGTTTCAACATGTCGGATCAGGCCCCTGATAGTAGAAAACGTTCTACCGCAGCCGTTCCTTCCAGAACAGCGGTAAACTTCCGCTTCATGATCCCGAGCTAGATGGCAGTTCAACCTCTCCAAAGTTTGGTAGGTTTGGCAACAGATCGCACACTCAAATTTATATCCATTCCAGGAGAGATTGGTAGCAAGTCTGGATTGTCGGAGTCTATCCTCCCAATCCGAGCAGCCATCGTCCGAGTCATCGGAACAGTAAGGGCGGCGCCTGCTCTGGCTGCGAGCGCGATAATAAAGACTATGACGGCTGCGGCTCCTGCTAGGATTCGGGCGGCTTCGGCTGCGGCCGCGATCTTGGCTTTGATAATGACGGCCTCGCTCGTAGTCGCTGGGCTCCCCGCAATCGAGATACTCCATAGACCTACTGTCGATGTACTTGAAAACCGGTTCAACAACATCGCAGCTATCGGCTGTGCCCCCGCGTTCGTATGTGTACTCAATGGCGTTTTTAGGGTATCCATGGTAAGGGAGGTAGTAACGAGGTCGGTCGACGTCGTTGATAATTTTCATGGGTTTCTCGAGGTTATCCGGTTTGCCGAGGAGCTTTTTGAAATCGTCCTCCTTCTTGGTCTTCTTCCCGGCGCAGGTGCCGATTTCGAAGTGAATGACGAGCGAGCTGTGCGCTTCGAACGTGCGAGGGCAGTACGGACACTTGATGAGCTTGTGGCTCTTGTGCTCATGGGAATCGAAGTGCTGTGAAGAAAGTGAGCATGGGGACATTTCATTCGGAAGGGACTGACATACCAGCAGTAGATGCTCGGCGCTGTTGTGGTCGCGCTTGCATTGAATGCAGTAGTAATGATTCTTGCTGACGGTCAAGTGTCTCGTGAATGCTTCCTCGTCGCAGAATCCCTCCTTGCAGATGGAGCAATAAGGATGCTTCTTGAGTCGGGCGAAATGATCCTTGAGTTCCTTTTCTGTTGTGTAGAAAACATTACAGTCCCAGCAAACATGGTGACTACCAGAGAGATGATCGCGCAGCTTGTCCTCGTCGTCGAAGAGTTTCTTGCAGAGGACGCAGTAGGCGTGTTTTTCCAGATAATGCTCGGTAAGCTGTGCCTGAGATGCCAGGGCGATGTTGCATTTTGCGCAGTGGTGATGGTTGCGGCTGGTCTTGTGGTGGTTTTCTAGGGCTTTGTGGTCGTGAAAATGGCGCACGCAGAGTCTGCAGTAGAAATGGAATTTGGAATCTAGGAAATGCTCTTCTAGGGCATCACTGGATACGAAGTGCCGCAGGCACTGGTTACAGTATGTTTCCCGTTGAACGGATCCATGGCCGCTTAGGCTGAATGTCGCATGTGGCTTCCACCGCGAAATAGACATATTTGTTTAGTACTATAGTGTTGCGTGTTGGATTTTAGCCCGTTGTGATTCTGGGTCGTTCAGGGATGTCGAGAAAAGGATCCGAATGGTGAGGTTCGAGAGATTCTATGTTGGAAATGTGCGGGGCAAATGTCTTCAAGTGTTTACTATTACTTGTGGGTGTGGCAGATGGGAAATGAGAGAGAGAAAGAGATCAACGGCGCCCTCCTAGTCAAAGAGGTGGTGGGCAGCGTCAGCTTTTTAAAGACAAGTTGGTTGCGACGATAGCTACCTACTTACCTACTATCGAGCTATCGGCGCGAACCGTCACAATCACACGGGGTGATCTTGGATGTAAGAGGGATCCATGCTGCGGGTATGTGTGTATCAGCTCTCGCTTGATGATAACTCGAGCTCGGACGCCTAGCTGTGCCTTTGATATGATCATGGCGGCTTATTAGGTATACATAGCTATAGCTAGGGCCTCTCTGACTCCGCCTCGCATCTAGCAAAGCTTAACTAGCTCTAGCTCAGTCTTCACGGAGCTGAAGAAGCAGACCATCTCGTTGAAAACTGAAGACAAGATATTTCACTGTCCAGCAAACGGGTTCCGAATCCTTCGACTCACCGATCTTTGAATGACCGCCGGAGCGGTGGGCGGTGGGCGGTGACTGCATCACACAGCTAGTGGTTACTGCTTTGGGGAAGGTGGTCTGTGTTTGCCGTGCATGGTCCACGAAATGCACGGATGGTTGTCCATGCCGGCTGCACACTGCACAGGATGACTCCATGGCGCATGCCAGGACTCACCAGCAGGCGTTCTTCGCGCGTGGTTTTTCCAGGAATCCACGTTGGACCTTGGATTGGTCCAGCTGACCGGCTTTCCTGCATCCGATATCTGCTTTGATAGGGCACAGCGTTTGTTCTGCCACCAACCCAGGAATCAGAAGGTCGCACATACCAAATACCGACACAGCTTAGGCGACTGGAATCCTGGCGGCCGTTCGGTACTATACTCGAGTGTATACTTAAGCACCCAGAATGTTTCAACAACCGCTCTGCCTTCGATCAGGGAGTGCCTAATTTAACGGCGTATCTACATATATCGAAGAACTCAGCTAATCAAGTACAAGTTGCTCCTGTGGGATTTCTGGATCTGGAAAGCCCCCCAAAAGTGATCTTCTCACGATTTTCCTTGTGTCACCATCCCACAGCTCCACAAACAACACAACGGCCGAGACTAACATCCCGCTGCCGGACAGATCGAAGAGAAAGGCAACTTTGTTATTATTATTTGCGGTATCCTAAAGCAGAACTCGTGAGAAACGGCTGATTGCCATCTGACATTATGAGTGGCCCCGTGAATACTAAAAATTTATAAACATTAAAATCCTGTTATACATGAAAAGGTTTTCAAACCAGAAACGCTATCTAAGTGAGCAGTAGAGTGGAAACCTCCTCCTCAATGTCGGTCTTCGGCACAATCAATTAGACCTGTTCTATAAAAGCATATACCAAACCCATTCCTCCCATAGCAAAGAATTAGAAATTAGCTGAGCAGCACCAACCAGCCAGAAATGGCGAATAACGCTTTTGTTTTAAACCTTCTCTTCAGCTTCGGTAACACCGACTTGCTGAACCTTCTTGTTCTTGTCCATCTCCCTTGCGATCTTCAAGTCTTTATCTTTTGGAACTCTGGCAAGATAATACATTCCAACGGCAGCGAACAGATTAAAGATGATGTAAACAGAGAAGATAACCCAGTTTCTCCATCGCTGGGAGTAGTCGACACCGAGGGCGGACAGGAAGGCATTGGTGCTGGCGGATGGGCAGATATCGCAGACTTCAGTGGATGACTTGTTGAGGACCTCAACACCAGCCACCATACTGAAAGCCTCAAGATAGGAGCCACATGACATACCCTCTGGTGCATGGACACGGACGAGCTCTCGGGGGTTGCAGACGACGGCGGTGTTGGCAAGACCAGCGGCAAGGATACCGCTGACCAGGTACGTAAACGGGGAAATGTAGTAAACTAAACGAGTCTTTAGTACACGCAGTACGAAGTGATAAGGACGGGCGGATATGACTTACGAGTGTATCTCCAAATAGCCGGAAGAGCGTGTGGCTGTACAAGGACACCACAGAAAATAAGACAAATGGAGAACATCAAGTTGGCAATGTTACCACCGGTTTCTGTAGATTAGGTCAGCTAAGAGCCGTTAAGTGCTGCAGTGGCGATTGAAACTAACCTGCAAGTTCGACACCCGCGATAACCATGGTACCAAAGGTGGAGGTAAATAAATAGAACGAAAGGCAGTAGAGGAAGAAGAGACCACCACGCTCGACTTCAGTACCAGTTACAAGAGCGTTCTTGTACATGCCGGTTGGGAAATAGAACGAGAAGAAGACCAAGATAGAAGCCAGAGTCTGCCACGGAAGCTCGACCAGAAGATTGGAAACCATAAAAGCAGTCCACTTGTAAGTACGAGAAGGACGCTCACGAGCCTCATAGAGAGCTCGCTGGGTAACAAAGTGAGGCATGAGCTGTTGGACCAATTGACCGAAAGTAGTGAGAATCAAGAAGCTGTAATATCAATACTGTTAGTTACCGTTCAAGCAATATTTCTACTCTGGGAAGCGCAGACTTACATTGAGAACATCTGCCCTTGCAATCCGGCAAGACTGGTACCGGCATTGAAGAAAGAGAAGCCGACGAATAAAGCAGACAAAAGACAGAGTATCAATTTGGCATAGATATACGAGGGAGTCCTCCAGTATTGCTGCCAGACACGGATGAAAACGTAGTAGAGCTGGGTCTGGAACGAGACAGCAAAATCGTTCTTGCTGCTTGGGAGGTTGGACATCGGGCCTTGGACGATCTCATGTGGGAGTTCCTTTTCCATACGATCGAGTTCCCTAAGGATCTCGGCGTTCTCGGGTGATTCGCGCCAGACTCTTGGCCAGTCAACTTCAGAGTGGGAACCAGGAGCAGCACCGATAACCTCCAACATCCATTCTGCCGGGTTTGCATCTGCTGGGCAAGGGAAACCTCCGTTACGTTCGAAGTAACTAATCAGAGTCTCTGAGTTGTCGCCGATTTCACCAAAGTAGATTTGTCTTCCGCCTGCTGCCAGGAACAACAGTCGATCAAATTCTTGGAAGAGAACGGCTGACGGTTGATGGATGGTGCAAAGAATGGCTTGTCCGTTTCGGGCGAGTTTCCTCAACAATGTACAAATTGACCAAGCTGTTTGAGAGTCGAGGCCGGAGGTAGGCTCATCCAAGAAAAGAAGGAGTTCTGGTCGGGCAGCCAATTCAACACCAATAGTCAATCGCTTTCGTTGTTCAACATTGAGACTGGAGAAGATGAGATGTTAGCTTTGCTGCAAAAGATTAAGTGTTTAGAAGTGGCATACCCAGTTCCAGGGACACCAACAACAGCGTCAACGAATTCCTCCATTTCAAGAATCTGGATGACTTCCTCGACGTAATCGAGCTTTTCCTTTCGACTAAGTTCCTGTGGCTGTCGGAGCAAGGCAGAGAACTCCAAGGCTTCTCTAACTGTAGATGTTTCCAAATGAAGATCTTGTTGCTGAACGTATCCGGTCTTACGCTGGAAAGAACTATCTCGTTTTTGCCCGTTCACGAACATGTCACCAGTAATGACACCAGTAGTCTTGCGAGAAGCCAAAACATCGAGGAGGGTTGTTTTACCAGCACCGGAGACACCCATGAGTGCTGTGAGAGTACCAGGCTTGACCCAACCGCAAATATGATCGAGCAATCTTCGCTCACCGCCCTTGATCGGGATATCGTAGACGACATCCTTCCAATGGAAGATTGACGTTTGCTTTTGAATAGCAGCGACTGAAATTTCTCGAGTCATAACCGCGCCGAGCTCTTGTTCTCTAGCAGCCTCCTTTGGCTCATTGCCTTCAACATCATTACTATTCTTCTTGGCCGAGACTGGAAGCTTTCCTTGTTTGAAAACCAAAACTTCTCCCTTAGACTTAGCTGCAGTGATCTTATCTGAAGCTATAATATATACAGCGCAGAAGAATATAACGTAGGCCCTACGCATCCACGCTTGTCAGCACAGGTCTATTGCTAAAACCCACGGGGAATGCTTACCAAATTATACCCAAGTTACGCCACAGATGCGACCTGAAGTATTGGAAGGAGACATTGATGTATTGGTCGCCGCTGACGATTTCTTGTCCGGCAATGGCAGAGGTAGCAGAGCAGACACGGGAATTTCCAGACGAATTTTCGTAACCGGGGCCGCTAGGGATATACAAAGAACAGGCAAAATCTCGTCCGCTAAATTCGTTAACCATCAAACTCTCAAAAGAGTAAGAGATGGGATTAACATAGCCGATCCATCGAGCCCAGCCACGCATCTCAACGACAGGAATGGCGAAACCAGTGTACATGATCAAACCCAGAATGAAGATAGCAGCCGGTGTCATGGCTTGGTGCAGTGTTCGGCTGACAGATGCAATGGTTCTGAAAATCATAGACATTGCCATAGTAGTCGAGAACGAAAACAGCAAGAAGATGAAGAAGGCACCCGGTTCTCTTCGAAGATTGGTCATGAAGTAGAGAATTAAGTTGAAGACGATTGCCGATAAGATCTTCTGAGGCATGTCAACAATCATAGAAGAAACAGCTTCGGCGCTTGGACGATATAAAGCATATTTATCATGTTTTTCAATGATTGGCCGTTGGGCGTATAGAGTCAGAATTTCCAGGGCACTTGAGAAACCGTTGAGCAGGACAGCGAAAAAGAGAAGGGAACCGCGGGCAAAGAACGAGCCGGTATTAGGCTGTAAGTTGTAGAAGACAGAGGAGACAATCAAAGCCATAATGCCGTTACCAAAGATACCAGTCATGGCAAGTGAAAGATCACCCCTCAGTCTCTGGAAACCTCTGGTCATACATAGGCTGACTTGCATAGGGAAACTGATTGTATAAGGCCCGTTTGAAGAGGCACCTGAGGCTTGGACAACTTTGCGAACCTCCTTGAACCTTTTGACATTCTCCTTCCCGATAGGATTTTCGGCTTCAAAGGCAGCGATTTCGTCTAAAAGCCTTTTACGTGCGTCGCTTTCCTTCCAGCGTTGAGCGAATTCGTCAGGGGTTCGTGGTACTTTGTCCTCAAACCCCGGTTTGACTCGACGTTCGGCTGGATTGGTGAGCGACGTCAAGAAGTCTGCGGTAGTAGCACGTTCTTCGCATTCGAAGCCCATGTCCTCGAAGAACTTCTGAGCTTCGCCGGTTGGACCGAAGTAGATTTGACGACCCTCATATAGAACGATAGCCTTGTGGAACTGGTCGTATGCGCTTTGCGACGCTTGATAGATGGCGACAAGAGCCGTGCTTCCCGTGAGCTCGGCACTCAGGCGAAGAGTTCTGATAAACTCCAGGGCGTTTGCTGAGTCCAAACCTCTGGTGGAGTTGTCCCAACACTGAATAGGCGCGCCACTCACGGCGACTTCAGCGATAGAAACACGCTTCCTTTCACCACCGGAGACACCTCTGATAAAGTCGTTACCGACATTGGTGTGCTCGGTGTGCGAAAGTCCAAAGGCGGCCATGACAACATCCTTAACATGTTCAGCGTACTCATCACGACTGATATCACCCATCCGGTTGCTAGGGGCACGTGCAAGAGCTGCGAATTTGAGGGTCTGGCCAACGGTAAGTTGGGGGAAATGAACTGTAGAAATACACATGTCATTAGAGTCATATGAAGAAGGTGTGCTAGAGGATCAACGCCAGACATACCATCTGTCTCGGCCTGGTAGATAACCTCTCCTCTGAAAACCTTGTGCATTTTATCCATAGGGATACCCTGGTAATTGAGTACGGCATCATCAGAAAGGTAGAAGCCGTAAGTATCACCGGCAATGGTCTTCAGGAATGTAGAACAGCCACTACAATCATCGGCGATTCACCGTATTAATCAGTCATGCGCTGAATTGACAATGATATAAAAACAAGGTACCATGTAGATCTTTAATCTTACCTTCCAGGTCTACCCAATACGACGCAAAGCTCGGAACTCTTGACCAGGCCCTCGAAGTCTCTCAGAATCTGGATCTTTCGCTTGCGTCCGAGCGTAACGGCTCGTTCCAGATAACTGTAACCGATGTTCCCAACATTCTTCTGATAGTCGGTGGCAGAGCCGAAGCCGTGCGCACTAAGATTCCTGAAAGAAACACCCAACCTCAACGAGGGATACTTTTCTGGGTCTTTTGCTGTCAAGCTGATAATAGATTTGAGCCATGCTTTTGGGTTGAACCTCTCATTTCCGGGTTGGAGCCTAGGGTTTTCGGAACCAACAAACGGATTCTCCCCTTCGAATTGGCTGTAACGGGTTTCCGTCTTGGTGAGACCATGGCCGTCGGCATGGGACATGGTCCGACTGAGCCTTCTGGCGAGTTCAACCACTCGCTCTTCGTCACCGGGGCCGAATTGGGCTTGGTGGTCCTCATCCCGACTCTGGTTGCGACTTCCCTCAGGAGAGTCCTCCACCTGGGTGGCAGAGCCTTCGTCTATAGACTTGCTCATAGTCATCAAGGTTTTGATTATTTCCTGAACCAGGGTAAGTATTTGGATAGCAGGTACCCTGAGGTACTACTAGCGCTCAGGCGGCCCAATCCTCTTTCCGTCTCCCGATCTGACAGGTAACGGTAATCAATGAGGGGCACGCACGGCACTCTTTTGAGTGATGGAAGTCAGTTGCAACGGGGAAAAGTAGCTGCGACAACACGTGGGACCAGGCGCTCGTTAAACGTTCCACGGCAGCGGAATAACTGATAACGGGTATTGTCGACGACAACGACCGGAAGGGATGTTGAATATAGAAACCAAAAGGAGGGGAACGAAAGGGAGAGAAGAAGAAGAAAATGGAAAGGTAGCAATAATTATTTGAGGATTTATTTGTAGTCTCGCTCACCTATCCCCAAGTTTTCTTCGGCAAGTCTACCATCCGGAGAACGCCAAAAACGAGATATTACGCCAACGTCCAATGGCGCCGGCAAGCGTTCATGTCTTGGGTCAGATTTCGCCCTGCCCCGACCCTTGACCAGGGGATAAAGAGAGAGCGATGGCCTGGCTGAGGCTAGGCCAGTTCTGGTGCACCAATCCTCTCATGGGTTTTCGGAGGTCAATCTGGGGCCTCCAAAATATTTCCTGCCCGAGCCTCCCGTTTGTTCTCATAAAAGGCCCCACCTTCCCGGAGTTTTAAGATTACTGATGGGAGGGCGGTTCATGCCAAAAAAAAATGTTTTCAATAGGATGGATAAATACATATTAAGTTGCTAGCTACTCTGTGCAAGTCCCCTCCGAATTTTCGACGATGTTCTTATATCAAAATTGTACTGGGGCTGGCCAGCTGTACACGTTCTACGTTCTACGTTCTACACAAACAACATCTCACGATCTCTGTCCGACCTCAGCGAAAGACCCGTCGGAGCAGAATTGAGTCCCGATAACCTGGTTCTACTGGAACTTAGTTCCAAATCAATAATCTTGTGCTTCCTGTAGACGTCATGGAGTCTGGCAGTTGGAAGGGCTTCGGATGGTCAGAGTTCCGAGATCGAAGCTTGGCTGGCCATATATGGTTTCTTCCCAAGAGATTTAGAAAGACACCCCTTTGCAATTGCTTCGCTGACCCACCAACTTGCTACGTTAATACGCCCGTCGACGGATCCAGCATCCAATCTCGGGACTTGGGTCGTTCCCTTTCCTGTGCTCCCTGAAATCTGCCATCCATAGCACAGAAACTGGCATCCTATATTAGGTCAGATCCAATAAGGCTGCAGGCTGCTGATATCTCTTCGGATATTTGTGCTTCCGGACAACACAAAAACAACAAAAAACAAAAAACAAGAAAGTTACGGTACTCCCAAACAAAAAAGGTCTCCTGCGGTTCGCTGCAAGCATTTTCTCAGCGTCAGCCTGTCGACGCTTCCATTTGGGTCTTGTGTCCTTCGGCTTGAGGGCTTCCAGCCTGCCGAACGATAATTGTCCGGAGTTCCAGATCCTTCTCGTGCAATTCTTCCAGGGATATCACTCAAGGCTCCCCCACGAATACGGAATATAACCACCCAGCTGGGTTAACATTATCATTCTTACTCATCCTGTATCGGCAGCTACGGAGCTTTCACGCTTGGTTCCCCGAATGCCCTTTATGCATACCGAAACTGATGAGCTCTTCATGATCGATGAAATCTAACGGGTAAGAAAATTTATATTGTGCATGTCAAATCCAATCCCAGTCACGAAGCCGTATAAGCTGCAAAAGTCCGCCAAGCAGTGTGTATGTGGTATTGTTTCCAGCCAGTTCGTGAATGGGTGAATATAGTTACAACGTAAATTGAAGCGGTTCAATATAAGACTAAGTTGCACATTCACCTGAGAAATTCATTTTGAAAAAAAAAAAAAAAAAAAAAGGTTTTCACTGAATTAACATTGAATGAAGATATACCATATCGGTGGTCTGATTGTGCGCTGTCGTCTGATAGACATACTCGTAAATCCCATCCCGATTATAGATAAAAAGTAGACAGGAAAGCTATTGTGTAGCCATCCACGCTCATGTTGCGATATTGTACTCATGTATTCAACTGCTTAAGTGATTAAATACATATAAACCGAAGCAAGAAATGTATTGCTATGAAGATGGTTTGAGCGCGCTTCTTAGAAGATATTACAAACCCCCATACCAGCTATAGTCCCAAGCACAATATTGTTAACAAGCCGGCATGGCATCCCAAAATTTTAAATACCGTAGCAGTCTTCTTTTGCAGTCGAATCACATCTACTCTATTTAAGATGATACCATCCCTGTATCATACTCCTTTATGTGCGATCCAATGTATGTCACCGTCCCACCTCCATCATTTTGTGCAAATACCCAATCTCAATGCTGTACTTCTCGTCAAACCCCTTAACAACCCTTTTTGCTTCAGCCCGTGCCAGATCCAATGCGTCGTAAAGCATTTGTCCAGGGGTTTTATGCGCATTCCGCGCGTAGGTCCGGTGGGCATATGTGGCCAATAGTCTTCCAAGGTTTTCAAACTCCTTTGTGGGTTGGTCCCCTTGAAAGGGCGGGAGACTCGGAGTGGAAGCCGACCTTTGACGGGTTGTATTATGACTGTGAATGTGATGGTGATGGTGATGGTGTGAATAGTGGTGATGATAACCAGCTGCCGGAGTTAAAGGATGAAGTTTCCCATCTTTGGACACTATTCTTGAGGACCCCAGGTAGTCCTCTTCGTCGCTAGTGTCGACAACAGATTCGGTAGAAGTCCAGTACGAGTTCATAACAGCATGTTCATGATCTTGTCCATGATCTTCATGGTCTTCTTCGTCCTCATCTTCATTAGGCAGCAGATAATTGCCCATAACAAATATCCCTTCCTCCAGCTTGCGTAGATTCCCAGCGACCAATCCTTTCCCCCAATTGGTGTAAACCCCAACGCCTGTCCTGATATTCTCCCGCGGCTTTAGCACCCACGTATCATAGCGTTTCCTTACAGATGCTGCTCGGGCTTCCACGAAATTATCCACCGCCGTCAAACCGGTATCCACCACTGTGTCAAGTGGATCAGGCAGACTAGGCGCATTTTTCAAAACCCGAGCCGGAAGGTGGAAAGGGGTGTATTCGTTAACGATCCGAAAGAGTTTATATGTAGCCAAATGATCTCGGGCCCGCGAACGACGATTGTCGATGGTATCGGCCGACGCCATATTTTGCATTGACGAAGTCGCTTTCCGCGGACTCCGAAGCACCGTGAAACAAAAAAAGTATTAAGATGAAAATTGAAATGATAAGAGGGAAAAAGAGACAAGTGTAGTATTACAATTAAAGGCTGACGCCTTTGAGATGATAAGGCTGCAAACTCAAGTATTTGAACTGTCTAATCGATGATGTTTAGACATTGTCATGCGCCTCCGAGTATAAAACGCTGTGCTTTGGCACGTGAATTGGCGAGAGCGAGAGCTACGCAAGCTGAAAAATTCGTTGGCCTTTGACAGGTGCTAGTGGCGTAAACTCTCGGGGGGCAAATCGTTGGGATTTCCTCAGCTTTGCTATCACGCAAGGATCGATATCGTAGGCGGCAGCGTCTCATCCCAGAAGTACCTTTCGTGAAGCCTCGCTCAGCTGAATCGCCGGATGCATTATATCAAGGCTGTGGTGGTCTCGTTGGCTGTGGTGATGATGTTGCACGATGACATAAGCTGGTGCACAGAGCAACACAACACCGATGATGTAGCTTGTTGCATTTATCTCGGGCCTCGGATCAACCCAACGTTGCTTAACACAATAATCTACGCTTTGTATATCGTGCGATCCATCCTGCATGCAGTCCGTATGGTAGCCTAGGATCTCCATAACGTAAGAATGAAGTCTATACCAAGAGTTTCGCTCTCTGGGAGTAACTATGAGGTACTGTTGCTAATCTTTTAGTTCTTCTAAAATATTGAGCCGAAGCTAACGCAGATACAAATAATGGCTTGCCGATACCAAAAAGATCGGATATAGGCATGGGAGCTACCTCAGAGTTCAAATCGCCCGGCAGATGGGGATCTACTATAGTATGTTCCAAGATAGCTCTAAACTCGACCGCGAGGGCGTTTACCGCAGAGCTCGCGAATACGAGGTCACGATCAAAAGACTAGTTCCACATCTCCACCAAGAGATCGTTGGAATATCAGAAGGGGCGGGAGTGAACGTCCTTGATATCGTAGCTCTGAATGCTAGGAGTGAAATTGCCCTCGGAGAGTTTCAAGACGGATGCACGAGTATCAGCTGGAAGGTTGTGGGCGAAGACGGGAGGAAAGTCCAGTATCTTGCTCAGAATTGGGATTGGGTGAGGCCCGTGCAACAGAATCTTGCCTTGGTTGAGATTGAGCAAAACAGCAAGCCAACAATAAACATGGTCACCGAAGTAAGAAATGATAAATACTTACATATTGATTTCGAGAAAATCTAACCTCGATGTAACGAAAAGGCTGGTATCATTGGCAAGATCGGGTACAATAGCGCTTCCGTCGGGGTCCTCCTAAACGCCATGCGTGCATCCCCAACAGACACAACTAAACTACCTATCCATATCCTTCTTCGCCTATGTCTCGAGTCTACGACGGCTGCAGAAGCACTCTCCCAGATTGAGAACTATGGTGCCGCATCGGCCCAACATATCCTGCTAGCTGACCTGTCGCGGGCCCAATGCCTTGAACTATCGCCTATCAGAAATCACTATATCTACCCAAAGAACGACAATTTCCTAGCTCATACTAACCACCCCATCGAGAATATCGCTATCAAGGAGCCATATGAGTTCCCCGGCTCTAAGGAAAGGCTGCAACGAATATACACTCTTGTGGAGACTCTAGACCCCAAAACCTTATCACCGAGAATACTAAGACAAGCGATATTCGCCGATGGCGGAAACGGTGGCTTTGGTATTTGTGCGCAAGAAAATGATTGCAAACCGAATTGGATCCGGACGATGACTTTGTTTAACATTGTTGTCTCTCTGACTGAAGGCCGTGAGCCTGCCGCCGAAGTTGTATTTTACAAGCATTCGACGAACTGGATCGATCCAGAAAACGTGTTACTACTATAGATCTATGGATCAACACGCTCGCTCTTCTCGACCATAAATGCGGCATGATAGAAAATATGTTCAGGTGTAAATTTCTTTGATATCTTGTGATTATTTTGTTAGCTATTACCATTGGAGATTATGATATGATACATGTACAGGTAAATCCGGTTCCGCCCAGGGACCCTATATGATAAAATCGGCCCATTTGAGGCCATCCTCAAAAACATCCCATGAGATTTTGAAGTGAGAAGAGAACAGTCCAAGGGATAATTAAGTATTAGAACGCAGCCAAAAAGAATACTCCCGAAACGCCTTTTTACCGTTGTTTACTCCGACTCTTACTCAGCCACAAGCTCCTCGTCATCATTTCCAGGTGTGCCGGGACCCCACCCCATTTCTTCCCTGGCCTTCCTCCCGTCAAAATCGCTCTTTCGCGCCTCCTTCTCCAATTGCAGGTGTAATTCCTTCATCGGTTTAATCATGAAATTTGCGTACTCCTTACCGAGTTCTCGCTCCCAAGTTTCAATCAACATATTTTCAATAATGTAATCGCACGCGATATTTCTAGTTATTCGTGGAGGTGCCGCGGTCTCGCTGCTACCAAAAATGGATGAGAGTTCGTAGATGTGGTCGAGACCAACGGTTCGCAGGAACGCGAGAAGGTTTTCGATGAGTTCTAGACGGATGTTAGAATTATAGCCTCTCAAAAATCGACGTATTGACAAGTGGATGCAATTTTCTCACCATATCGTTCCTTGATGTCCAATGGCTGGTCATCAAAATACACATCACGTCGAAATTTATCCGTCAGCTCGACGGAGTAAGCGATTTCCAGCAGGGGTCGCAACAGCACCCCAATCAACCCACACATCTCAATCATCGCGAACAACTCCTTCCTGCCAAATCTTGCGAGCCATTTTCGATGGTCTCTGACACAGTCTTCGGTGTCGATAAACCCGGCACTGAAAATAAGAGAAAAGCACCATATATTCCAGAGAGCCATCCTCATGCTATGAACTTCATCCCGGTTCAGCGCATCTAGCATTTCCCGCCGTAGTAGTCCTGGACATCGTCGTCTGATACGGGATATTAGGCCATCAATAATACCGAGGCAGCTATTATAGGCAGACCTAAATGACTCGAAGTTGTTGTCGTTAGGAAATAGGATTTGAATGAGGCTATAAGCACTCGGGTTGATAGCGCGAATAAGAGGCATGGTATTCGCAGAGATAAGATCGTTGAAACGGGTGCTAAGCAACCGTGCCGACATAACGGACTCAAGTGAAGGGAGGTGAGAGAGAATTTTGAGGACAAGTTCATTAGGTAGTGATTGAATGCTTATTGATGCCCTTCGTCGCCTTGGGACGGCTTTTCGTGGAATGGCTATTGTGGAGGAAGAAGGGCTAGCGACTGGCTTTCTGGCTATTCGGGGGGCATGCGATACTGTAGGGGGCGGTGTTTTGGAACGTGATTCAACGGATGTGTATGTGGAATTAGAGGTGAACGATGGTGAGGATGAGATGGTGGACCCAGATGAGAATGATGGGAACCCAGATATTCCAGGGTGAGATCCACTGGGGCGGAGAGGAAGTGGTGTATATTCCGAAGAGTTTGGGATATCATCTGCCGTGTCCGACAGAGGTGAAACAGGTGAAGGCGAACGCTTGTTGTCTCGATCATCGTATTGCTCATTCTCCAACCATGCTATCGTTTGCTCGATTGTTTCTCCTAAATCATCGTTTGAAGAACTGACCTCTGGTTTAACGATTCGAATCGGGACAGGTTTCCTTTTGGGAATGGAAATACGGGCGGCCGTTTGATCCATCGATTGACCTCTGCTTCGAACAACTATTGGTGAGAACGGTGTGTTCTCCGGTACTAGCGAAAAAGAGCGCCCTTTTATCGGTTTTGAAGCCGGGACACCAAAATCCTCTACATTCCTAGCGGGCGATAAGTCTCTACGAGCTGGCGCTATCGGTGTTTGCCCAGGTGTTTCTAGGAATGCAAAGGGTTTCCTTTGTGGAACAATGACACTCGGGACAGGCTTCCTCGTTACAATTGGGGTTTTTGGAGTCGGCGATTGTACAATGGGGCTCTCCATTTTTGGTGTAGATGGCCCAGCGGGACTAGGGATCGCAGAGATAATTGGCGTAAATTGTTGAGATTCGTCTAGTGGCGTCGTCGGACAATGCATCGACTCTGACGGAGATTTGGGTGAACGTAGACGGATATTGGTGAAAGACCTTTTGGCCAGATTCAAGAACCTCGGTCGCTGCTTCTCTGCCTTACATGTACACAGCTGGGCGCACTGGCAGCCTGCTGATAGGTCCGTACAACTAGAACGGGCTGCCATTTTCGTGGATCTGCCGTCTTCTTTCCCTGACTATTTGGTTGGAAAGAATCAAGCGTAGCAGTGCTGGTTCGGCTGTTGATAAGATTGTATGTCAGAATGACTCGCGATCAACGAGCGTGGGATTTGTTCCGAAGAAAAGTGGGCTGCAAGGCCTGATTATATTGTCGAGACCATGGTCCCCGCGTCAAACTAGGATTCGTCGGAACTCTGGAGAGATGACTAAGTCGTCAAGATGGCGCGAAGTTGGTTTCAAGAAGAGGCAGGCCGGGCAAAAACGTAGCAGCCTCATTTGTATTTTTTATCGGTTCAAGAATCGTTTGTAGGCATACGAGCCCTTTTTCTGCAAGTGAGGCTCACACTTTTCCGATTGCTGACAGTTTTTATCTAGGTTGTTTTCCAAGTGCTTGGCCCATGCACTGGCAAACTCCGCTTGGGCGGTCGAGCTCAAACACTGGCTAAAAGGGCCGAAGTGCTACAGCGAGCATGAAGCAGACCGACCATTCTCTGCCACGGAACGGATGTAGGCCTGTCATTGGCGGGCGGAAGGCAAGAAAGGTGCCTCGGGCGTCAGCCTTTTGAGAATCGACCCCCATGATGAGGACCTAGAACCTAATGAGGACTGGTCTGTACCACCCGAATTCCAAATGGTGTGTGGGCAACAGCAGGTGCTAGTAAACCGGATTCCTTGCTCGTTCGACAGGCGGGACGAGACTGGTAGGCAAGAACACTGCCACTAGGTGTCGGCCTGTCGAGTAATTTGATCCTTTGGTTTTTTTTTGATAAAAACAAAAATCCACGGTGCCTCGATCGTATATCTAGCACGCATCTGCAGACATTCCGAGGTAGACGCTGTCATAACCCGTTTCGATTTTAGGTTCTCGTGAGCGGCGGTGCAGCCTATTCTGTCGCCTAACTGGATGACGAGGCCGCTGTTGCATACCACATCGATGCAAGACCTTATCCGCATAGCGTGCCCTCTGCTTCGTACAGGCACCCGCAGTTGTGCATCTGTGTATCGATAATCCTCCAAGGCAGCTCCCAATTCTCACCTATTTGGTGCTCAGATGCAGCTTTAAGTTCATGCCGACGATCTTCTGCAGCGGCTCGCTCTGTGTTTAAAACGTTTACGAGGAGACGTCTGGACAAGAGATTTCAACGTCCCTGGCCCTCGAAGACATCGTATTCAAGACCTCCATATCGTATTTCACAAAAAGCCGTTGTTTCAAGAATCTCACTTGCACGGTATGCGTTCCGATAACCGATAACGAGCCTCCATTGATTCTTGGAACAAATTTGCCAAGCAGCCGAGTCACAAGTCGTGACAAATTCTAGCATCAAGGATTTAACCTAAAGAAAATTTTCATCCTCAACATAGCGCGAAAGCGCAACCGTGTAGGGCAACTGCTATCATGCTTCTAGCTTCCAAGATGAATGCACACCACCATGATTCCACGTGGAGAAATTATTTCGAAGAATACTCCGAGCTGAACTCATGTCTCTTTGTTTCGTTTGCTTCGGCGAAGAGGAGGAGGCGAGATCTCAGCTGAGGTGTCCTTCCTTTTCGCTCTTGTCTTACTCAGACTACCGATCGTCTCCAGACCATCGGTAACAAAATTTGACAGTTCACTGTTGGAGAACAATGCGTTATCCTGTTTTTGTTTTGGTAGGCGAATAACCTCTGCAGGGTCTTTCTTGAAGTCAGTTCGTCTCGAGGACCCCGTCGGTGTCTTTTCTACTGGATGGGCAATTCCCAAAGCAGCTTCCTGGCCAAGAACCCACCCCACCTTCTCGACGCTTCCTGCAGCGACTGCTTCGCCTTCAGATGCTAGCCTTCTGCAAAGCCTTCTGACTCTTTTGAAAAACTCCGAATATTCTTTCGCGTTGTATGCGATCTTTCTGTTCCACCCACCAGAAGCACCCGATTCGTCCATCATTACCCAAAGGAAAGCTTCATCGGAGAACATCGGAATAATATCAGGAAATACAGATGATAGAATCGCAGTTGCTGTAGCTGGGCCAATCCCCTTCAGCCTGATCAACACTTTCATCATTGAAGAAACTTGGTCCAAGGCGTTGTCGTCGTCATCGTCCGTTGCATCCGGAGAGACTTGACCAGGGAGTGGCATCGAAAGAGCTTCGTTCACACTCGCCTCAAGTTCTTCGACCGGGTTCGAGGACACTAAAGGTAGAATTGTAGGACGAAATTTCCCCCGTTTCCTAAAATCGCAAGTTAACGTTTCGACATGAATGCTTTCCATTTACTTGCTTAACATACAGTTTCCAAACGACAATCTCCTTCACCTGGAACGCGTTCAGTACTCTTCCTTTGGATTCGGAGCTCGCGCTTTTGGGTTTGACAGTGGCTGAGAGTCCATCTCTCCATCCATCAATTTCTTCGAGTGTTTGTGAATCGCTGTTCTTTGGTTTCTTTGCTGGTTGCTTTTTTCCCGAGACGGCTTTGAGAACCGCAGGATATCGCGATAGAACCGCTTGGAATTCGGCACGTGAGATCGTCGATGGTAGCGGCAGCGAATCCATTCTCCTTCGGATGCCTGAACTCTATATTCTATCTTGAGCTTCGAGCTTCCTTGTCTGCCCTTCTCTCCGATATTTCCAATTTCAAATATAGTACAAAACCTCCAACCAGGTAGCAAATTTAACGATTCGTTACTGAAGACAGGGACAAATGTGGATATTAGCAAGCACGCTGCACCGTAGTTGACGTATAAGGGAATGCCTGGTGATGATGATCCATCAGTGATTAGAAGGCGCTTTGTGCACAGCTAGAATTGGAAAAGGTCCTACAGTCCTAACGTTAACGTGCTAATATTGACCCGACAACACACAGAATATCACATTATACAACTCGAAGGTTTACATGAGGCTATATGTGATCGAAGCAATACTGATTGGATATGAGTCCAAGGCTATATTAGGCTATTACTAATCGATTAATCCTGCCTTTTAGGTTTCGTCCACCCAGCACTTTACGTATGTTATTGAAGTTTGGACGGAACAAATATTGGCACTCAGACTTAGCTTAGTATCTTCTGTCGTTACATGTGCGACTGATCTTTATACATTAAATCCTTGATCATACTCCTCTTGAGTATACATTTAATTCACTCTCTTCCAGTTAGTTCATACGGGTCCCTCTTGGTGCACCTTAAAATAGTATCATAAGGTAGCCCAAAAGGTCGCCATAGTCTTTCAGCTAATCGAGATTACTCATATATATGCCGCTTCACGGTAAGTAAGAGATATTAAAAAATGAACGGTTTCTGATACAGGGGCTAGCTTGGTTAATAAAAGACTTTAGCTTGCCGTAAATCAGGTCAATAAGCCAGGAGACGGCAATAGCATCTGATTAATGTTCTTTAGCATCTTTAGTAATACAATTATTGCATTTTCCCATGCACGCAAACGAAGAAGAACCACATTCGCGCTCTTATATACAATGATATCAAAAAGAATAGTCGAATAGCTACTAAAAGATTTCAGACTATTCTGATTGAAGACCATGCGAATGTATGCCTAGTCTAGTTTCACGAGTGCCTATAAAATCATCTAATCTGGAACAGTAAATTGCGACATATGCAGCCTGTCCATTCGGTGCTTCGAGTGTTGATGAGTATGCACAAAATATGAAGAAGAAACAGGAAAACTAGGATATGAGCCTCCACGGTAGTATGTAGGACAGCTGTAGGTTCTGGGGGGCTTAATCGTCATCAAGCAGGTCTATAACCTCAATAGTCCTTCGCTTCTTAACCCTGCGCACCGATTCAATTATGACATCGTCATCTTCAGCGGCTACCATCGGGGCCTGTGGTGTAGGGGAAGATTTAAATTCTCGCTTTATTGGTTTCTGTTTTTTTTGGGCCTGGCAGTTCAAGGGGGGAGACAGTTAACTATTGCAATGAGCTTTTCTTGCTAGTGTTTCAGTGAATCCTTACTCGATGGCGAAGAACCTCCCGGCGGAGCGCCTCATGTGACATTTCTTCCACGGAAGGCTCTTTGTCGATCTCGACAGAAGGCCCCAGCGACGGAGATCGAGCTATGAGACCTTCACTCTGGAGATAGGCTACAGTAGGTATTAATATCACTATCATAATATCATATATTGCTTTTAAACCTACGAAAGGGGAAAAAAGACTTACATCTGCTTGCGTAGCGGAAAATAAATTTTACGTATGGACTATCTTGAGGGTCCAAACTTTTCGATTCATAGGTTGAAGATTGCTTATAGGTCACAGGCCCAAACATAGTTTGATGCGAGACTCCTCTTCCCTTTAGAGACTTTTCATGAATCTTCCCAACTCGGTCCATCTTATAATTTTGAATTCTGCAGGTCTTCACACCCTTCTCTGCCCTGCGGACCAGTACTTCGAGAGAACCAATATTTTGGAGGATCTCCGCTCGTGTCTCTATATCATCAAACACCTGATCAACTAAACCCCGAAAATAAAAAGAGTTAGTTTGCTGAGGATATCCTTGGTATGAAAATAATTTAAGTTGATGGCCCCCACCAGTTTCAAGTCTTGAGAATTTCATCTGCCGGTTTTCGTAAAGATCGTGATGACCGTTTACAGGTACAGAAGATTCTTTCACAATAGTCTTTCTACGGCCAGTGTTTAGATTCGAGACGTTGATTCTGTCTGCGTATATATCAAGGAGATGGCGTTCTGCTAGAGATCCACTGAAATCTAACTCGAAGGTGAAAGCTTTCCCATCTTGAGAAACAATACTACACGTGACATCTGAGCCGTCGGTCGAAATTCCATACTCCTCGGCGGGAACACCATCGATATTGACTGTACAGCTGATGCCTTTGTGTGACGGCATTCTGTTTGTGTTCTAGTGCCTGGATGGGTGGATAACACAGTTCGGCCCCGCGTAAAGTAATAGTGGATATAGATGATGTGGATAGCTTAATAGTTGTGGACAAGCTTAGGCCGCGCGCGTCTGATGGTTGAACCTCGCGGCCTCGAAATGTGACAGCCCACCGCACTGCGTTGACCCTTCCTTCCATGCAATTGAGTTTGAGTTACGCGAGTGGTGTCTTCCATTATCAAACCGCCTCAAACAAGCGCTTCACTGGAGCTATAGTTCTAAACCTTCTAAGCACTAAAAAATATCTAGACTGCGAATACGCTGAACGGTATAATTATAACTACATGTAGGTCTATATGGCTCGTGGACGGATGGATCAGTGGAGTTTTCAACCTCTCATCAGGCCATCGCATCGCCACAAGAGCAATGGAAGACAATTCTCCATTCCCAATTTTCGAAGACGTCGAGCTCGTGCGTCGACTCGACGACGGTAACCTGAACATCAACGAGTTCCTCCGACCACGACAGAATTATCTACGGAGAAACTTGAGATCCTCGAATCCGTGGCTCCTACGTCCTATTTACCAGAATGTTCAAGCAGTAATCGAGCACTCAAGCCGGTCCAGTGCTTGCTCAGGACGTAGGCATCTCCAGGTCATCAATGATCTACTTCAAAGAATTGCAAAGCTGGATAACCATACTGCATTAATATATACTGCTATTAACGAGATATTTTTCACTATGCATCTCCAGCAAGGATCTCTCGAAAAAAGATTGGCCATCCTCAAGAAGCACCCGGCGAAGAACGAGAAGCGGATTCTGGAACTTAAGAAAACGTATGAGGCTAGCTGGAAGAGCCTAAGAACAGATCTGAAGGCGCAACGTGATGTCTTGGCGATTGAAGAAGACCTAAGAGGCTCCTTTATGAAGGAACTTAAGATTGCCTGCGAGGGAGCAGGCGGAAATGACAATAGTTGGTGGAAAGGACATAGCTCCCACTGAATGGTTGATTTCGTTTGATCTCCGTTTCAGAGCACTCGTTAGACCGCGAATATTGGACTTCGATTACATGTTTTTTACCGGTGCAGTTTCGAACTTGTATTAATCGGATGTGCAATTCAAGTTGCTATTAAATATCAAGTCTCTAGCCAAGGTTGTTCCTTCATTCAGAACAAAAAAATAACTCGTGAATCTCGACTCTGGAAGCTAAACCTTCAACCGTACTATTAGTATATACATTACAAACCCTCTTCGAGCCTTGGTTTCGTTCGTGATCTCGTGAGAAAAAATGATCGCAAATGCCATAATTTGCCTTTAGACTTCGCCAATCAACAAGCTGAGATAAATGGTCCAACCAAGGGAGACCAAACTACCGAATAAAACACGTCGCTCGAAGGGCACAACGCTGAAAGATATCAAAGCAACAAGCGGCCAAAGTTTCCAGCCGGCTATCTGGAACATCCAAAAGTCCTAGACCAAATCAACATGTTAGAAGACTGTTCTTAGACGCACGAAATACGAAGTGATATACCTTAGCAAGATTCCACTGCACCTGTTCCCAGGGATTCCCATTAAGGAGACCCATGCCAATTATAAAGAGAGCAGTGTTAATTGGGCCACCGAGACACTGGTCCAGCAGCAATTTTCGGGCAATATTGCTCTTCTTAAGCCTTCCCGGTTCGTGATTGGCAACACCTGGTAGAGGAGGTGATAGGGGAGCCTTCTCCTTCAATCCAATGTCATCGGTTTTCTTGAGGTCCCGGCGCGATTCTGTAGGATATGTAGGGAAGCTACGCTCCAAATAGGCTTGCCATTTGTAGTTAGGGGGCGTGGTGATGAGGGTGAATATGAAAAAGCGAAGAATGGGAGTGATCGCAAGCTCGAAAGGTCGCTGGAGAACGGGGAATCAGTACTGGAACATCACGATTAGATCACTTCTATATCACACATACGTTTGCTTTCCATGCGGCTAGTATCTGAGCGAGGAAGTTGGACAGTCCGGAGAGGAATGAAGCCTGAATTGCGGCAGTTACGATTGGAGGTATCGCCATATCTCGGCGTAACAAATATCGACTTTAAGGGACAGTTTGGTGCTAGATTTTAGTTGTACGCCACGATCGAGAAGGACCGGGAACAGCCGTGTCGGTCCGAGATTTTGGAAGGCGTGCCCGAGCTTTGGGAGGGAAATTTATGTAAACGAGCCTAGGCGCTACGATGCAGAGACAAGCTGGCAATGGGAGTGTTGTAGTTGAAGTTGAGGTTGAAGACAGTCTGGTCTCCCATTAGCTAATTGTGACATTCATCCATTACCGGTTTCTCGTGCATGTTCTCCCTGGCCCGCGTCAAACACCACAGCTCCAACACATCCTCATCACAGAGGCGGGGGATACCTTGTATGCACTGTATCTGGGTATGTCCTGGTGATATTCGGTATCTGGGTAGCCCGTTCGGGTTTCCTAGCACACATTTTTCTGGCGAGACCGGCCAGAGCTCGTATTTCGGCTTTTGTGAAGAAGGATGACCGACCATGGCCTTCATCGTCAGCCACCGAGGCTTTTCTGCCGCGTAATTGTGCTTATTTACTCAAACTAGAGAGTCCTTCACTGGCTTTATTAACCCCAGGGCTGAAGCTGCATGGAATATATCAATATGGCCAAAGGCATCGTCATTCTCGTTCAGATTATCGTCCTCATTCCTCTCATATGCTGTAAGAGATCCAGTCCAGACTCCAGCCACAAGATCCAAGCACCGTTTCCGGCAAGCTTGGAGAGTTTTGACTTCTGAAAACGGGTCAAGGGTCTTCCTCTGCGACAGCCACTACCACGCCGCCACTTTCGACAGCGTAGTTCTGGGCCCTTTTCTATACTTGGTTGTGTAGGGCCACGAGTTGTAGAATTGTTTAAGTACTAGACGACATCCCGAAAAGCTTGAATCTCAAGCCTCCATGCATACGGCGTTCCTGCAGTAGCCGCCGATCAGAAAATACCACTCGACAACGCATTCGTATACATAATCTATCTCTCCCACGCGCAACGAACCCCCAAGATCTGTGACAGAGAATGGCGAAGGATATTGCAATAACTACTTCCACCGGGATTGTAAAGAAGGGGTCAGTTGCAAGCACATCGAGTCGGCCTCTAGAAAGGCTAAAGCGCAACCGTACTTGTCTTTGGTTACTCGGGGCCCTCGCTCTCCTAATCCTTGTTGGTCTCGGAGTCGGATTAGGGGTAGGCCTTACGAGACGGTCAAAAGATGCCACTGATGCAGTGAATGACCCGGATACAGCGGGCGATATACCAAATACAACGATTACGATTGAAACCACGACCGTAGTGTCTTCAGTCAGCAGTGCAAGGGGGATCAAAACAGTTACGGAAACCTACAAAGTCAGACCCTCACAAATCGCAGCGGCGGCTCACTGGCAGCCTACAGCTGGAGAAACTTGGCAAATAACCCTCATCGGAGCCCCAAACAACACCGATGAGGACGTGGGTGTCTACGATATCGATTTATTTGACAACTCACTTTCATTCATAGCCAATCTCAAATTAAAGGGCTACAGAGTCATTTGCTACTTTTCAGCGGGATCTTACGAAGACTGGCGGCCTGATGCAAAAAATTTTACCAGAAAGGATTACGGTGAGGCTATGGATGATTGGGAAGGAGAATGGTGGTTGGACACTAATAGCAAGAACGTCCGTGACATCGTCTCGTGGAGAATCGCCCTCGCGCAGTCCAAAGGCTGCGATGCCATCGACCCAGACAATATCAACGGCTATCAGAACCCCACCGGATTCAACCTTACTGAGGCTGACGCCGTCTCCTTCCTTAAATTCATGGCTGGGGAAGCGCACGACCGCGGGATGGCCATCGGACTGAAGAACGGAGGCGCCCTCGTTGATGATGTTGTGGAGTTCATGGATTTTTGCGTTCAAGAGTCCTGTGTAGCCTACAACGAATGCAAGCCCTATCGCACATTTCTTGAGTACAACTCTCCGGTCTTCCACCTTGAGTACCCGGACGAGAGCAAAATGACTGTCGCCGAAATATGCTCGCCAAAGGGCGGCGCACAGGGTTTCTCGACATTGATAAAGCACCTTATTCTCGATGATTGGACAGAATACTGCCCTTAGAGTTCCACCCTGTAAATTAGTATTTTTGGTTAGCAAAACGGCTTCAGCGACTTGCATGTTTATGTAGCATTCGTGGCTGTATTTTTATCCGTATGATGTTCGACTTTTTTATACACAAAATTTAAAATATTCAAATGACCATAGTGTACAACTGAATTGGGACCTAGATATCACACCCCGAGCATTTGCTATATAATATTGGGGCAACGCGACGGCCACCCGGGATCGTATTCAGCTAATATAACGGTGTATCGCGAATGGGATGGGTAACACAACCTCGCTTATATTTATCAATTCCCCATATCTTGAAGACGATGGAGCGAGATGTATTTCGGTGGCTGGGTGGTCCTTGTACGCTGGTAATAGGATGGTAGTAATATACTACTGCTATGCAGATATTTTCTCAAATTCTCGAGTAACACACAACGGCCACGAAGGACAATCGGAAACCAACAACATATATCTAGATTCTATCGATAGTGTTAGAATTAGAATACGCAATTGGGTTGGGCGGACGTGCCTGGATATCTACTAACCTTGGCCAACGTTGCCCTTGTAAATATTTATATGTTTTACTTGCACAAACATATGCTGGTCCTCCCCGGGCCCCCTAGTGTCGCCGATTATACACGAACTCTGTAGTCCTAGTTACTGAGAATTAGCACAAATGTTAAGCAATCGATAGGGAAATGCTGTAGCCTGAACCAACTGATAAGGAAAACCTTATGTTTCGTACGACGTCTTCCAAGATACATCTGAACTGTCAGCTGTGCAGAATCCAACTAACAGGTACGCGGTACCACAGCATCGCTACCGGCGTCCAACGACTCGGGGAGTCAGGGAGCGTATCCGATTGTTGTCTCTGCCTCTAGCGGGCCGATTTCGTCACCCAGGCCGAGTTGGATTCCGTCGACGCCAATTTCTCCGTATAGCTAACTACTGTACGATGTTCCCAACACTCACCGATTGTGTGGCACAGCTAAGATAACTTTCCTGAGTATCTTCCATGCTTGCCCACTGGCTAGCTCACTTCCCTGGGGCTCGGGAGCTAAGTCTTGACAACCCACCATCGCTCTGTTGGCATTTCTGGCCCCTCTTTTCTGAGAGCTTGTCCCGAAACAAGATGGTGTGCTATGGGAGCTTTAAGTCCATCAATAGGTTGTTTTGTTATTATGGGGCAACTGGGGCCATTTGAATGGGTAAATGATAGGGCATCGATGGCGCTCGATAAGACCTTACGAAGCTAGTTAGTGTGGGTCAGAAAGCCGGCAAATGACTCTTCCCTTGTCGAGTCTGTGGAGTCCACGTTTATTGTTCAACAAGAATTCTTCCATCTCTGGAGAAACTTGTATGTATCGACCACGCCATGCACGGAGACAATCTCTCCTTCGGATAGCTCGGATCGATCCCGTTCGAATTTCAAAGCCCGCTGGATATTGATTCGTAAATACTGTATGAGGGAGCCTTATAGTATTCTGTCCACTATGGCTAAACGACTGAAAGAATGAATAGAAGCCTTAAGTTTTGCGTCATAGTCCAGCATGTCTCTTCAACCTTCAAATTGTTTAGTCAATCATTCAGGGGATGTGTTTAGCATAACGTTTACGAAATCGATCGAGCCCCCACAATCTAGCTAGCCCTATGCTTGCCAATGGCTACTTTACGCCAACTTTCGGTGCACCGGTGCCAGCTTTGATTTATGCACTGCAACCCATTTCATGCTAATTTTAGGCGGCAAAACAGATCCCGGATTTTCTCTGCGGATTCATGATGAAACAGGAAGCCAATTCGCCGCGGGCAAGTTGCCAAGAAATGGGAGCAAGGGCGCCATGCATGTTTTTGTGCTGCGTACATAAATTCAGACTTCGTGTCAAGCGACTTGGATGTTTGGCTGGCCAAAGCCGCGAGCCGACCGCAGACAACGACGATGCACCACATGGTGAACTAACGAAAAGCTTCGATCTATCTTGTATTCTTTGAGGATGGTCTGGATATACATAAAAAATCGGTATAGAAAGATAGGAATACTATTGAATGATAATATTGTAAAGTTCCGACTGCTCAGAGGGGAGTCGTTGAGCCAAATAATCCCACTGCACTAATAAACCAATTCCAAGCTCCCGGCCGAACTATACCGAATTCTCGACAATAGAGTGGAGTGTAAAGGGGAGGCGGTTATACGTTAGAGAATTAAGATTATGCAGCGCTCTGGGGTGGACTGATAGTCAAGGAGGCCTGTAAGGGGAGCTGGATGCTCGAAAAATCACACACAAACAACAAACGCCAGGAACCTGCCAACACATAAAAGCGTAGGCAAAGGATGCAAAAGCAAAGTCAAGCAAAGCCAAAAGCCAGTTTATATTCCCAAAATAAGGTAAAATCCGCCAAATACGATAAATGAATGGGTGTGGTATCATTAAGAAATAAGGTGGCGATAAAGTGATGCAAAAAAAGAACCTCAAGGAGCCTAACCGTAAGCCGCTTTTAGAAGGAAAAGGTCATCAGCGCTGGGTTGAGAGCGAGCGGGAAGAGAAGATGGGAGACCGCAACGGTGCACTACACAGCATATTAGCACTTAGAACTTTCAATATATTAAGGTTTCTGGAATTGGCCTACCATTGGAAGGATGGGCGTGAAGTCGGTGATACGGTAAGAGTACGGAACGAAGGGAGCGACAGCCAGAATGATGACGCCAGCGAGGGCGAGAAGAGCGAAAATCATACTCCACTTGAATCGCTTCAAGACTTTTGGTACTTCGATGAAGAAGTTTGAGTACTCGACTTCTTTACCAGTGGCACCCCAGGTCACTAGAGGAGTATATGCATTAGCGGATGAAGCAAAGATGCGGGGTGCGCCAAAATTACTTACTGTCAATCTCGAACATATGTGCGAGAAGAGCTTGAGAGACGTGTAGAGAGAGCCCACCCAAGAAAAGTGCAAGCATCGGGACCCATTTAAAGTTTTCGTATACTACGTCCTTAGTTAGCTGTTGTGCTTCAAAGTTAGAGTCAAACCGGAATTCTTACAAGCATAGAAAAAGGTTCTCTCGCCGATACGATATCTCATAACAGCGAGGGCGATGTTACCAAGGCCATTGAACACAATGACGATAGAGAACCATACTCTCCACGAATCGATATAGTATTTGTCGAGATAACCATTGAACCACCCGATAGCGAAGTAGTTGGCAGTAGTCATGATCCAAGCGGCTCCGATGGCGTAATAAGTACCAATGTAAGATATGATTGTGATCTTGGACGTCATACGGATGTTAGAGAATAAGAAGCTGCGGAACAGAGGCGTGAATGGTCCTCGGATGAGCCAGAAGCGGATTGGGTGGAAGAGCAGTTCGTTACAACCGTATGCATATTTTTCCCAACGGGCAAGTTCATCATAGACGGTGAGGGAGACACCCTCTTGGAAACCGTCTCCAGTGTAGGCGGCCATGCGGATTGTGTAACCGTTGACTTGCAACCGAAGTGACATATCGAAATCCTCGGACACGTGCGACTCGGACCAGAATTTTTCGTAGCCATCCTCATCCATGTAAGAGACTTGCTGGACGGCGGACCAACGAAGGATAGCATTGTGACCGACAAAAGGCGCGACGTCACCGTTGGAGACGGTATATCTGATGGCAGTATAGATCAAATTGGTGAAGAAAGTAATGCCGTTCTCGAAATAGTTGTGGACGACCTGCATGACACCGGAGGAGTACTGCATAATCCCGACCTCCGGAGAGCGTTCGAGCTCGCTGACTGCATCCAGAAGGCAATCTGCTGGGACTCTAGTATCCGAGTCGATCAGGATGATATAGTCGCCAACCCGGATATTGCCATCAGCCCACGCACGGCCGTCGGTTGTAACAACCTCTTTCAGAGCCTCTTCGTAGGCCTGAGCCTCATCATGCTGTGTCCAGTCTTCTGTACGCTCGATAGTAGCCAATTTCTCCTCGACTTTGCAGGATATCATCAGGGCGAAGTTCATGTTGGATGCCTATAATATATACCAAAAGTGTTGGCCACGTGAGCTGACTCGCTATACTAATCAAACGAACGCTGTGTAAGATTGGAAACCGTCGACGGAATGGAATAAAATCCAACAGCTTCCCTAACTCTCCTCTCCTTACAGCCTCCCCGCTCTCAACACCTATGTATCGAGGGGTGGGCTCACTTCTTTCTTGTCCACTGTTTAGGACGAATACATCCCCGTGGCATAGAAAAACACCGTCTTTGTTTTAAACCGATAAAATAAATTAAAATTAAAATAAAGCAACTAACCTTCTTGAATTTTCCTCGTCTCAGAAAACCGTTTTCGCCGTGCTTGGGACGGGCAACCCAGCCAATATTGTTGTCAGCATAGAATTCGATTCGAGCTTGTCTATCCTCCTCTTCGATGATTTGGAGCCCATCATCGTTGATGAAGATGTTCGCGGAGCCACCTTGCAGTTCATAAGTCGATATGGCTTGTTTGATCGATTTGATGGTCGGCGCAATGACGGCATGAAGGCCTTCCTTGTACACAGGGCATTGAATGGTAACGTGAGGTAGAACTGGCGTCCTGATCCTGACTGGAGGCTTTGCGGAGTAAAACTTGGAATTCATGGACAACTGTTGAACGGGCCCGAAAACTTGAGCGATACAACCAACGATTACCTGAGCAAAGAAGAGCGTCAAGAACACCTGGACGGGAGTGAGCGCCAAAAATGCCAGCCTTGTGAAGTCCTTATCAACGGCGATTTCAACGGCGAGCTGCCTATAACCAGCACCGAGGGTAACGGTGACCAATATGAGAGTGAGTGAAACCAATATGGTATTCATCAAATGGGTAGGCCTGCTCTCAAGTGTAACTTCGCCGCTCTCCTCGTCCAACCCCTCAACATGGATATGGTTGGGGTCCTTCTTTTCATCAGCTTCAATGTCTTCATGTGACCTCCAGACTAACTCCATCAGCTCGCTTTCAATCGACTTGGCTCTCTGAACGATGTGGAGCGCATCGTCGTCCCAGACAACCAATATCTGCTCATGAGCGATGAAGGCTGCAAATTGGTGCTTCTTGGCACGTGGTAGATCATCTATTGTCGGCAAGATCTGGATGCGGAGACCGTTCATTAATGGCACATCGACGGCATCGGGTGACCATTGGAGGAACGTTTTTATGACGCGAGAGTTTACGGTCATAGCAACCTGGTGGGGCAAGTTAGCGATTTTCAACTACAGTCATACGGTTACACATGTTGCGCTAACCTGGACGTTCATTGCCGCACAAGCCGCAGCGAATCGACTTCTTCCCAATTCTGGGGGACAGGCCATATAATTATTCCTGCTCTTACGAAGGATCACACCTTCCGCTTCCCCGGTCACGTCTGCTACCCACATCTGGGAGCATTGTTGTTGGAAGAGGTAGTTGACCATGACTTCGTGCTTGATGTCTTCGATCAATGCCGACGAGCGAGAGGAACCAGGGCTGTTGAGCGAGCTTCTCGACGAGGACACACGAGAAGGACTCCTCAATCCCGGCATCTCGAGACTACCACCGACGGCTGGCGTCATTGCTGCTCCCTTCTCAGATTGAGGAGGCGATGAGCCTTCAGGTGTGCCTGCTTTGGCCGCCGGAGGGGCCTTGAAGTAGTTCTTTAGACCCATCTTGAAAGCAGCCAGCTACAGCAGCCGTTTACACAGACGACCCCACGGTTTCTGATCAAATAAGTCGTTTCCTCCTAGAATTGCCCCAATTTATTGTCGTAATTCCTCCTTCAGTTGGTGTTGCAATTACAGGCCGGACGAGAGTGGAAACAAAACAAGGCGAAGGAGTCGTAACGAATGGCGGGGGAGAAGTGGCAGGTGTTCTACGGAGCGAATGACGGAGACACCTTGGAATACGATCAGCCAGGACAGGTTACGCCTGAGAGATGGCAATCAAAGGGAATCTCAAGGGTATATCAACTACTTGCGACTCAACTGCAAACGAGAGAGAGAAGAGGGCATGCCAGTTGGTATCTCCGAAGATTGGAGTGCGAAACACTAACGAGAGGCTGAGGGCGAGAAGACAAGAAAGAAACAAAAGAAAGAGGAATGAGGGCAGACCAGGGAGATATGGTCCGACCTGAACGATCCCAGATAGAGTTGGCGAACACTGGATTGGGTCAGGACTCCAACGACAACCTTCGCCGGGCCACACATGGACGTGTCTCGCCCATTATGTTCCTCCCATATGCGCAGCGCCCAAGAGACTAGCAGGGTTTAGAGGTTATGCACGCTAAGGAGAACATCCAGATTAGCCCTTCACACCCCATGAAAAGGTTCGAGAAAGTGTATGCAAAGTAAATTGAATGAATTCCGAAAAAGCAATTAATTAAGGTGTCCAAGGGGCACTCAGCCGGCACGCGCAGGGCACAAAAACACCATAGAAAAAGAAAAGAAAACGCAGAGCTAAAACGGAGACAAGACCTCAGGAACAACTTGGCGGGAAGCACACTACTGGGCTTGGCGCAAGATAGGAGATTGGGCCTCGAAGCACCAGGGGACAAGTCCCGGATCCATCCCGGGGATGTCCCCAACAGTTAAGGCAAGAGAAGCATCACTGTCCGCGACAACTACTTCACAAGATGTTCCCCGGTCCTCATTGCTATCTCAGCGAAGTGGTAAAAATGGTTTTTTTTTTTTTTTTTTTTTTTTTTTTTTTTTTTTTTTTTTTTNCATGAAGCAAAGTTTCTGCTGGCAAATTATTGGTTTTTTGTCTTAACGTCGAATGCTCAATTCATTCTGTTGGATGTGCAAACTTGTTTCACAGAGCCCGATTATTTCAACCGGCGACGAAATCTCTTGCTTCTGGATGATGAAGGTGGTTGTTTTTTAATTTTTATTATGATGACGAGTGGGGTGTTTTAGCCAACTTTATCCGTCGGCTGGCGTTTCTCGACGGAGCGATGGCCGTTGGAGTTCTATGTCAATAACGACGCCGACGCTGACGCCGTCTCTCATCCTAGTCTACGTAGAATATCATCCCATACTTGCAGGCTGTAAATTTTTAATTTTTAGGTTTTTTTTTTTTTTTTCTCCCTTTCTCTTTTCTTACAGCCATCTAGAAGCCCTCCATGGCAGCTGGTCCAGGGTTAGGTATCATTGCATTTCTTGGTTCGTTTCCTGAGGCAATTGCGCAACGGTCTTTGGCTGGGGCATATGATGGCGACGTTTGTTCCTTCCGGGAAGGTCCTCTTACGAGTTCTATGTACTATGTATAGCTGGGGTAAATTGGCCACTATCAGCCTGACGGCGCCGACTGAAAGCCAACTTCCGCTTTCTCACAGTCAGGCTTGACAGGTCGTTGAGCCCGCTCAGGCAGACTTTTCACCCTGGCGCTTCAAGAGTTAAACAGTCGAGTCGACATGCCGGCCAAGTAGTAACTGCAGAAAGCTTCGAAAGAGGAGTCCATGGACGTTAATTAAAATTTATCGTTACACATTTCTCGTCAATCCGGTTTACTCCATTGCGCTGTCAGATCCACCGCATCGAGCTTACCAGATCCGTCGACGCCAACATCAGACTGGCCTCGTTTCATATAGTCCTAACGGAGCGACGCCCGTCAACAAAGAAAGTTCCAACAGCAACATTACGCATTGTTGTGAGCTGGGATGTTCTTTTGGACACTGGGGATGGGATATTTAGATTCCAAGGGACATCACCTGCCCCGGAGCCCATGGCATTGAAGAGGCATACCTCCCTTCCACCCCAGGACCACCTGCAAGGGTGACAGAATGGCAAACCTAATACACCTTTCAATCTGTCAAGGAGGAAAGCCCCAAACAATCCTGAGAATTTCAATCCTCGACCTCAAATTCCCGTTCCCAACGATTACTGTACTTAATCCATTGCCGTGACAGATTCCTCTAGTTCCATTTGTAATCATTTCTCCGGACGCGAGAAAAATGCGCAATACATGTTGTTCTCAACTCTCGCTTGGATATAGTGGGTTCTGGCTGAGACAACAGTCAGAACCCACCGAGGTTAGCTAGTAGGACGCCTTAATCCATCTAATATACCCCTTTCACGTTGTGCGGCTGGCTGTCTGAGGAGTGCTTGCCCATGACGCCAAGAGCGTCCCGGATTCAGCTCGATAACTTGCAATTGACGTCGTCAGAATAGCCAACGGAAAGTATTTAGAGATTATTGGAGTCTCCGTACGCAGTTGCACGCCAGCCAAAAGCCGTTTAACTAGACCCACAATATCCCAAAGTTAATTGAACGGTAGGGTTATAACTGTTGTAATATTTACGGCTGGAGTGAGACCTCAACAATAAATAACAGCGCATGGATCTAAATATGTCCACATGTGTGGTGTCGGCTTCCTTTTTTATTTTTATTTTCCTTCGGCGTTTTGTGAGGTATTTCGACTAGAAGTACAGGCATATCTTTGCGGTCCTGTCTGCCCTATCATGGGCCCGCGGGTCAGAGATAAAGCTTCTATTTTAGTGCATACTGAACCTCCTGGGGGACCTCTGCATACCTCCCGCAGGCCAGGTCTGTTGCCTGTTCCTGTCCGTGAACTTGTGGCTGCGATGTTGGGCACCCATTCAGAAGTAACAGGAACTCGAAAGCGGGTCCATCCTCCTCCAAAGACCCCGGCCTCCCTCGCTTATGCTTGTTTTGGATTTGAGCCCGTCCGTCCTGCAGCTGCAATTTCCTCTTGCCGACTTCATTTCCAACTTGGATCTCAGCCTCTGCTTGATAGAGACCACAGAAGTTTTTTTTTTTTTTAACAATTAGCAAGGTATAGCCTTCTCATCTCGCAAAGAGAGTCCCGGCGGTTGGTTTAGCCCCATCGGCTCGGTATGATCTCAGAAGTACCGACCTTGGGTTTGGGATTCGGGATATCGATGCCGTGAGTTTGAGAGCTCGTCACCAGGATGTTATATGTAATTGAGATGACGTTGAATCTTGGGTCTGACTAGCGGGAACGGAATGATAAATTCGCCAGATCGTGATCTCCAATGCAATATCAGCCCTATCCTAGTCTGATCGTAAGGGGACTGAGATGATCACCTCTTTATTTGATAGTGGCACAATTGTCTCGGTCTCTGTCGTTTTGATCCCGTTTGGCATCTTTCTTTACTTGATTATCTCGACGAAATCGTCGGGACCAGCCGTCATGGCTTGACAGCTATGAACATCCGCATGAGCTCCAGGCTTTTTCAGCCGTCCGATCCGTCGTCCCTTACCATCATCCCTCATGTCTTTCTGCGATCACGAACAATATCGCCCCGCCCTTGGGAACTCCATCATGGATTGGCTTGCCAGGTCCCCCTTTTTTTTTTTTTTTTTTTTTATTGAAAAATTCAGGTATTTTCTCACCGACTGAAACATTACAGCAGAAAGAAGAAGCTCTGTGTGACTGTCATGCGATCCGATAGGCCGCAGTTGATCTGTTTGTTGGCAAAGTCTGGGCTAACGCATGCACATGTACAAGGGCATCACACCAGCCTATCTTCAGAGATGGGATTGTATCATATCCTCAGCAATATTCTCGTTCAAACCCGCTTAGGTCTTCAAACCCGATCCTTTGGGAAATAACCTCCTCGCCCTTCCGCTTGCGATTGGGTGGGACTTTCTGTAACTTTGCCGGCTCCTAGCCTTGCCGACGAAGCTTCAACAATATCACGATGATTCCGATAACAGAGATTTCGATTGCCTGCATGATCTTATTTTCCAACAACCGAGGCTCGGATCAATCCTACTCTCCCCTTCTCGGGCGTTCCCTTGCTTCCGTTCCTCTAATCTAGACTCCACTTGTAAAGCTCGTGGTGATGTCAAGGCGTCCTAATACCCATATGTAGGTTCCTAAAATTTGATATCGTCTCGAGATGGATTTGCCAACAAGCCAGCTCATTGTGCGGCTGTCACAGATTGCAGGCAAAGTGGAGACCGATAACCTCTTCTTCGAAAACACTCTCTCCCCGTAAACTTTTTGGATAACCAGCGGTTAAGAATTCTTGGTTACCGAGCTTCTTACCGAGTCGAATCCATTGTGCATTGCATTATGATTCACCTGCGATCCGTATACCGAATGTGGGCCGTCGACTTTGATGTGACAAACCGATGCATATATGCAGCATATAAACGCAAACAATTATGGAGAGGCCGAGGAGGCCTGTTTTCGGCCAGTCGAATCATCAGAACCGTAGCATCTTTCTCCGTTTCAATAGCCTTGACTATTAATCTCAATTGATAGATATTAATCTATTACATATTAATGTATGGGTTCCACAGGGCAGATGATATTAGGCCATGATATGGTGTCACAGAGGGTTTCCGGGAATATGGAAATTCAACGGACGCTCTGGCCGGAGCTGAAGCCCAAAGCCTTGTATTCCATTGCATAGCCTGGGCCTTTCGAATTGCAACTTGCATATTTCCAGCAGAGATTCGAGCCTTGTTGATCGCTATGATACCTTGCCCAAGATAGCGAGCCAACAACTTCAAAGCCTTCTCATTCAGAGGGGTGATATTGTCGGAGTTCCTGTGGATTTCCCATGCACGGGGCGTGTCTATCCCTAAGTGCGAACGAGAGGAGGGATAAGGAGGTGTGGATTTCCCTCACGCATGAAAGAAGCAGAGTTGTCGAGGAGCGCTGATAAAATTTGGTGTGAAATGAGAGAAATCGGGAAGACGATATGTTCTGGGATAATCCATATCATATCCCATGTTCGATAAACCCAAATCCACTGATTGTGATAGAGAGGAACATTCGGAATGCACATGGTTGGGATTGATTCAACATTGGCTCGGGTTTGGGGGTCACCCATCCAGCACACACTACGTGGGGTCACCCATCTGCAGGTTGAATTGGTTTCTCGCATTTGTGAGATAAACCTCAACAGCCTCCACTGATAAGTCGAACATCCATGGCTCCTT
>JAJTTS010000001.1:44880-174194 GCA_036971165.1 Arthrobotrys iridis | reverse complement strand
CCTGTCGTTGCCAAAAGTGAAAAAAAAAAAGAGCGGCAAAAACGAGAGCGCCCTAGAAATCGCGCAAGAAGTTTCGTCCGCACGTCTTCTGCAGTATTTTAAGAGCTAGCAAGGACCCCGGTTCTCCTGTTCCTGCCTTCCGCTTTGTGTGGCTAATATTATCGAGCTCAATCCACATTGTCAAGCGAACGAAAATGAGGCAACAGTTGACGTTGTGAGTGGACCAAGCCAATTCGATCATCCCCAGCAAGGAATTTTTAAAAGTTTGGTAGTTCGATGTTAGCACACATGAAATTTAAGTCCGTTGCGAGAGGGAGAGGCATGTAACGGTGCCCCCACCTCCCTGACATGCATGGACACCAAAATAGCTCCTACAATCTGATGTCCTGGGTGGCAAGATACCAGCTATTTTCAGTGTTATACTTTGACGGACATGTGTGGCCCACTGTGTCATTGAAAGGCTAGTGATCACTTTGGCATCGATGGAGCAGAGCCACGCGGCTGCTCCGATACCGTTACTAGGTATGCTGTTAATGTACACTATAATACTTGAATAGAGGCTAAACGACACCCTGGATTACAAAGAATCTATCCAATCAATAATCCTCGCGATATTAAGAGCGCTTGACCCAAAATCTTGGTAACAAAAGCAACAAACGGCGCCGAAACCAATAACCTGTAGATATATAGAGAAGCGCTGGAAAATGATTTAGAAGATGGCAGCGCAAACCCGCCGAAACAAAGGGAGGATTCTCCAGAGAGCACGCTATTTCTAGCTCGAAAGATCTGGAACATTACAGCGAAACCATAAACAAATTTTGTACTTGGGCCTCATATCCTTTCCATAGCATCGGTAATTTTTGGAGTGTAAAAATGGTCCAAAATGAAAAAGGAGAATTATGCGAAAACAAAAATGGCCCCCAAAAATGCTGCAATATCAGTCACATTCTTGCCACATCTTGACGCTGTCAACGACTAAGGCATGGTTATCGTTTTTAGTCCAATCAGCTGCCCAAATATATCGCGCGTTCCAAAAATCTTTCTTCGCGTTGGGGCTGGCATCGACCCAAGGTTTGTCATCGACACCGTCTTCGAACCAGCCATTAGTACCCCCAACGGCAACATTCATAATCAGATAGAAATGTTGATCGAAAGGAGCATTGGGATTTTTGCTGGCTGCCCATGGGTTGGTGTATCTTGTGCCGTTTGAGCTGCTGAGCGGGAACTTCCCGCGCTCCCAAAGACCTTTCGAATCGAACTTTGTGTAAAGTACCTGCAACAAACGAGAATTGACGTAGGTGAAGAGGTATTTGTCCGACCATTCAATTCCGAAAGTATTGAAACCCGCGGAATAAGTTGTGTGAAGGGCACGGTGCTTAACGTTCGTCATCCACCATGCATCATGAGCATTGTCGGGTCCCCAGTGGAGCGCTGAAGACATGATATCATTTCCGCCTTGTGGGTATCGATAGTCGTTGCCACGGCTCTCCATAATATCGATTTCACCAGATCGAGGCCAAGGTCCATAAGTGTCATCGACGGGCAACATCCAGATAGCGGGCCAAAGCCACTTTCCAAGGGGAAGCTTGGCAACGACCTCGACACGACCATATCTTATGCTAAAAGATTTTTTGGTGTTGATGCGAGCCGACTTGACAGGGTTGACGATAGTTCCATTGGTACTATTTGTCGAGGTGATGCAATTCTTAGGAATGTTCGAGGTGCAAATTCCATCTCTGAGAAGGTTGATGGTGTTTTCTTGGACTATGAGCCTTTCATCTTGTAAGGTCGGCTTGATATAGAGCTTTCCATCTTTGACGTATGAATTCTCATCTGTATTGGTAGTGTATTCAAATTGGCCATTCCTATGTAACGTGGGAAATCGCGATTAGCCACCTGGAGAAGTATAGAGATAAAGGGAGAGAACTTGAAATTTACCCGTATCCACCGACTTCGACTTCTCTTGTCCAAACGTCTGTATTGAAGCCATTCTGGAAATCCTCCATAAATACCGGACAATACTTATGCTGGATAACCGACGTGTAACCGTCATACACGAGGTATCCGGATACTGCCAGACCGATGAAAATTCCAATCAATGGAATAATTGTCACCCATTTTTCTTTCGGATCCTTTTTCTCCAGCCAGGGCTTCTCGACGGTCCCCTTTGGCACCCGCCGTGAATGGAAATATCGCTGCTGAGGTCCGATTATGCTTGGGAGCGCCGATGAAGACCCTCTATTTGAATTTGGCTCAGAACCATATGTATATGGAGTGACGCTCCCAACCGGCGTTATAGGATCCACGAATGGAGAAAATTGAGACCTGTCAGGGTCCATGGCGACGACGTGGAAGAGCTATTCGATGCTATTCAGGAACGTTGGGTTCTCGCAGGCACGTCGCGAAGTGAGGTAATCGGTAGGGGCAATAGTATCAGTTTTTACAGCGAATGCCGGACAAGGACTTGTTTAGAAATGAGCGGAAGTGGGGTTAAGGGCAAGGCAGGGCAAAGCTGGCGGATAATAATAATAATATCAGCTACTACGAACGAGAGACGGGTTTCTTGCTATCTTTCTTGCTTAGGTTGAGATGGGCTGATCAACCCATTGAGGATGACCACGAACAGCTTGAGAAGAGAAGCGTTCTGGACAATTGGCGGGCACCCAGAAGAACGAGGAAAGGTCCTGCTAACTAAACAGCATCTGCATTCAAAGCATGGAAGTAGGGCCATTTACGACGGCCAGGGGACAAGGAAGGTGGCTACGAAAAAGGCCATGGCTGAAGCCCGCCAAGAACGGCACTTTAGCCTAGAACAGGATCAACTGTGTTGCGTTAGATCCCAGAGCCCTGTATGTTACACCGGGAGTGGGAGGCTACCGGTCAGCGTGTTGGGATCGGCCCCTAGGCCAGGGGTATCCCAGGGAGCATCCGGGCTTTGTGCAACCGAGCGTGCAGCTGACAAAATTTCCGAAACTTTTTGGTGTTGGAGGGCGGACGGAATGCTTGGGAAAAATGCCGTCCAACAAGGTTTGCGTTCCCACGTGTCTTCACCACCCAAATCGTAAATTGCTCTGCTTGATAATGGACTTCTCAAATTATTTCTCCAACAGCTTTTTGGTTGACATTTGATATCTTTGGAAGAGCATGGGTATGGCGGTTCCGATTACCGTTTAGTGACCTTTATCTCGATAGGGATGGTCGTCTTCACCAGTCATAAATCATCTGTGATCGAACGAACACGTTGAGGAGAAAAGGGGCACTGCTGCAAGATGCCGCGCGCCCGCTTTTTCGGGTGGTCAATGCCATGGCGTTCAATTTCCCGTTGCCATTTTGTTCATCATGGTGTGCGAAGAAATGTTGACACAATCCAGCGCCAGTCAGCGCGACAAAGAAGCAACCCCCACTCCTCCAATGTAAAATCTGAGAACATCCAAAAATACAGCTTCGAGACAATACATCCGTATGTCTTTACATATGAGTACCCCTGTGGTGTATTATAACGGCCAGGTTACACATGGCCTCTTGTTTCTTCAATCGGTGTAGGTGCTATCGCTTCATTTTCAGGTGAGGCTGAAGCAATTTTCTTCTCTAGCCGATGCAGGTGCAGGGCACGCCAACTCGCAGATACGGGAGATAAATCTTGTTATCGGAAGAAGAAGAAACTATACCGCATGTGCACACAAACACGGGAACTGCAAATAAACGCAGCAGGATCGTCCAAAAGGGCATTGATAGGAACCACTTCGGCTTGAAGAATTAGTTTGACGTTTCGTGCATTTCTTCGACGCTGCCCCATTTTCCTCTGAACTCCTTTTGATATGCATGCATGCATATTCACATCATTCCCAGCCCATGGTTTTCCGGCAATTTGCCAACCCTCCAGTCTAATATCCTGAACCTTGGTTCTTCTAAATCGCTGATCTTAATCAAGTAGATTGAAGGAGCTGGAACTGTGGAATGCGGAATGGTAAACATTGATCCCCAATCTAAAATTGCACTTTCAGATTGTATATATGAATTGAACGGGATACTTAAAGTCGCATATGGTGACACAGGAATTTCTGAATTCCTGGTATCCTCGTGGCTGAAGGGATCACATCGGCGCTACGCCGATCTATCTTCAGCCTTATCTCTGTGTCCGGTCCTGGTAGGCCCAGCCCATATGTACTGTCAGCGGCGAGTATTCTTTTAATTTAAGCTGCCCTTCCTCTCATGAAGGTGACATGGGACATAAGTGGTGCGCCGGATTTAGTTTATGATTCGTCTTTAGTCAGGGTAATTGCGCCACGATACAGAAGATTCTCGATCTCCACTCAATGGGTAAACTCATATTTCCTTCCTTCTTGGATAGAGCAGATTTTAGCGGCTGGATCACCGGCCCGTTGGCATATGATGGGCTGGGGTCGGATTTTCTTCTAGCAAAATCCCACCCAATTAGTAGTAGTGCTTGCTCTAGCTCTACGCATTTAAGTAACTGGAGAGGGGCCGTTTGAGTATTTTTGATAATGCATCCGCGACGTGACTCTGGTATCATGGGATCAAGCATTTTCGATATTGACAGCATGATTGATACTTGATATTCGAGAGTTCACCGAAACGTGATAGTTCATTCACAATGAGCAAGGCCTTGATTTGATCCCAGGACCAGATAAAAATAAATCCGAGGTGCGAATTACGGAGCTAATTTCAGATTTATAAGCAGCGAAGAGGTGTTTCGTTTTGGATCCCACCATAATATCTATCACAGTGATACTAGCCGGATTTGGGGAATAACTTTTGTCGTAGGGAGCATTACCATTTGCGTTGGCGCTTGTTGTATTTTTTTATATAGCGTATCTGAAGGAGCACAATAGTATTTAGAAGGCTAATTAGTTACCCAGTTCATTTTAACTACGTAGTGACGTTGCTACCGAAGCGTCGTATATTACGAGACTAGTAGTGACAGAGGATATGTAATTCACAAGACAGAGTATGTGTTTCAGAGGCTTGATACTTTAATTGAGCCTCGATGTTGGAGGCCGAATCCCTTCTTAATGACACTAATCAAGGTAGTTAGAGCACTGAAATTGACCCCGCGTTTCTCTATAATGCATTCGGACTCCCCTTTGAGGAGCTGGGGCTTGCAAGATCAGCTTCTGCTCATGTAATAGAAGATTAGCGAACCCATTCAGTACTAAGGAAGATATGTTACATCGCGATGACTCACAGAGTCTTCTTGAAAAAATCGACTACTTGCGCGTATCCCTTTTCATAAGATTCCTTCTCGGCTTGATCCTTAAGATTGCTACGAGCACCCATCCATCCATGGACATCGTTATAGTAGATTTCGCCGTGGCTACCATCGTTGCGATTATTGAGGATTGCGTTTACCTCCTTTGCCTGTTCCTCGTCTTCATGCTTTGAAGAAAGGCAAAGATGGGGAACTGGAAAGTCTACGAAGTCCTTCGGATCAAGCATGGCGGGATGAACTTGAGCAGAAGCTGCGAAGCCATTGCTGGCATCCTTTGATAGGAGTGTTGCTACCTTTCCACCCCAGCAGAGACTATTTTATATCAATGATTGGCCCCGTTAGATGATTTATTTTAGAGGAAGCACCCACCCCAAAACACCCCATTTCTTTACAGTTGGAAACTTCTGCTTCAAGCCTTCCAAAACCTTCAAAGCATTTGCTCTGGTTGTGTCGATGTTCGCTTCATTCTGGAAGAATTTACCAACGGCCTCCTTTCCTTCGGGTTTGCCAAAAAGCTCTAGGTCCATAGGCTATCCGCAACTCCAGTTAGTGTGCTAACGCCGATGGGAAGAAGTGGATATGATAAGGTCTGACCTTCCCAAAAAAGAAATCAGGCATTACGACGACATGGCCGGGGTCGGTAAGGGCGAGGATATCGGCACCCTGCAAAGTCTGTTTGTAGAATCCGAAGATATCGAATATGAAGAGGATACCAGTCTCCGGGGTGGGCTGTGGGGCAGCGATATCTACAATCCAATTAGGTCACTGGTTGCCGTGAGCCTCACTATAGCTATATTTTAGTTGTACTTACAACAATTGAGGCCACTGACGTCTTCATATCCGCCTTTCTGGTGCACCAGTAACATTAATATGGCAGCTGCGCCAAAAAAAAAAAAAAAAAAACTCTTGAACAAGACTTAACATACCTCCTGGTACTGGTCCTGATCCAAGATTGGGGGTATAGTTTTGCAAGCTTCGCAAACCTTATCCATTGCGATGCTGTTCTTGATGCCAGGTGGCTGCTAATATGACAGAGGGAGGGAACAAGTATGGCCGCAAAGTCTACTGCAAGTTGCGATTGCGCTGGAGGTTTCGAGGGGATAAGGTCTTGAAATGGAGATAGTTATAGGTGCTGGATGGCGGGGCGAGATGTTTGTCCCAACCGAAACACCCCGCCCATCCTCCGCTGTTAGCTAGCATTAGTAATCTTGCCGCGGTAAAAATGATTAGAAGGCATGCCGAGACATGACATCATCCACTTCCATTGCATAGAAGATATGAAACCGAAAGTCCTAAGTATGCGGATTACGTATTGGCGATGTCGAACGTCGATATATATCCTTAAGCAAGGTGGCTAAGGTGGCTCCTATAAGCCACACATTTTCACCGGTGTTTTCGGCGTGCCCTCCGAGCATATGCTCCAGATTCATCTCGACCGACGCTAACTGAGGAGATTATCATATCAGCCGCATGATAAAGCCATGCATCGGATCGGTTTGGTATCTGCCGACTATGAGCTGCTGCCAAATGCGGTCGTTTTCATTGGCCCGGGCGAACCACGAGACTGTCACCGTCTTGACCAGGTCGACGACGATACTTACGTATGCATTTGGAAACATCTCTACAGCATCAGGATTCTATATAATCGGCCGAATTTCGACGTCACTCAGCCCGCGATTGCATTGGAGTGGTATTCGCTGTCGGACTTCGAATTCACGTTTTGATCCCCCCTAAGATCCAACAAGCCTCAACACATTTCGAATTTTACAAGCCTAGACATACAACTGCTACAATTACAAGCGTCACAAGGGAAGGCAAAGTTATATACCGTTATCGAATATTACTTATATAAAACATGGCTCTCAGTGGCATGCTTCCGACCTCTGAATACGCTGAGGACCAACCGCTTCATCACTTCATCCTTACGGCACATGTCATGCATAGAGCTCTCCCAATCGGTGCCTTCATATCATCTGCCATTCCAGTGATGTCCATCCTTGTACTCCGTCGGGCGAGTGTGTATCCTATTTCAACACTCATACTTAGATCAAACTCTACGGGTGCCCTTGTATCATTGGGCATAGGCGGCGCAATGACTTTTGGGAGAATGTGGGGCAGGGAGGATATAGAATGGAAGGATCGAAGCTGGAGGTTGCTAAGGAACAAAGGCCAGGCTCAACTCGACGACTTTTCCGGGGCAGGCTTGGCAGTCGGCGCTTTGCTCGGAGCCGTAGGGCGGGGACCGTTGCCGTTATGGCGGGGTATGGTGGGGGGTGCGGGGCTCGGAACTTTGGCTGGGACCATAGCATTTGCTGTTTGGAAATCAACTTCAAAGAAAGAGGAGGAATAATGAAAGAGGAGGAATTGGAAGTTTGAGTATGTGCATTAACATAGCTTTTCTCGTCATTCTCTATCTGGGTTTGGGTAACTATGCCCTACCTTCCGGCGCTCTGGGTTTGATCTTTTGTTAGGATTCCGCTTCTCAATCCAGACATTTTATTGGAAGGCGAAACGCTGCCAAACGATTTACTCTCTATTCTTTGTCTATAGTTATCTATGGTGCCCTAGCCTCAGCCTCATAATTACAAGTCCGATTTGTCATGATACCGAGCTAGATTTCGCTTATCGATCGCATCGAAGTAAATTAATTGAGGCAAAGATCTTGTATACTTGCAAGAGCCGGCCCCCAAAGCGTGATAGTAACAGAATGATGAACAAACAATCGAAGGGTTAATTGACCTAACCAAGCACATAAACGCCAGTTCCGAACATTCATCTACTGGATCGTGAGCTACGTATTAATATATTGTGATAGCAACCGTTCAGTTTTTCCTGGACACGTGCACCACTGTTTAGAAGTTTGATTCTGACAATGGCTCCACATAAAGTGACTACTTACTCCGGAAGACCGAATGCATTGTTTTTTGGTGCAGGGGGCGCTGGGCCTTGCGCAGTAACGTATGCCTAGAGAGGGAAAATCAATACAGTAACTGTAAAAAGATTGGTTCATGGAAGCTTCTTACCTTGGACAACCCTCCATCAACCACGAAATCAGTACCATTGACGAAGGAGCTCTCGTCACTTGCAAGAAATACGACGGCGTGAGCCTGCTCAATAGCCTCTCCAAATCTTCCACCTGGGAAGTGAACCTCGCGACGGAATCGTTTCTCGGCATCGTCTCCGAGCCATTCTTGAAGAAGCGGGGTGTTGAGGGGGCCCGGGCACAGAGAGTTGAATCTAAAGCCTTCCCTAGCATGAATCATAGCTAATTCACGAGTCATAGCTAGGACGGCACCTTTGCTGGCAGTGTACGCCAATTGTGATGTGGCAGCTCCCATCAAGGCGACGAAGCTAGCGGTGTTGATGACACTGGTAGCCTTCTTTGAATGCTTCCGGAAGCTTAAGATGGCATGCTTGGAGCCGAACCAAACACCTTTTACGTTTATATTGTGGGTAAGATCCCAGATCGTCTCCGGAGTCTCCACTGCGTCCGCATCACGGCCGTGCATGATGCCGGCGTTGTTGAACATGACATCAACGCCACCCCATTCATCCGCCGATGCCACCAGACCCTGAACGGATTCTTCGTTTGAGACATCGCACACGATACTCTTGATATTGGCGTCTGCTTTAAAATGCCGGACTATGGCAGCAGCTTTCTCGAGGGCTTCGGGGTTGATATCGGCCATGACGATGTTCGCACCTTCTTTGACGAAGAGAATGCATGTTTCTAGGCCGATTCCGCTAGATCGCAGGTTAGCAGATTTCTTCGTCAACGAACGAAGGATGATGGATCGGCCTACCCAGCGGCTCCGGTCACAATGCAATTCTTCCCAGCGAGTCTTCCGTCCATTTTTGCCTGGTGTTTTTTTTTTTTTGTATTTCGTTGAGGTTATATGGACTTCAGTAACAACAATCGACTGCCGAGTCCCAAGACTATGGAAGAGGCGAATTTACCGTCGTTGTAATGCCGTGAAGCGTTCCAGGATGGTTGTGGGACAGAATTTTCAGGGCGAAGGAGGAGGAGGAGAAGCAAAGGAGGAGGGGGAGAAGGAAGAGGAGGGTTGATTCATTCAGGGTCCTCTGGTCTGAACTTAAAAGTCCGGAGACCGCAGGAAGAGCGCCCGCCAAAGTGCTCTAAATTCGGTGTGGACCGGTCGCTATCGAAGTAACGAACTCCTCTATGCAGTTCCCGTCACACGGGCAATTAATTATCTACTTAGCTACCTCCTAGCTTGCAATTGGTGATCTATCTCGCGTCGATATTCAACGAAATCGGCCTGCTGGCGGCGAAGAGGCGAAGGCTCTAGAGCTGGCCTGTTACATTCTTCGGAGCCAATTGGAATTGACTAGACCCCGGCTGACTGTTTCTGCATCCCCGCCGCCGCCGGACGTGCGCGCTAGCTAAATACCACTAGGAATTCGAACACGAGTAGCTAATGCAATGCTCTAGGCTCAGTTCCCCACTCCTCTTTGACTCCGTGACTTTGTCAGAGTCGTCCGATAAAGCAGCGATAGACTGCTGTTCCGACGCCGGAATCAGTGCGAAACACAACTGCATGCGACCAGATATGGTCCGGCTACCCGCCAAGGGTGTCTCCTCAACCTTATATTTCTAAGCTTAATCTACGGCCTTATAGTATGGACGTGCGAGATTTGAACTGGCTGTCCTGTGACCAGAGTCTGCATTGCATTGGAATGGAACGCGCGCACCGAGCTCTCTGAAGAACCAGTGTATGCCTTAGCGATCCAAAAATATATTACGAATCTCGAATCCTCATACGAATTCGATCATCGTCGGCATGAACGGATTCCTTACCGCCGTGAGGAGTGAAGATGATGTTCAGCAATTTTTGGCAGTTCCAGATACCCATAGAAGTGTGATGGAGTTCATCCTTCTCGAGAAATCTAAAATTAAGATATATCTCCGCTTCTTGCATTGTGACCGACTGGGTCGGAAATAATCCACTCACGGTGGTTTATATGGGGAAGTTTCGCACTTTGAATATAAAATTCCCGGGAAAGCCTCTTATTGTCTCAAATCCGATGGGCTGCGCGCAAGCGACGGGGACTTTTAGGCTTGGTCGCTTCTTTTCTGCATGCACATGAACGCAACCACAAGCGAATTACCAACAGTGCCTCGACAGGATCGAAACAGAAGGAGTTCTCCGAACCCATCCCTCCGTTTAATGCTTGGAAACTCCGTCATTCAGTATCTCAAGGAGCCTGGGAGCTGGCCGTGCGTAGGACATGTGTCCGGCAGCACAGATAGGCAACAGCCAAAACAGGATGTGCTCGACCCGCATTGAGTAGAAGAAAAAGCGGGGGGGCCTCTGTTTAGGAAATGATATCTGTACCGAACGGCGACAGTTCGCAATTACAGATGGAAATGTTTATGCCTTCCAACATGCAAGCCCGTAGGCTGTCCTGCATATCGATGGTTGCCCCACACGACCTTGCCTGTGATATCACTGATGTGGCGGGCAATGTTGGAACTCAACGTCTCGTGCTCGATACATATATCGTCATCCATCGTCCTTTCTCTCATCTGTACTTAAAGCTTGGAAGGTTCAACCATACCCTGTCAGACCCGGGTCTAAGATAGTGAGGTACTTATGTGCGATAAGCTACGTACTTACCCATTCTAAGGAGCTACTCGGGATACTCAAAGGAGGCAGAGAAGCAGCTGTAGTTGATCAGTAAGTACTTATTAAGAGACCGGACCCGCGTCCTCGTCACCGAGCCTTGCCAGCCGGTAACTTGAAAATTTCCATTATCGAGAAGGGGCAGAAAAAAAGCTTAATGTTGAAGTAACATTATTTCGTGCGCACAGAACCCAGAACTCAAACCTAAGCATCCGCATCCCCGTTCGCAGACCACTGTTGAACGAAACAAGGCTCAAACCCTCCACGCAACGCAGTTTTCTCAACATCGCCATCCGATACGCCTAGGAGGCCTTAATTTGACTTGGAAAGGTCGTAAAGACGGTTGGATATACCGACGATATACTCTCAACCATCAAAACCCCCCCTCGAGATATCATTTTCAGTGCTCCGTACAAGCGAACTTCGAAGAATATCATCAAGTCTCAAAGTCGAATCGACCTTGATCCCGAGAAAAGATGGCCTCAACGGAAAACCATACAGCCGAATCCATTCTCAAGGCTCTAGAGGAGAATGGCGATGACAAAGTCAAATTGGCGGGCCTCGACGTTGATGGCATCTTGCGAGGAAAGATGATCTCTATAGATAAGTTTAAGAGCATAATCACTACTGGTTTTGGTTTCTGCTCGGTGGTGTTCGGCTGGGATATGCATGATCAAGTATGATTATAAGTTTGACCTGTCTGTCGAATGGTTTACTAATCTCTGACAGACGTATTTCAAAGAGTTGTTAATATCAAACCAAGAGAATGGATACCATGATATAATTGCCAAGGTCGATCTGAAGACGTTCCGGAGAATCCCGTGGGAAAACAATGTCCCCTTCTTCTTGGTATAATTCCTCCACGTTTAATTGAATTATAAAGCATTTCATGCTATACTGGCCGAGCTAATACTCTAGATAGGTCAGTTTCTATGATCCTGACACTGATGAACCAATCCCACCTTGTCCTAGGGGGCTCTTGAAATCTGCCCTGTCAAAGTTTGAGAAAGATGGCATGGGGGCGATGGCTGGAGGTTGGTAGTCTTTTGTTGATTCTCCCATGGCTCTGTAGTACCGGATTACTGAAAATATATCTACAGCGGAATATGAGTTCTACCAATTCTCCGCATCACCAGAGAATATCAAATCAGAAAAGCCGGAATCGATTCCTTCTATCACACCGGGGATGTTTGGATACTCCCTCACCCGACCAGTCCTCTTCCAGGAATATTACTACGGAGTCTACGATACTTGCAAAGCCTTTAGAGTACCACTTGAAGGATGGCACACGGAATCCGGGCCAGGTGTTTACGAGGCAGCCTTAGCATTCACTGAAGTTGCAGAAATGGCAGATAGAGCATCTCTATTCAAGCTCACAGTCAAAGCCCTTGGTGCTAAGAACGGAATAACACCTTGCTTTATGGCGAAACCAAAACAGGGTCTACCTGGAAATTCTGGCCATCTCCATGTATCGATTGTCGATAAAGAAACTGGAAACAATCTCTTTGCCCGAGAAGAGAAAGACCCTAATCCGCCATACCCAGATGTTGCGTACCTCTCTGATCTTGGTAGACAGTTCCTTGCTGGTGTTCTTGAAGGATTACCGTACATCATGCCACTGTTCGCTCCAACCATCAACTCATACAAGCGTCTGGTGGAGAACTTTTGGGCACCGGTAACGGTTTCGTGGGGTTTAGAGCACCGGGCAGCGTCAATCCGACTTATCACTCCGCCGACAGCATCACCTAAGGCGACAAGACTTGAAGTTCGAGTTCCGGGCGCTGACTGTAACCCGCATTTCGCTCTAGCAGCTATCTTAGCCTGTGGATATCGAGGTATTGAGAAGAAATTACAACTTACCATTCCACCGCTCGGAAAGACACAACCGACTGGCGGGGAGAGACTTGCAAAATCCTTGCAAGCCGCTACTGCGAAATTCATGGAGAAAGGGAGCATCGCAAGGGAGGTCTTAGGCGATGCGTTTGTTGAGCACTTTGGAGGAACGAGAGAACATGAATGCCGACAATGGGAAGAAGCAGTTACAGACTGGTAAGTCTGCTCTTGAGTTTTTGCCAAGTTTTAAATACCCCGATAGCCAAGAGTACAAAGTATAAGGGCCGCGATCATGTAATCCGTCGGCCCTTACACAGCCACGCTATATCAGCGAGATAGAAGCTTTGAACACATGCTAACACATGCACGTGCGGCTCGATTACAGGGAGACAAGGCGCTACATGGAAATCGTCTGATCTGCAACTTACATGGTACCCACTTCTACCTGGACGTCTTAATCCCTCGGCTGTCAACGCCGTATGCATGTTTTAGATGTCAAGAGGTTTTATGCAGCGTTCCTCGATATTCATAGTACTCGGCTGTGCACTGAACCCCTTGATGAAGTCGCATCCTCCCTTTGTTTTATTTGCTTATTTTCTGATATATCCATGTGGCCGTGGCGTTATTCCTGTTAGACGACTGCTCACTAGGTCTTACTATTATGACATTTTGGGGGTTCCAGTTCTATTAATCTGATTGGCTTTTTTTTCTGCGCTGAATAAGTTCTTGAGATGACAGAGACATAAATATTCTGCAGGAAGCCTTGTTTCTGATGAATACCTGTGTTCGTTCACATTCGATAGTATTGTGGAATTCCGTGATACCTATGGATTTCATATTCCAGGTTAGCGCAGCCTCCCGAGCCGTGGCATATCGGCAAGGCATAGAGCTTCATGACACCCTGCAAGCCACTAGACAGGGGTATATTTGGAATAGAATTGCGGAGCCTGCATAGGGGTCCTTAAGTCTCGTGATTAAGATTGCTGATGTAACACAGCTACCATGTCGCGGATTACATGCGGGACAGGACATGGGTTTGAGGCCGATTCTTCGAACTACCTGGTTATCACAGGGTGCGTATCTATCTGGGCGATATCTGTGCGATATTTCTGAGGGGCTATAACAAAATGGTATATTCCAATAAGTAAAATCGAACACAAACGCCACTCGCTGAACACTCTTCAGACGGCATAAAAAGTAGAGTTATATACACAAATTAACGATATGTACAAAATTGGCCAGGTCCGAGAAACGCCAATAACACCCGATTCGGACCAAATATAATAGTATAAACATAAATGAAATGATTGTAGAGTTTCTATACCCCCCTAACCGATGAAAATTTCCCATTGCCACTCAGCACACAAACCAACCCAGGAAAGTCGGCCTCGGATCGAGGTCTCGTAATCCCATTCGTCCATCTCAAGCCCCTTGACTCTGGTGCCTGGAGTTGGGCTCGATCTCCTCATATCTGGGCTTGTGACGCTACCACCCCACATCATGTCTGTTTGGCTTGGGGATCCGTTCAGTTCGTCGTTAAGTTTCTGGAAATCAAGATACATAGTGGGATCCTCCATTCCAGTTGGAGCTGGGGTGCTGCTGTTGGATGATATTTGCGAACGGATAGCAAACTCCATTTCAGGTACCATAGATACATTTTGCTTCTCGTTCACATAATTGTCTCGCCGTGTCCAAATTTCCCTGACGATGTCCCAGGCGCGGTCGATGTTGCCGATCCAGAGTCTTTGCATAAGGTTTGCCCATCGTTTCCCAATCCACTCTCGCTCCTCCTGCCCAACGGCTTCGCAACCGGCAGCAAGGAGGGGGAATGCATGCACAATACAAGTACGAGACGTGGTAGGAATCGAAGCGATTGTGCACATCACTTTCTCGGCAAGTTCGTGGGCTGAAGGAGATGGAATTTCCGGAACCGCCTGATGTAAATAGAGAAGTGTTGCCCATCTGTAGGCTTCGGCGGTTTGGATGCAGTGATCGATATTTGAAGTTTGATCTTCGATCGGCTCGTAAATGGCATCTGGTTGCCAATTCTCGATCGCAGTCTTGAGTTCAAGGGCTGTCGAGATGATTGTGACGCTGTTTTTCTTGCTCTTTCTAACACGCTTAGCCAGGGAAGCGCATCTTCCGATTAAGGGGAACAATGTGGTAGCGCATCCCATTAATGGATCGACTTCAGAGGACATCATCATAGGGGCGCTGAGGAGCGGGGAAATGCTCTCGAAGGATTGAGATTCATCGTCATTGTTTGATGTAAGACGGGCAAGCACATCGATGTAGACCCAAACATTATAAAGAAATCTGAGTCTCGATATTTCAGTGCTGTTGATGGGATAATTCTGATATCTGACTAGTGCCTGGTTGACAAGAACTTTAGCACCCCGGAGATGTTCAGTCCCGGTCGAGATGTGCCTATCCCATTCTTCAGCGAATGTCAAGGCGAGAGTTGTTGCGAATGCAGCTTCTGGTAGGATATCTCCAGCATTCAGGCCCGCGGCGAGGTGTTTGATGCTATGTTTCATATGCTCCATTCCCTGTACTCTCATCTCTGGCCTACTATGAGACATGTGGAAGGCTGTCATGGAGTAAATCGCGTGACGGAGAGCGGGGATTTGGGTTGCAAGAGGCCATATCAGTGTTCTCCAGGGATTTTCTGTCGGGCCGTCTTTGATCGACATTATGCCGCATGTTTGTTTGTCGAAATGCATGATTAGCATCTCCGGGCTGCTGATATCAACACGAGGCCGTCGAAAGATGTCCGATAAAGCCTGGTAGCCGGCTGCGCCCGACGCCTCATCAGAGACACCCCAGCTGCCGTCCATGTAGTTTCTCGGGATCTCTTCGATTTGGTCATCGTCTGCGGGCATTGTCATCCCAATATCCATACCAGTTGGTTGGTATGATATATCGCGTGCAAAGTCGCCGTATTCCGGGAGAGGTGTAGGTCTATTGAGTATACTTCCTGGAATCAACAGATCCTCTAGCCTCGGAGAAATCGACGCCCGTCGCTCTTCATCCATGTAAACAGGATGCGATCGAGGAACTTCAGCCCCGGAGAAGGCTGGATTTGGGATATAAGTCTCATCGAGGTTTCCGAGCGGGAACAGGTTAGGAGCGTAGAGGTGGTGAAGAGGTGGTGTCGGAGGGGCATCAAATTGTGTATTCAATGGAGTCAAAGGTAGGGGCGACTGAAGAGGGGAGTGGATGGATCCCAAGGACGCTTCGGATAGCGCGGGGCTGGAGGATCCCGAGGAGATTCCTCTCTTGGGCTTGCCCGGAAGACTTGATAGGGCTGTGCGAACCAAGTTTTATATCAGCTTCTGGTTTAAATAATATCAACTCTATAGGTTTTGAACATACGCTTTGGGCGTGATTTTGAGCCCTTTCCACTCAAGTCTGATTCTTCGAATGCTCTCCATTTGAAATCCTTCTTGTACCCACCGCAGGTTACGCCTCGTTTCTCGCCTGATCAGGTAAATTCGGTTTAGTCATCCCATCTAACCTACAACTATTGATACGGTTCTCCCAGACTTACATTGCAAACATGTGGGCTTCGTTTCGTCGCACTTCAGTCTTTTTGCTTTACAAGTGACACAGCCTATAAATTCAAATTGGGCTCATGATTAGTATCGGGATAATGCGTTGTTTATGTTGCACTTCCCCCATGACTCGATCCATGACCGGATCTGGAGCGGATTTGAAAGTGCTAGGCCAACTTCTCTGGACGAACTGTATTGGAAAACAGGGAGAAGGTTTCATACCATTTCGGCTTTTGCTTTGTTTTGGTTTCGTTACACCAGCGGCACCAGCGACAGATTGGCTTGCTGCGCCTGTCGCCAACGTTCCGGATTGTGAATGCGATTTCGATTTAGCGGGTGGCATCTGCGATTTTTCGGTATTTGAAGGGAACTGAAGGGAGGATGAAAAAGCTGAAGAAGACATTTCGAACAAGTGCGGTTGCAGTGCTATAGAGTGATCCAGGGTCACCGCCATTGGTTATTGTCGGGTAGGGTGGGCCGCTAAGGGCACTAGCGAATCTTTGTGGCGAAGGTAGATGGTCGAAATTGCAACTTCAAAGCAACCGAGACTCCCTTTGGGAGCAGACTGTCCTAGGTCAAAGGAGTTCCAAAGAGTGATAGCCTGAGTAGTGGAACTGTAGAAATTGCAAGTTTGTATGATGGGGGCAGGGTTGGTATAAAAAATGTTGTTCGAAGGTTGATAGGTTTATATCCCAAAGGAAAGTTGAGAATTGGGGATTGAGACAATAGGAGGTATCACTCAGTTATATAGATACATAGACTCTGTCGATGGGGAGAAAACACAACCAGTGAGGTTTCCAATGTGATTCTCGAGGGTTTAATATATTCATCTCCTGAGAGCTCTATTCAGTAGAAGCGCTTCCGCACTCAAATCTGTATCAATTGCTCGTCTGCTCATGGCGGGGGTTAGGGGGCAGGGTGCATGTACCAGCAGGTAGATGTTGTGTACTCGACCGGGGTGGAGCAGCCCGCCAAGCAGCGCAGAGCGACCCTTCCACCTTTCCACCCACGAGCTAGCTGGTGTTGGCTAGGCCACATCGACACAGACGTCTTGAACGAATTATTGTTATAGGCGGAGTTGCTTTTTTGTGTCTGGTGTAAGCCGCACTCACGTCTGTCTTGAATTTGCTTTTTGGGATCCGAGAATGAAAAGTGGGCGGCGTTGCCTAAAAATTTCAATAGTTTCCGAACAAACAGTTGGCTGTAAATTGGTTCTGCACATACGGCGAGTTTGGGGGGCCCTCTAACTTGGGACGTGCAGTCTGCACACATCCCATCACAGTTATGGGCGGAGGACAATAGCAACGTTCTCCCCTTGGCCTTCCTCGTTATCTCGGATTGTGGCATTGGCGGTGCCCGCGCGGATTGGTGGTACGACAATTGCGCAAAAACGATCGCTCTGAAGTTGCGGCGCAGTGTCTTCCATAGCTACTTCTCGTCGTCGGTGCCCAGCAGCCCTACCAGGAACTCGCTTCTCCGGTTCGCCATAGATTTCGATGCCGCTCATGGCGGTATGCGGAGTGTCGTCGAGCTCCCCAGACACGTTGTCGGATGAGAAAAATATTTCGTGTTCTCGCCTTCCCGTTCCTTCGAGCTACCGACTGTGGATCGGCCGAAGCAACCGATGACTGGGTGGGAGGGGCCATGAGCTGCCAGCCGACATCACCCTCATCTGCAGTCGCAGTCTTTTGCTAATTACCCGTCCCCTGTCGATCGAACTTCAGTCATCCCGCGCCGGTCTGATTAGTCTTCCCATGTCCACTCTCTGGATAGCTTTTTTTCTTCCTACCTCCGCATCTGCCCAGAAAAGCAGATGCAGAGAATCTTCGCTACAGCTTCTAGCGTTTGTTCTAAAAATGTCGCTGTGGAGCCTGTGGGCTGCATCTCTTATTTCTCAAGCCATCCGACAGGGGAGGGAGGGAAAAACATGCAGCTGCGATTCGTTGCCCTTTCACTTTGATCTATCGCAACATTGCACAAGGGCGGCATATCACAAGGGAGTCGCAGCCGTGACACCTGGCTTCGCTGGGGGACTGAGAAGTGAAAGTTTAGGCGACCTAAAAAGTTGTATCGTGGCTTTGAAGCTCCCCCTTCTCGATCGTTACGTACACATGGACTTTTATTTGGAATCTCAACGTGATCAACCGGATTCAACCGCAGGCAGCTTCAAACGATACCCATGGACATAGATCAACAATCGCTTCATGAGCAGGCTTTAGCGGTAAGGCTGTATCAAATTCGGGTTTTCCGAATCAAAAGTGAGACAATTCAAGAAAGCATCGAGAATGTTAACCAGAGAATCGGGATTGAATCCTCCATCCTGGATATCCTGTGCATCTGGCTAGCTCGAAGAGCTCACCACGAGTTGTTCTCCATTCTGAGTTTATGCTGATTAATACAGACCTTTGTTTTCGGGATAATTCGTAGAACGCAAACTGCAAGACAAGGTGGAGGTAAACTGGGGCTGACCATGTAAGAACAACCTTCGACGGTCCTTCTAGAAGGAACAGAGAAGGATTAATGCACTTGGGAAACCGCCGACCGGAGAAGCATTGGCGCTCATGCATGCACCATTCCGCACTAGTCCGAAAAAGGTCACAAGAAGCGAGTGTGTGTCGATTTGATCACAAGCCCATATCAGCCCAAAGCAAGGTAGCTTGAGGTAATAGCTTCACAGCTTCAAAGCAAGAGGATACGAAGCGTAGCATGCTAAACTAGTTTAACCATCAAGACTCTACATAGTAGCTACTCGCTGCAAATAGGAGGCTACGGCACCTAGTTGGGGATAGGCTACGTGAGTGAGGCCGTGACAACTGATTCGATTCGATCTAATTCTCACGTCGGCTTAGTCCGGTTTTCGAGAAAATTGAAGGTTGGGAAAGGTGATGATGAAATTCGGTCATTCTCTGCGACATTTATGCCACTTCATGCAGCAGAGTCCTTCTCGCCTGTAACTTTTGACGAAAAGTACTCGGATTTGCATGTAAAGCTAAGAACTCATGATCGATCGACGACGCAGCCCTATGAACCCCAGCTTTCCAAAAAGGTTCTTTTTGCGAGGTTAGCTCGAGATAAAAGAGTTAGCCTCCACAGCCTTCATGCCGCCTCAACTTCCATTTGTGGGGGGCGCGGTTTCTGTTGGCCGCATCTGAATCATTTGGCTGTTTTGTTTTGTTGGTTTTTTTTTTTTTTGGAATGCATATGTAAGCTGGAAGCTCTTCCTGAGCATGGGTTCTCGGTAGCTTCGCACTTGGATCAGACTTCCGATAATATGTTATCGACAAGGGTAGGAGCATTGCATCTGATTTCGACACACCAGTCCGAAAATATCTGAATAGGTTCGCATCATGCCGAATAGGCATTCATTCGATCGACCGGCGCAATGCTGAGTAAGGATAATATAAATGGAAAGCTCAAGCGACCCCTTAGGTTCCACGCAAGTTTGGGGCTTCGACGGTTGGCGGGTTCGCCAAGTACCCGGAGCGGCACATGCTTGAGTGGAACCATATTTTTGAGTCTGCCTTCCGAGGCATTATAGTACATATATTCTACTGACGTATTAATCAGTATGGACTTGGAGGCCTGGGAGAGGGCCGTGGACCTCGAATTCTGTCATTAGCGCCACGGGAGACCCCCTGTCTCCCCGCGTTTGTTTTCCGTTTCGGAGGGGTGTTATCCCCTCCATGCACAATGGGCTGGTTGAAGTTCCAAATCATTCGCTCAACCAGTCTTGGCGTTTCTTGAAAGCTTTCCACAATGCAACAGTCCCCAACTATTCCCCCTCCATCCTCCTCAATCAGACGGCCATACATAGTAAGCTAAAATTTCATGGATGATTAAGCTCTTAAGCTTTTGGGTCGTCTAACCAATCTCGGGATCATCCTGTGTAATCCAAATTTAGATTTATTCTCCAACTTGAAGAGTTGACAAGCTGCCGGGTGGCTGGCGATGTATCGCTATAACACTCGACATATACCATTTTGGGGTAAATTTTTGGATATACAAATTCCGGTTTCAGAGTGCTGTGCATAGTGGCGCCAGAATCCTGCAGGCGTCCCGCAAGTTGCATGGCTTACAAGCGCACCCTGACCTTGTCTCAAAGCTTTTCGTAATCGATATACCGCACCATGTCGACGTTTATCTGGGCGGAGTTCGGCTTGGAAGCTAAAACAGTATTATTAATGTGAATATTTCCATAATCAAGTCTTGGACTATTGGTTCTTAGCAGGGATGGGGATATGCGCTCTTCAGGCGCCCTTTCGGCCGACCATGGTTACCACGTATAGAGACTCTTGATGAAGTTTGAAATTAAGGGATACTCTACACCTGCAGAATATGTAACGTCCGGAAGAAGCCAACCAGTGTTAATGATCTTTTCTAGGCAGTCAAGGATGTGACCGGCCGTCGCGATAAAGCATTCGATAGGATGAAGGAACATACGGCGATTAGATAATTTGGAATATTGACATCAAGACATGGAGGTTGGCCAGCGATTGTGGAGTCCATCATCCCCTGCCTGCATATGTACCGATGAAATGATCGATTTTCGTCTCGCGCCAGAAATTTTCGATCCTGGTCAGGGTAAGCGTTTTCACAAGCGGAGCGGAACACCGCGCCACTTAGTCAATTTGTCCCTGTCACAGCACAGCCCACTATAGAATTGCTCCTGTCTATACTCTAGGAGGCGTTTGTTTCCATATATCAAATTCAAACTCCATAGTGTCTATTGAATCAAAGGCAAGCATGTAGTGATGAGCAATCGATATAGGGATTCTCTCTGACGCTTCTATGCTACGTTCTGCAGGCGTCCGGATTAGGAGAAATCGGCCACGCTTTCTAGAAACACCGAATGATAGAAGTCGATATTCGCGGAGTGATATCAATATTGGCACAATTTCAGAAGCATCGAACTAATAGCCGTTTTTGGCAAAACTGTTGATAGAGGGTATTGAATCCATTGTACCACTCAGTTACCTGGTATATGGTAGTTTTCTTGAAAAACTCGATCAGGTGAAACATTGGGCTCGTTAGATGGGGTTTCTCCTCCTCCTCCTCCTCTTCCTCCTTAGTAGCAGGTGGAGACTTACTATGTTCATGGTAGGTTCGCCATGGTGCTAACACGTATATGCATCCTTGTGGCCAGGAAAAAACAACCGAGTAGCAATCAATGTAGTTATATGTAGAGGCTAATTCGACGGACACAACCTACCCACGAATAGTCACTCTGTGGGGCAAATCGATTCCTTGACAATGTCCCAAGACCAAGAGTATGGTCGGGGTAATGCGCTCATTCTATCCAATCGTAGCTCGTCTGGACGAAATTTCGGAAGCAAATTGACTTCTCGCCTGGTCCCACCTCTCTGGCCACCTTGTTAAGCTGCATGGATTAATTGTATTTGGTTGCATTGCCTAGCTCGAAACCTCAACTGATCATTTCCAGACTTAATCGTATAGATATCCCCCACCTATTTTTGCCTGTTGTCTCTTATCTATAAAATCAACCAAAAATTTTCGGCCCCTGGGGTATATTTCACTCCGACGGTTCATCTCTGGAGGGAAACTTGCACAGCCCCTTAGATATTTGATTCTGTGAGTGAAACCTAGTCTAAAAGCGCATACCATCGAATGAAAGGACCACACGGCGTGCACGGCCGAAATACCAATCATTCCGAAGAGCCGTTGCTTTAAACAAGGCAAGCTTTCTTTCGAAAAACTAGGCTTGTGCCGTTCATTTATTCACAATACTCGCGACTGGCTAGTCGGCAAGATTTTCTCCAGCACGCATCCCCCTTTCTGTTGTATCTGGCTCTGGCCAGTCCATGAGTCCACGCTAAACTCACTCCTGCAGACCCCGGAAACCAGAACTTGCCACGAAACAAAAGTTAAGGACAATTTTAAAGGTCTTCCTATGCCCAAATCAGCAGGGACCCGCACATGGCATGCTGCATGCACGGCTTAAGCCTTGAACTTGATAGTTGTACCCCGAAGTAGCGGCATGTAACTCTAGAAGCTCATAGCTACGCATAGTCGCCCGTTCGGATTTCTATCAATAGGATTATTCGTGGCATGAAGCTGGATTTTCAAATTCTATCTCTCTCACGTGAATATGAACTGATTGTGAGTCTCTACTATCATTGAATTGTCACTATCTTATTGTCACCATCTTTAACATCAGCCTTTTAGACACTTCCTTACATGCATCCTTACGAGACACACTCCTAGGCAGTTCACAGCTAAGTCATGGCCCCGGTTTCTTCCTTCCTTCCTTCCTTCCTTCCTTTGGATATGTATCAAAAAGCGTATTAATAAGAGGGGTGATAGGCCTATGGGCTGCATAGGGGATTGCATGACTGGCCATAAGTGCATTGCTTTCGGATATTAATAAGCTGTCGACCGTCAAAAGGTCTGCAATCCCTGATCGATATTTGCATCAGCTCGAAACTCGCCAAAATGCTAAGAACCGTACTAGACTTTAGCTAGCCTGTACAGGCTGGCGAAATTTCTTCCGGAGCCTTCTATTTTTACAATACACAAAAAAATATAGAAATCGATATAGATCGGAATAATCCTTTGCGTTGCAGTGCAAGAAACACAACAATTTTACCCAGACGGCTGATATTCACTCTGCGAACGCTCTTGCAATTGGTAACGCCCAGAATCGAATCGAATAAGCTTGGAAGACTTCATCTCGCTACCGGGACCGATTCCCCCTGGTGCCTATGAGAAATCACCTGGATTCACTGAACGTGGTCTGAGTGCTTGTCTTGTGAACAGGCCGCTTGAGGATTCAAGACAGCTATCCTCTCGCGAAGTAGTATACAGGGTCTCAGGGCCTGAGCTGGTCTCCCCCGACTTCCCCATAGGCAGGGTAACCATCGTACAGTTACCATGCGTGGTATCATTTCAAATTGACATAGCGGCAACGCTGGAGATACAGCCTAGGTAGAGACCTCTGTTACGGTTACACATGAGTCAACTAAGCCCTGTCGGCTTGAACATGCGCAGATCCCATTGGCATGATGAGGATGACATCGATGCATCCTTATATGTTGGATAAACTAAGGTTTTATGCAGTTAGGATATGTTGCACAGATCTGGGTTCTGATTTCCTGGCTGCTGACAATGCAGCTGCAGCGTTTGTGCCTCCACGCAATGCGAGATATTTACCGATAGCAGGCAAGCGTTTTGAACCCAGCCCTATCCGTAACTAGACAACTTACCTGGATACATTTTGAGCAGAGAAGATTGTATCACATATTTTTTTGCATTTTTTCCCCTGAGAAATAAATAATCTAATAGCCAATCGGGGAAAAAAAGGCAATGCTTATATACATATACATAAGTATTCAACCGAAAGATTCCTCAAAATATAATTTTCAAAATATCGAATCTCTCCTTATTATAACCGTAGAAGCTACCGTGAATGCAGAATTTACGCCAGTCTACAAACTTGAGAGTAGTAAGATTGTAGAGCTCTACCTAGGCAATCGATGTGGCAGAATACTAATTTCCCGACTACAAAAGACGAAGAAGACCCCAAAGAAGGTAGAGATTTCACAGATAATGCATCGCTAGATTCCAATAACCTCAATTTAGCCAGTACGTTATTTCGCTTGTATACATATCTAGTTTATCGCAGTTTCCAAGTCACCATGCATGATTTTTAGATCCCTGAAATCGAGACAGAGCAAGATGGGATGGAATAGTCAATTTCATACTGGATGCTGATGCTGAACAAAAACACGTGAGCGGAAATGGGCTACAGTTCAAAACTTAAAAGAGGCTTTTCGGTTTTATCTGTTCTCGCCGCCGGCTTTTTGATCACAAACTCATGTTTTGGGATATCTGCAAGTCTTGTAACGTATATAGCTATCGTCAATATTGTCCACCAGATCACGGCATTACAGGAAATCAAGCCGTGAATCTGTCGTCGTGATTTCAGGACTAAATAAGCGCCTAATAGGGTATATGCTCTGGAAGGACCGTCGTAACCACCTACAGCATCTGTCTCATCGCATTGATATCCACTTGTGTCGCTATCTCTCTATCAGAAATGGCCTCAGCGATGCCCAACGCTGGCAGTCAGTATTTCTGGGCGACTGAGCTTGCGTAAATGGTCAAACTTTCTAGCATATCTAACGGGAGGAGTCGCCTGGGCCGGGTCCTTATTCACAACCGCCAGTGTAGCCCTCTCGGTTGGGAGTGCGTTGGTTGGTGTCTACAGCGTGGCAATCTTCTTTTGCGATGAAGGATATTGACAGCGCCTACCTTTCCCCAACCGAAGTTCCGATTTAGAAACACCAAATAAGCACTGCAGTCTACTGTAGGCGCTATTGTCCTAGAAATTTCAATCATATGTACTGGAACCGGATGTATGATCCTCGGGTTTCTTTATATTGCATCCTCAACAGCGTTTAAGAGGTGAGTCCGGCCGGAATGATTTTGTGTGGACTTTGGATTCACCAACATCCTATTTTGTCATTCTCCAGTAGCATGATCACTGCCCGCATCGTCTTGCTTTACATATCTTATCCGGCACCCATAGCTCTACTTTTATTCGTAAAGGGGCGCTCGAATCTGACGAAAGGGACGCTCTGGGCGGGTGTTCTTCGCCTTATCTCGAACTATGTAGTGCTGATTTGGACGACCTTCACGTTTGTCTTATATTCCTTCCCGTGTTACTACCCAGTAGTCGCCGATAGCATGAACTACGTTTCGGTTGTTTATTTTTCTGGGATTCTCTTTCCTGGCAGTTTACTGTGTGGCGCGGCGTTGGGAAACCTTTCGGTCGAAGGGGAAACGGGATGAAAATGCTGCCCACGCTGCATTGTACCTCACACGGCCCTATTCCGGCGTTGGGAAATAGAATGTAGGTCTTTTTGGTTATATCTGTTTCAAGTTGGTCTACAATTTGAAAATCTGTTCATATCATGGTACTTTTGATAGTCTCAACGCCATTGCTATAAACACTGTACCATTACCTAGTATCTAGATAAGATCCAACTTAAGTCACGCTCAAGATCTATTTCTTGATGTACATATCAACATAGGTATCCACGTCGGTCTCAAACAACTTGGCAGGGTCATTGCCAAGTTCGATCAGAGACTTAACATGGGACTCGGGGAAGTGAGGAGACAGGTGCCTCTTGTACTTCTCAAGGATGACGGGCTTGGCCTCCTCACGTCTGGTCCTGTGGCCCAGTGGAGCGGCGACGGCGACCTCCTCGAGGACTGTTCCGTCCTTGAGAGTGACCGTGAGAGCGTTGGGGATGGTGCGGAGGGCGGGGTCATGGTAATCAGTGGTGTATTGGGGATCTTCGACGCAAGAGATCCTGCGGCGGAGAGACTCGACAAGTGGGGACTGTGCGGCTTCGGATTCGTCTGGGTAGTCGGTAGTCTCGAGCCGGTTGTAGCACAACATAACAGAGACCATGTACTATATATTTTTGTGAAAAGTTATAATCAGTTGAACAAGACGAGGACAAAGGTGCCAGTTTTATCTTTCCGTTCTTACCTGAATGCAGTGATCACGATCGGCGAAGTTTGTCATAGGCTTGTGCTGCTTGTCAATGATGCGGACGCAGGCTTCATGTGTTCGAATCACGACGTTATCAATGTCTTCTGCGGACTTGCCCATAGACTTGAGGGTAGCAAAGATCTTCTTCGCAGCCTCGACAGCGGTCTGGGAGTGGAACTCAGCTAAGAACCGTATATATTAGCATACCTCCTACATCTTGTACAAGAATTTGCACAGTATTACCTGGGTAAGAGACCTTGAACAAGACATTTTCCATCACGTAGGTTCCGTATGGGCGCTGGAATTCGAACTCCTTGCCCTTGAACAGAACATCGTAGAAACCCCAGACTGGGGCGGAGAGGACAGTGGGGATACCAGCTTCTCCCTTCTTGACAATCAAGGCGAGGTTGACGGCTCTTGAGCAGGCATCACCGGCTGCCCAACTCTTTCGGCTCATAGTGTTGGGAGAGTGCCTATAGGTTCTCAGGCTCTGACCATCAACCCAAGCTTGGGAGACGGCGGCTACGGTCTGGTCCCTTGTCAAACCGAGCAAGCGTGATACAACGGCGGTAGTTGCAACCTTGACGAGCACAACATGGTCCAATCCGACCTTATTGTAGCTGTTGAGGAGCGCCAAGCATCCCTGGACTTCGTGGGCCTGGATCATGGCCTTGAGGACATCCTTGATTTTGAGGGCAGGCTTGCCTTCCGCCTTGTAAGTCCGGGACAGCCAATCGGCGACAGCGAGGATACCACCGAGGTTATCAGAGGGGTGACCCCATTCTGCGGCAAGCCAGCAGTCATTGTAGTCCAACCAACGGATTTGAGTGCCAATGTTGAAAGCTCCACGGATGGGGTCCAGCTGGAAATCGGTTCCAGGAACCCTGCAACCATTGGGAACGATAGTGCCTAGTCATTGTAGAGCGCAGCGTCAGAACGAATCATTGACTATTTGGGTTTGTATTTGGGTTTTGAGAACTAACCGTCAACGACAGGGCCGAGGAGCTTAGTGCACTCCTTGAAGTTCATGGCCTCCATGCCGCACCCGAGGGTGTCGAGGAAGACCAATCTTGCTGTATCATACTATGGATGCCTATCAGTGGCATGCGCATCATAGGGCCCTAGGGGCCAGCAGTGTAACCCATTTCAGACAGATTGTACTCACAGCCAATTCCGAGTTGATATCGTAGTTGTGGACATAGTCGGCAATATCGGTCAGGACCTTGTCCGCCTCGTGGGAGGCATTGGATGGGATTGGAGCAGACATGAGGGCGGCTTTGGTAGAGAAGGCCCTAGGCAGGTAGGAGACGGTGGCAGTGGGGTTTCGAGTGAAGGCCGAGCGGGCAAGAAGGGCGGGAGCACGACGGGCAGAGGAAGCGAAAGAGGTCGAGTACAAGCGAGAGGACTTGAGGCCTGAGATGCGAGTGCAGGCGCGTCTTCCCACGAACATGGCTATCGATATCGTCAGATATTGCTGAAGTTAGGCAGCGTCGCGTTAATGACAATTGACTCTGGAGATGGTACTCTTACGGACCTTTACAAAATTTTAGCTCAATGCTTACCTCTGGGATCTCTCTATCTGTTTTTCTCTTTCTCCCTTAAGCCTTGGGGTTTTGGGCCGAGGTAACTTGGGCTCGAAAGGGAAGCACGCGGGGCAGCGGTGTGGGGTATGATTATACGGGTTACCAGCTCGAAAAGGCTACTACAGGAGTCAAGTAAAAGATACAAACAGAATCTCGAGAGGCGCTCCGGGCTTGCAGACAGTCAAGTATTTTCCTCTGACGAAGCCGTCCAGCCTTTTTACTTTTATACACCGCTGTGGTGAATACCGAGTGCCGGGCGCTATACGGGATCCGGCCGGACTGGCGGAATTTGCATGGCTACCGTCGGCACAACACTGCGCTCGCCCAGCCCGAACAGATAATTTATTTAATTTATTATTTGGACATGGGACCGGCCTCGAAATCATAAGACACGCCAGGCATTACTCTTGCTTATAATTCAAGTGTTCTTGATTATTGATTGAGAGATAGTAAGTACATAGTAATTTACACAGAGAGCTTCTTATTGAATTTATTTAACTAGCTTCTCAATGGCCTCCAATGACAAGCTCTTTGGTCGCTGTTCAAGTTTGTAAAGTTAGCAAAACGAAGGGATGAATGGAATCAATCAGATCTCAGATATAGATATCGAATTTTCACTTACTTCGATTGGAAGACCCAGAGCGCGATCCCAGATAAGCTGTGCCAATGGACCGATACCTGATGTGTAAACAAATGTCAGCGTTTCAATCCCGTTATTTGGGGCATATGGGGCATATTTAGTTATTTTGGAACCGACCTCGTGAAACGGAGAAACCGACGGTGTAGTAGAGTGTCTCCTTGATGCCGTAGTGATGCATCAACACTCCAGATGCGCTGTCGACGTTGGGGTATGGGTTCTTGGTCTTTCCATGCTCGGTCAAGACCTGAGGAGCAATCTCAGAGTTCTTCTTGACCAATTGGAACACCGGGTCCTTGACAATATCCGGCCTCTTGTCCGCGAAGTCCATCAGGGCTTCAAATCTAGGATCAGGCTTACGCAAAACCGCGTGACCATATCCCGGAACAACCTGCCCCGAGTTCAACGTGCTCCAGAGGTAATCGGTGACATCCTTCTCTGTGTAATTCTCAGGGATCTTCTCCTTCATAGAAAGGATCCATCTGAGAACCTCTTGGGCAGCCAATCCGTGCAGTGGTCCAGCAAGACCCTGAACACCTGCGCTGTAGCTGAGGAAAGCATCGCTGAGAGCGCTACCAACCAAGTGGGTGGTATGGGCGCTGACGTTTCCACCTTCATGATCTCCGTGTAGAGCGAGGTACAGTCTCAAGAAATCAACAAAGCCAGTGTTATCGGCTTTCCCCAGCATAGCGGCGTAGTTGTACGCCCAATCCTGCTTAAGGTCAACGGCACCTGGGAGAGGGCCACCTCCCTGGTAGGTGTTTTGATAGACCTTTGCAGCAATAGTTGGGAGCTTTGCGAGCAGGGAAATACAATCGTCGAATGTGGGCTCCCAGTAATCAGCCTTGCTGAGACCTCTCTCGTATGCCTTTGCAAAAACTGAATCGTGGTTCAAGGCGGAGACGGCAATGGCAACTGATGATGGGCAATGCGGTTAGCAACTGGCTCGATAGAATCCTCTGACCGTCAATTGAAAGGCTTACACTGCGTCATTGGGTGAAGGGTAGTTGGGAAGTTGTCCATCATCTTTTCGACAAAGGTTGGTAGAGAAGATTTCTCTGCCAGCTCCTTACTGAAATCTCTGACTTGCTCAGTGGATGGGACTTTGCCCGTGAGGAGGAACCAAAACATGGCTTCGGGCAACATCTCCTCTCCCGACAAACCCTTTGGCAAGAGTTCCTGGCACTCCTTGATGGTCTTTCCATGGAATCGGATACCCTCATTGGCATCCAAAACGGAGCCCTCCCACACCATACCCTTGATACCGCTGGGGATAACGGCGAAACTCGTAAGCTGGCAGTTCGAACAGTATATTTTGGGTATCTAATAGGCTCATCGACATACCGCATACCGCCAATCGCATTTTCAACCTTCACTTCTCCCAAGCTCCGCTGGCCATATTCGGTCTTGATCTTTTTGAGATACTCGCGCTTCGCAGGGATGACCTCCTTGAGCGTGGTTTTAAGATCTGGCTGACCAGATAGATATCGGCGACCGACGGTTCGGCCCGAGACGGTCGAAAACACGTTCTACCAGATCAGAATGGTCAGCACCGGCGCGCTAAATATTGTTTGTTCCTGTGGTGGTGATTTTGAAGCTATCCTACCGAGCCAACGAGGCGGCGAAGAGCCGCAGGTCCTGCTCTCGAACTGACAGCCATTGTGTAACTAGGGATGCTTGACCGAAATCTCGGGATTGCAAGTTTAAAGCTTAGAGTAATGATATGGGGAGTCTGGAATGCTATCACGAAAGTTCAGACAGGAGAAAATATTCTAGTTTTGTGGGCTGGAGTTTCTGGTTCGTGGCCGGCTTGCCGCGGTTGGTTGGCAGCCATCTCGACCACCGGAACAAGCATGTGGGATTTCGGAGCTCCCAACACACCCGCCGGGTGAGAGGAGCTTCGGCATCGTGGAGTTTATTATATCAGATATATTTTGATTCTACATTCATGCGGCTTTCTTTTTTGTTTTGTTTTTACAGAGTACAAATACCCGTAAATTACAGAGGCGGGGCTACGAGTTACTTATCAGCCTCCAGAGGCCCGCAATCTTCGAATCCAGGGTCGTTCCAACGGAGAACTCAACCAACCCTAGAATCATAAGTGGCGAGGTCAGCGTCCGTGCATAAGTATCTCGTGTCAGTGACGTGAAAGTGTCGCAAACCTTTGCAGAATTCCCAAGCCTTGTTGGTATCTCTAATGGGGTAATCCACCCGTGGCGGGATGCTGGTAGAAATTCCGGGGTATTTATCGTAACAGACTGATTTGAGGTTGGAGACAGACCGCAGACCTTCAGCGCCCATGAATCGGCCATAGCCTAAATGTTTTTCATCAGGCAAATTAGTATTGGAAAGGTTTTAGGAGGGAGTTTAGCACAGAATGCAGGTTTGCCCGTACCTGAGCCACCAACACCGCCAAACGGCATTTGTGCGAGATAGAAGACAGCAAAATCGTTAACCGCGACCATTCCGCATCTCATCTCGTTAGCAACTCTATTAAGTTCCATTTTGTTGCTCCCAAAAACAGAACCTCCAAGACTGTACTCGGTAGAATTTGCGATCTGGATCGCATGGGTGACGTTTTGCGCTTTCATAACGAGGCAGACCGGTCCGAAGACCTCTTCTCTAGCAATCTCCATGTCCATGGTGACGTCGACGAGAAGCGTTGGGGAGAAGTAATGTCCTTGTGGGTACTTGGGGTGGATCATCCTTTGGCCGCCAGCTAAGAGCCTAGCTCCTTGCTTAACAGCGTCCTTGATCATTCTTTCAAGCTTGTCAAACCCGAGCCCAGAGATGATCGCTCCTACGTCGGTATCCTTGGGGTTGTCAAGGATGGAACCCACCCGCAATGCCTTGATCCTAGGTTCCAAAGTATCGACCAACCGATCATAGACCTTTGGTAAAGCGACTATACGTTCAATTCCGATACAATTTTGGCCCATACTCTGGAAAACCCCACGAATGAGAACCGAGCTTAACTTATGAAGATCCTTTACATCGTCCAAAATGATTGAAGCATCCTTCCCACCCAACTCTATACACAGAGCGGGTAAGGTCTTTGACGCAGACTTTGCAACTAGTTTGGCGACGGGGCGTGATCCGATGAAGGTGATATGCGAAATTCCAGGGTGAGATGTCAAATGATCAGCGACGTCGGGCCAGCAGTTTACACCCTACTTCTGGGTCAGTATGTCAAAAATAAAATAAAATACTACTTAGGAGTATCCCTTACAGCCACAAGGTCGGGATTGTGTCCGCAAGCCGCAAGAGCGCGACCGACAATTTGAACAAAGAAGGTGTTACTCCACGCGGTAGCCTCTGAACCCTTGACGATAATTCCGTTCCCAGCAAATATGGAGCTGACGATTGGTCCTAGGAGGTTATGAAACTACACGATCGGTCAATATTGTTTTTAATTTTTCTCTGAGATAGGGAACTGCATACGGGGTAACTATTTCTATTAGTTAATTGTCCGAGCAAAGAAAGACACCGTATCAGAGAAGAACTCACTTCCAGCTAACGCACGCTGCCACGACGCCTAGCGGCTCATAACGAACTTCGGCCCGTTTATACATCATCAAAAATGGGACACCTCGTGTTTCCGGCCTCAAAGCAGCCTCGCCATTCTTGATCAACCAGTTGAGTTTCTCAACAGTGGTGAGAATCTCTCCCAAAGACGCGTCCACTTTCGTTTTCCCGGAGTCCAGACAAGCGGCATGAGCGATAATATCTTGATTCTTCACAATGTATCGCATCAATGTACGGAGGACCTTGCGGCGCTGTTTGAATGTAGTTCGAGCCCATTCCTTTTGAGCTTCAGCAGCTTTCTCAATGGCGGTGTCAATATCGTCTGCCGAGGCGGGTCTTAGGACATCAAGGAGGCGACCGGTGGCGGGTGAGTAACATTGGATGTAGCCATTGTCAGCCTATCGGTTTATATCAGGTTAATAATCTTACGACATAAATTAAAGGTCATATCAATCAAACCATACCTTGATAGATGGGTTTTGTAGCTGTTTGCCGATATATCCTTCCTCCAGTTGCGGTGGAATAGGGACGGTGAAGTCCTCGTGGTCTGTGCTTTCGGAGTTCCAGATAGATAGCAGAAGGAAGGATAGCAAACCGATCCCTAAGAGCGAAGCAATTCCCGTGTATGAAGTAGATAGAAACGTGATCCACTCGAGCAGTGGAGTATTGGGTGTCGTCGCCATTTTGTATACCTACTTTGCTCTCTCCCCTTTACGCGCTCGGGCAAAGTCGTCGGAGCAAGGTGTAGCTGGAAAAGTTGAGTTGGCGTGGGACAACGTCAAACACACACATTTCTCCTATAGCTTCCAATGGACATGCACTTACTCCATACAACTTGTAACCATTTGCCAGTTTAATACCAAGCAACTGCAACCGCTTGCTCACAATAATCCACGCTGCGCCTATATCTAATAAGAAAATGATCGAGCAAGAATATTAATGGTATATGGGTATCATTTATCAATTAAAGCGACGAACTAGCTATCGCGGCAAAGAAATTATAGTACAGGAATTTGTAGAACCTCGAAATGCAAGCCTTGGCGTTGATTTCATATACACGGGCACGACCATCCATGCCTACCTGCACATGTGCTTCTGAGAAGCGAATGATGGGATAGATAAAAACGAAGGGGAATTCGGCCACTCTAAGGCGGAGGGGTGGTCATGGTCATGGAAACGGTTATCGTGGTCGTTCTGGTAACGTATTTCGTCGTCGTCGTGGTACTCTCAACCTCGCTGCTCGTAGAAGTCGGCTTTTCATTCTTCGAGCCCTTGGGCTTGGCGGTACTGGTCGGGACTGGCACTGAAATTGTAGTTGTCGAAGAACGTGGGTACCAGAGGCCAATCTCACCACCATAGTGACCTTACACGGCACCCGAGTCAGCTTTCTTGTTTTCTTTTTGGCACAAAGGTACTGCTTGACCCTTGTAATCGGAATTCCCCCACTAACCTTTTCCCCACGCAGGGTCCAGAGATTGGCAGTTCACCACAGCTGCGAGACCAGCGATACAAAATCCGAGAGTTTGGTATCTCATTGCTCCGATTTGCGTAAATAAAACTTGCAAGATTTTCTCTGCAAAATCTCTCCCAAGGGTTTTAAAAGGATCGGAAAATCGAAAGAGACAGGAACAAGTGCGATACCAGATCGCGATAGAAGAATGGAAAAACGAAGCCGATCGGGTCGGATAAAGATGAAAAAGAACGTGATGAGGAGACGATTCAAATCGAAATCCGAGCGAGCAGCGGGTGCTATATTATATAAGAGACACCACAGCCAAAAACCGCAGATGGAAGCCGGACTAACGGGGTGGCCGATAGCGATTAACGAAGGGAAAGGAGCTCCAGAGGAGCTAGACGTCGACAGCCAAGTGCCCCAAGATCTGAGATGGTTCGTCGAAAAGCAGAAGACTTTCCTTAGTCTCCCCGAAAAGTAGACGTCCTGACACCTGCATTTTAAACAGAGTCAATCTGTTTCTGGTCTCCTTGTTTCTCTCGGTTCCAGTTGACTTTGCGCCTGCTAGTCCTGGAGAGGCTAGTTAACATGCGACGTGCGACTGCTCCAGATACATGACCCGTCGACGGGACCAGTTCAAATGGCGAACAAAGTGGTACTTGCGTCTGTAGGAATGGCGACTTAGCGCAGCTGTCAGACCTGAGTCGCAAACTGTTTGAAGGGCCACCGCCTGAAACGCGGGAGCCCACCCCAAGCTAAGGAACGAACACCGCCACGGTAGTTCGAGAGGACCGATAGTTTGAGCAAATAAAATGCGCCAGGTTTCGGAATTACATCACGAAAAAGGCAGATTTTGACAGCGGAGGTCGAATAGAAATGAAAGGTTAATCTGTACCTCTCACTTTCACCGTCGTATTCATATTAAAAAAAAAAAAAATTTTAATTTGAAGAGCGTCATCTGGTTTTTGCGACTTCAGATCGGGAATCGGTTTGGTGGTGTTGGAGAGGTTAAAACACCACATGTCAACGCAGAGTCGCTTGTTGCAATTTAGAGACGGACAAGCCTGATTGCTCCTCCATTGCAAGACCTTCCGATGTCAACATATGGTATCACAGGAGCTAAATAAAGCTCTATATATCACTTAACTATCGCTGTATAGGCTCAGCCTCTATCTAGCTTGTGATACAGATAAGTGGGGTTTATTGTTTTTAAAACAATATCATGCTATCCCGGACTAGTTCTCCTATCGCACTGCCACTCGCTCAAGATAAACCGCGGCACGATAAGATCATTGAACCATGAATCTCTTCGAAGTCATAGATCTGGGGGGTATGCATTTCATCCCTTATCACCAAATAATTTCTCCCCTTTGTTCACTGATAAACGCTGAATTACCAGACGAGGACGAGCATCAGCAGCCCCAACCAGAAAATCTGGATCTAGACGACGACCCAGAGATCGTAGTACTGGGAGAGTCCCAACCATCCGTATCACCGGAGCCCATCGATGTCGATGGATTATCAGAAGGCAACGATGGTGGAAGTGTTGATGCATTCGATACCATCTTCATCTCAGATGACGAAAGTGAATCCGATTCTGACGATGTCATATTTGAGGCCGGTGTGTGATATTATTATTATACCATAAAAACTGTTCGAAACCAAATAATTAAATCTTGGTATTGACATCTCTCTTCTTTGAACATGGAACAAAAGCGCGGACAACAAGGCCAAAACGCCCTCGAAATCGTAACGCCACTAGCACTTCCAGCAAACGCAGAAAACCCCCCACAGAGACAAAGGACACGCCCCTGGACCAGCTCAAGGTCAATGGGGTCCTCTTGGAACCTCAAGTCAACGTTCAACTCCGCTACGGCGCCGTACTGCCCGACCGCTCTACCCTTGGAAACGGCTACTTTATGAGAGTCAAAAGGATCTTCCAGCGCACGGAGACATACACGCATACCGATGGGACAAGGATGACTCAAACGGCAGCATGGATTCAAGGTCCGCTGTTTCGACGGCACAGAGAATTGGACGGTATTCTCCCCAAAACAGCCGGCGAGGTAGCCTTGCTCCGAGAGAAGGCCGAAGTCAAGGCATCAGATGTAGTGAACATCCGTGAGATCATTATGACCAATATCTTGGGCCGCGACACCGTCAGAAAATCTTACGAGGATGCGAGGGATGACGCTTACGGGAGATTGATCTGTCGCTGGAAAGCAAAGATAAAGGATAACGTCAATGGTAAAACGGGGATGCAACAGCTCGGTGCAACTGGGTATATCCGAAGGTTAACGCAGGCGGAGGCCGATCCCGAATACAAAATAAGTGATATGGAACTCTCACGAGCGTGGCGGCCCGCTTCCGGAAGCGGCGATAAGAAACCTGCAAGACCGGCGCAACGCCAGTCTGAGGAAACAAAAGCCGTCGATATCAACACCGAGATCCATCCTGTTGTGTTCGACGATGTTGAAATATCTGCCGTTAAACCTATTCGAGCTGGGAATGCATCTATGCCAATTCTAATCGAAGATGATGGAGGATTCGAGATCATGGATCTAGACACCAAGGACTGCGTGATAAGCTCGGAGGCGATACCCGCGCACCGGTCCCGCCGCAAATACACCTTCGGAGATGCATTCTGCGGCGCAGGCGGAGCAACGTGCGGTGCCGTAATGGCCGGTTTCAAGGTACGCTGGGGCGTTGATCACGACGAAGCAGCCATCAATTCATGGCGGTCGAATTTCGGGTTTAGTATAGGTTACCAAGAAGACGTTCACGAGTTCGTCACGAGACAAAAAGACACATACGTGGACCTCCTTCATTTATCGCCTCCCTGTCAGTTTTTCTCCTGGGCCAGGACCATACCCGGACAGAACGACGAGAGAAATGAAGCAAGCTTCTTCATCGTTCCGAACATTCTAAACTCCTGCCGCCCGAGAGCAGTGACTGTCGAAGAAACCGACGGTCTTATCGGGCTAAGTCGCTCGGTGGGACACTTCAAGTGCATGCTCGGAGATTTCACATCTATGGGTTACAGTGTGAAATATGCGATCCTGAATGCCGCTTGTTACGGGGTACCGTCCCGGCGGAAGCGTTTAGTCTTGATAGCCTGCTGGTTGGAGACCCCTCGCTTGGATCGTACTTTCCACTAGCAATCAGGATGCTGACTTTCCAAATCTAGTCCTGGCGAAACTCTCGCGGATTTCCCAAATCCAACTCATTTCTACAGCTCCGACCCATTCGAACCAATGCCAGTCGGTCTAAAACGGGCCGTTACTCTTCGGGAGGCCATTGGAAGAATTCCACGTCACACCCCAGACCACGATATCGAGATTCTTGAGACTGTAGCCCCCAGTTCATTAAAGTTACCTCCCCACGAATGGGACCAGCCATTCAGATCCACCATAAAATGTGGCGGTGGGGAATACAACCTTCACCCTTCCAGAAACAGGAAGTTCACCTTGAGGGAACTGGCATGTCTGCAATCCTTCCCGTTAGACCATCGGTTTTGTGGAAAGAAAGGTGAAAAGATGAGACAGAGTAAGTGCAACATTTCAAAATAAGGAAGCATTGAGTCTCACTAATAAATTTGTTTTGTCCTATAGTTGGGAACGCATTCCCGCCCCGACTTGTTGGCACTGTAATGGAGTCGGTCAGAAAGCATCTAGAGAAAATTGACGAAGAGTGGAAGGGTGGGGGTATTCTATAAATCTAGTTGGTCGAGGGCCTGCCTCTTTATAGCCATTCCGAATTAAAAACTTTGGTTTTAAGATATCATCTCTGAAGATCCCCATAGAACAGCATAGAAGGGGAGGGACATAATATAAAAGCCAAAACCCAATTTTGAACATCTTATTACAGCCATATCCACTGCGAGCTTATATCGCAGCCAGGATAATGACGAGCCTTTGGTTCAAGCGTACCACGTCAGGTTTCACCGATATAGGAACAGTAGGCTCATAAGGAAAGAAAGGAATCAATGGGGTAAAAGGAAATACAGACACCGAGCTCATCCAACAGTAGCCAGATAAAAAAAAAAAATGACGAGAGTTAAGCGTCTGTAGACAAAGGACGGGAACCTTTGCTGAAAGGGCTAGACATAGCCCTTCCTGAGAACCTGATGGTAAACAGAAGGCATGTACGAGCTCAGACGCAAGGAAATCTAGAGACCAGAACCTGATAACGTTAGCTCAAGCTGCGGGGGTGGAGAGATGGAACGTTCCCGCGGAGTTGAGAAAATCTTCGGTGGCAAGCTCTGGTTTTCAATGGGTGCTGAGAAGATTCTACGGTTGAAGATTGGGAAGAAATTCACGCTGAACCGCCTGGCTATCTTCGATATGGTTTTGTTAGAACCAGAGCTAACTTTTCTTCCAGTGATATATTTCTCGTCAGAGTGGATGACAAAGGACGGTTTGGGCGGGATCTTGTTAAACTCGAATATTCCGAATATATTGCCTCGAGATTTGTCTTTCTTCGAGTACTTTGGAACAGCTAAAATGGGTTTTTTCTTGCGCCCCAATCTCATACTTAAAATGGACTTGTTCTTGTAATTGGTGACTTCGACCTCCTCCTCCGGTAGAAACTTGGAGCCGACAGTCGGGAGGACTCGAAATGATGGGGTGCTAGGGGTTGGATTTGAACTGGTAGTATCAACAGGTCGCGAAAACTTGAATAGATCTCGGACGGTCGGTCTCGTCTTCCTAGATCCATTTTGGTTCTGCGCAATCGCTTTGCTCGGATCTTTTGCTCCAAAGGAGCCAAGTGCTGATTTGACCATACGGAGAGGTCGTGTTTGCCAGCCGCGGCTCTGACGTCGGAGAGATCCTTCAGTTTTCATTCCTATATTTTGAGTCGTTGTATCACTTCGAGAAAACCCTAGAATGTTGGAAGCTAATCTTCGGCGGGCATTGCGGGTTGGAATGCTGGGAAGATCGGGTAGATCATCATTTGGTGCAATGTTTTCTTTGTTATCGTCAGACGCAGTCGTATTCATGCTCGCATGTGTTTCATATATCTCGTCAGGATAATTGGCGGGCTTCTGAATGGCAACCTCATTAACGCTAGCAGTAGTGACCGGCTCAATTGCTCCAGAGAATACTGCATGCTTATTCAGGCGATAGTTTGACTAGAACGATCTAGTATCAGAATGCGAGAAGATATTTACTAACGAGGTAGTGTTAGGGTCACCCACATTGATGCTGCTATATAGGGAAGAATCAAGTTTGCAGCTTGAGGTACTATCCCCAAATATTGAAATACTCTGGGGAACCAGAGGGGAGCTCAGCCCACTGTTGCGCAGTGGTGGTGTGCTCGTCACGATTTGTGGATCCTAGACCGTAGCTCACAGTAATTATAAATACCTGAATTTACCACCTGAGACTATGGGCATAGGCCAAACATACGGAAAAGTCAGGCGAGGATAGAACAATCTATACAGACATGGTTAGCTCGTATCCATGTGAATCATAGCAGGAAATGCCATACCTCAGCGTCATATATTTCTTGAGGAGTTGATTCGCCACTTCCTTCACTCCCGATGGTATCGACGAAGGTAGGGTTGACTGCGGAGTGACCATTGGATTCGCTTGAATTTGGCCCATTGGGTACACCTAAACCCGATGTACTGACGACTGGTGTCTGGGACGTAGGGATCAGAGCCTCGCTACTAGAATCAGTTGGCGACATTACCGGCGCCTGCTGGGCGCCTACTCCCCAGGCCGAACCTGGTAAATCTCTGAACGCTTGTTTGGGGAGGCTGCCTTCTGATTGTGCTATACCAGGAACAATTTTCTTTTCAAATTGTTCTTTTAAGGATCGCCCACGCACAGGCTTCAGAGTATTGAGAAGCTGATATGAAGGTGAAGACTGATACTTCTTTTCTACTCGGATGGGGCGAGGCGCTTCAAACGACGATATCCTTTGTTTCACGATTGAAGATGCTGCTGAAACTCGCCGAGCCGTTTTGGCATCAACGATTTCACTAACGGAACTCGGGACCCGACCTAGAAGCAAACTGTTAGTATCAATATCTTTGTCCAGAAGGTTGATCTACATACTATTTCTAACAATGTTGGCAGTGATGAAGGACGGTAGTCCCTGACGGCATTCGGGCAAGGAAATCTGCGATGGAAGCGAGTTCAGGCTCTTATGAGATCCATTGGATTTGATCATGGATTCAAGACTCCCTCCACTGCTCTGTCGTTTCCCGAAAAGCGAAGAAAGACGCCGAAGTGGGTTACGACTCTTTTCTCTTCCCTTCTTCTTATCAGGCTCGTCGGCTAGTGGGGGCGTTTTGGGCTTTTCGCTCTGTAGATCAAGGAACAGCCTCGTCATCCCACGACCAAAACTGTCCGCCTGAGAAGTTGCAGCTTCCCGTTCTTTCCACCAAGCCATAACGGCCTTGGGCCGTAACGTAGATGTTTTCTTATGCATACCAAAGGAAGGGCTGCGTGGAGGGCTGACCCGAAAAGTAGGCCGAAGCCGGATTGGCGATGTGAATATATCCCTTCGGGCTACTTTTCGACGCCGCGGTAATGAGTTATATCCAATCGACTCTGAAATCTGCGGCCGATTCAGACGTCGAGTTGGAATTGTGAGGCTTTTTGGATGCGCAGAAACTCTCTGTGCGAGGCCTGACAGACCTGCATCGCTGGTCTTAGTTTGGAATTATTCCTATGAAAACACATGTTAAACTCACCAGCTATATCTGATTGATGACTACTCTGGCGGAAAAGGCTTGTGCCGTGCAACGTTGGTGGAACGAGATTTTGGGATTCTACGATGCCTGAACGTTCATATAAAAGCGAGTCGTCGATGAAAACACCGTAAATAGATTTCCCGGATAGGGTCCCGGCGCCGATGGGATGTTCCCTAGCAGCGACATCAAGGATAGTCCCAGACGGTCCGTCGAAAAAACGGCGGGTATTATAAAAAACGTCAAAGGCAGTGGTATACCTTGCATCGAAGGCTTCCTCGATAGCGTGGAGGAACTCCAGGTTGGAAGTTAATTCGGGCGACGGATTTCCGTACATAGACTGAAGACTATACAACAAATCTTCACGAAGCGGCAGATTCAAGGATGTAGTGGATCGGTTTGGCTGGTTAGTGAGACGATGGGATATATCAATAAAATCCCTGATACATCTCCGATCAGCGGCTTCTGGGTTAATATGAGATGGCATGATTGGTCTGGTGGTGTTCGCTTCAATTTTTATATTTTCCTCCTTGGCCATAAGTATTGAGTCGACCCGGGCATGCTGATTGGAGCTAGGGGCGACATTCTCTTTTCGTCGTTCAATAGACGAGTCAATCTGGGGATCCAAGTCCTGCTCTGATGCATCGACGGCACCCGAAACTTTTTTTGGCTGCATTTCATACTGCCGATGGGATCCAATCCGAGTGGGTTCATTGGCATTAGAATTCTCAACCTGTGGTATCGGCCTTGACGTTGAAATCGGACGTTGATGGATATCAACGGGCATACGTTCAGCTAGGGGGGAAAGTGATACTATCTCAGGAGAAGCCAGAGAAACCGTTCGAGTTGGCGGGCGGACGGCTCTTCCTTGAGACTCCGTCGGTCTCCCTGTTTGTATATCGGAAAGTGACCTGCGGCCTCCTCGGCCCAGAAACTTCGGGTTCACTTTGGACATGTTAGGTAAAGTTACAATTGGGACATACGTAAGTGGGTCGAAGAGAGGAGTGTAATGTAGGGGCTAGTACTAAGTACTAGAGGAGGAATGACATGGAGAGGGAGTAGGATGAAGATGGGATGGAGGGTGGAACTAAATCCACGGCGATATATAATGAACAGAATAATGCCGGTGTTATTTATTATGCCATGATATTGGCCATCGGATCGATGCGTTGTTTTTGTTGTCAAGTCTCCCTGACCCTCCTCCCCGAAGCAGTCCTCCCCGAGGTGGCATGGAGCCTGTGTGACGGTGGCAGCCATGCCCTTTCCTCGATATAAAGACCATATGCAAACAATTTCAGTGCGAGTATTTGGGTATCGTGTCTTCGTGAATAAGGCAAACGCAATTATATACAATCATAGAAATATCAATCAGGTATTTCGAGTTCGCGACCACCGCCGCCGCCGCCCTCCACCTCATCAGTATCATTCTTCTCAGCTTCTTGTCTGATCCCGAAGCTAACAACAAACCCCGCCACAGCGATCCCACCAAAAATACCCCAAGGAATCCATTCGCCGTGGCGGTGTTTGGTTCCTAGGGTAAATAATCCACCTGCGGCAAACGGGCCAAAGGCTCGGCCTGCTGCTGACAGCGTCTGCGCCAATCCATTGACGGACCCGAGACTTGAAGGATTCGGGGCACAATTTGTGATCTATATAACAGTTCAGTCTTTGTTTTCAGGCAATAAAGCGACAGTGCGTCTGTGTTATGGGATATCGAAGAGACTTACCAAGATCATCGCGCATGTCAGTGCAGTTATCGAGGAAACCACCTTGATCGTCAATACAAATGCCAGTTCAGTCCACAGCCAAGGCGTCCCAATCGTGGTCTTATAACCAATCAAGGGCATGGCAAAAAAGGTCAAGGAGAACAACCCAAGTGCCGCTTTATAGCTCCATTCATTACCAACTCTCTCCTGGAGTCTGGCGAAGAATAGGACCTGAAAGAATATCGTGACGATGCCGGCAAACCCCAGAGACAATCCAATTTCGCTAACAGGTGTTGCCCTCCCAGTTGGCGGGGGCGAGGATACGAAAATCGGATATAAAGCGTTATATCCAACCATTGATAGATTGAAGATAGCATACGTAGATAGTAGGAAAATGGTCGAGGGAGTGAGTATCTCCTTCCAAGGAACCGGCTTGCTCGATGCGAAGAACCCACTTAAATCGCTGTCATCAGAATACTCTTCCTCACCTTCCTCTTCAATGGCGTGGTTCCCTCCCAATAGTGGCTGCGTCGGTGAGTTCGAGGGCTGTTGGCCGAGTATAGGTCGGCTGCCATTCTTCCCCTTACGCCCGCGCTTAATATAGGTAGGTTTAAGTGCACTCGTGAATTGCCAGAGCCAGGAGAACAAATTGCGGACCCTTTCCGTTAGTGGTGGTAGTTCCCTCGCTTCGGCGAGGCTCTCGTCCAGGAAGAGGACGCAGATGGTAAAGTCTAGCAGTAACAGTATCGCAGAGGCAAAGTTCGGGAGACAGTACGGGTATTTCCGAACCAAGCTGTACTTAGATTCCCGGGACGATGCCAACAGTCCGCCCAGGATTGGGCCCAAGACGGCCCCGATACCATAGACCACAGGTAAATATGCAAATGCCGCTGACTGGTTGGATCGGTCCGTGATTTCTCCTAGCACCGTAGAGACGACCCCCTGGTTCCCATTAACGGCGCCCATCAGAGCCTGGACTAGAATGGCCTGCCACAAAGTTGAAGTGAATCCCCATAGAACGAAGGCACCGGCGGTGAGAATTGTGCCACATAAAATAACCGGTTTCCTGCCTATCCTGTCGCTGAGATGTCCCCAGAAGAAGTTTGCTGTTCGAAATTTGTTAGCGAAACGATACTACCCCAAAGACTCCACTTTCTTTCCCACCCGTTGAGGGAGAGGTCACTCACTTACAAATTGTGCCACGGCGAAGGCACTGGCGATCATACCCACATTCAGGCCGACATTCTCAGGCTCCACACCGGGAAGCTGACTGACCATTTCGGGAAGGTAGGGACTGATGCTGTTGAGACTTATCTGCTCAGCGAGGGCGATCAAGGCCAACACCAGCAGCTTCCTGGTGGGAATCGGGGTTGGTGATGATGATGAAGAAGACATGCTGTGCTGTCTGGACCGTTGGTACCGGCCTCTTCCTATGCGAGCGTTATCGTCGGATGCGGATCCAGCATTTGAAGCTCCGGAGCTGATGGGTTCTTGTTCGAAGGATACTCGGGAGGATTGGCCGGCCGTTTTGTTCCGTTTCAGCGGTTTTCCTGACGTTGTGGGAGGACGTAGGTATGACGGGAAACTTTGGTAGTTGTGGATGGAATGGCGTCGAAAGGCATCCAAAGCTACCGCTGGATGACTGGGCCTTCGGACAACATGAAGATTCTCGCCCTGACCAGGAGGATTCTCATTTGCATTGTTCCTGCTGCGACTACGAATGCCGCTACGCTTACGATTGGAAGACCCGCGATTGGTGGAGGCCGTGGGGCCTGGATCTGGTCGCTGAAGGTGGGACATTCCTGGCGAGGTCTTCGAGCCCTGCATGTCCCATGTAGGGTAAGTTTGAGCATGCACAAGGCCCAAACTGGTCCGTACGTTCTCTGATCAAGGGATGCGGGGAGGGGTAACAGTATGTAATAAGGCAAGAACTGCGAAGGAGGAAAACTAGAACTATGTGACTACGAGACAGGATATGGATGACCGCCGCAATGGTGGTGAGAGGTTGGCTCTGAAATATGTAATTACGGTCTGGATCCAACGAAAGCGCTCAAACCTTCTGCCTTTAGCGAAGTTTGTCGAACTGCTGTGCGAGGTGGCACCAACTAATTAGCACCAACTAGATTAAATTCGATCACCTCCGGTCTGCTGCTTGTGATGACGGAGTCTCGATCTTTGCGTGTCAGGCTTCTTCCGTGGCCAATCATGGAATCCTGGAAGGGATGATGGAATGAATGCATGATGCATGATGCACGCCCTGGCTGGCGGGGTTCCTTGATTGCGAGCTTGGCAAGCGGAGCTACCCATCGACGAATCAAACAAAATTTTTATCGGTGGGTGGGAGAATGATACTCGGCTACCGGTTCGAATCAAAAAGCCCCCGGACGTGGCAGGTCTCAAAGTTTGAATCGATAAAGGTCCAAAAAAAGATTATGGTACAGTGTAATATTATAATCGATCACCAAAATCAAGACAACCGCTTAGCCGTGCAGGTCTATAACACATGCTTTTCTTCTTTGAAAAAAAAAAAAAAAAAAAAAAGAAAAAGTAATTTCCGCCCCGATCGAACGGGGAAATCTCTTCTCCATATCGACACCCACATGTATCAAAAAAAAAAGTGCATGTATGCGAGCCGAAGGATATAACATCAATAACTTTTGGGTTTTCTGCAAAGAATCAATGAAATAAAAAAATAAATTAAAATAAAATCCATAACCCATGCCCGGCTTCCCTCTAGTCCAATGGAATACCTTCGAACTCGTCGTATCCAAGTGCCAGGTTCATGTTTTCTAGAAATCTCAGTTAGCAGCTCTTCGACTACAATAATTTTGCATCAAAAATGAATGACTTACGCAAGCACTGTGTGGCAGCTCCCTTCAACAAGTTATCAATAGTGGCGCAGACGACAACCCTCTTGCCCGAGCTGTGGACCGCGAATGCTCCGATCTCAACTCCATGTTTTCCTGAAATCTTCTTGACACTTGGTGCTTCTCCAACAACCTTGACGAGCTTCTCTCCGGCATAACGATCCTGGTAGAGGTTCCTGATCTCACGAGAGGTCATCTGCTTCTTAAGCGGGATGTTAACAGTGTGATGGATGCCCTGGAACCATACCGCAACGTGCGGCATAAATCCAACGTCGACACCGAGTTGGCGGCTGATTTCCCGCTCGTGGATATGGTCCGTCAGACTGTAAGCCACCAGGTTATCGGTAAGATTCTCAACATCATTCTTGGGGCTGGGCTTGGTGCCCGCTCCGGAGTAACCGGAGACGCCAAAGATCGTTGGAGATCCCGCAATATTGTCAATGAGCGGAGAAATGGCGAGCTGTGCAGCGGTTGCGTAGCAGCCAGGATTAGCTATTCTGGTTGCTTGTGCAATGCTTTCCCTCTTGATTAGCTCGGGTAAGCCATAAGTCCAAGAGTCGTCAAATCGATAATCAGCCGAAAGATCAACGATGATACTGGACCCGGGCTCCCTAGCGCCTCCGCCAGAAACAACGGCGTCCACGAACGGTTTGCAGACACCGTTTGGAAGGGCCATGATCCAAGCATCAACTTCATTTCTTTCCTGCATCTTCTTGATATCCTCGACATTCAAGTTGGAGTAGTGGATATCAGCCTTGTCGTATCCCTGGAGGCGTTGTCCAGCAAGCTCCCTCGACGACACATGGCTGAGAGACAGGTACGGATGCTTGTTTATCAGGGATATAAGGGCCTGTCCGGTATAACCACGAGCACCCACGAGAGCTACCTTCTTATGTTGGAATGTGGCATCCCTGCCCTTTCGCAGAGGTGGATTTGGGTTGGTATCGCCTGGGAGCGTTCCGGCATCCGTAGAGAACCCTCGACTCTGATGTCGAGGAGAGGGGCCACGACCGAAGGCCTGAGGCCGTGCCACGGTGGAAAAAGCTCGAGCCTGTTGCTTCACGCCCGTAACGGGGCTCGGTGCAGACGACTGTTTCGCCGTACTGTATCCCTGGTTCTTCAACCAAGCCGCTGCTTCCTCCAACCCGCCTTCGAATCCATACCAGAATACGACATTCTGTCCGGTCATGACGCTGCCATCGGCTTTGTCGAAAAACCAGGTAAGATTTTCATCGGAGGCATTCGCGACCCAGGCGAGCTTCGGAAACTCCCTCTTGATGTTGCTGAAGACGTTGTCCGCAACATTGGACAGCCATCCGTGCTTGGTCACTACGAACTTGGAGAGGAACGCCGGATCACCTTCTCGAGAAGGCGGGTGAACGATTGCAAGGGCGTCCAGTGGCTCGTCGGCATAAGCTTTAAACGGAGAGGATTCGAGTTTTTGTAAGAACTGTTCAACGGCGGCTTTCGGTGACTCGGAGGATGCGAACGAAAGATCTCTTTGAAGAGCAGCTGTCAGTTTTGCAATGTCCTTGAACTCCGAGATGCTAGATTTGGCCGTGAGCTTGTTTCCACGTCTGATCAAAGTTCCAGCGCCTGTGTCCGTGAATAGTTCACGTTGGAGATCCTCGGTGGCGATGATGGCGACGGAAGATGTCCTTGGGAGGTCTCCCAGGAGATCCTTGATTTCGTTGATCTTCAAACGCGTACCATATCTGAACCACCACTGCTTGGAGAGTTCTTCGTACTCCTCGTCCAAGTTGATGCTAGAGATCTTTTCGTTGGTTTCCCCGTTGAACAGACCCCCTTTCTCGCTCAGGTAGACGATCTTGAGTGGTTGGAGGGATCTGGCGAGCTCGCCAGCAGCGATATCCGCATTTACATTCAGGGTCTGTCCGGACGGCGTTTCCGCTAGACTTGTGAGGATGGGCAAGCAGCCAGCAGCGATTGCCGCCTCGATTGGCCGTTTGTCCACGCCATTGATCTTGCCAACGAATTTGTACTTGTCTTTGTCCAGATAGTCGGCCGTGAAGACTCCGGAGTGAATAGGGCGGGCTCGAACTCCTAGATGTTCGAGAGCCTCCACCAGCTTTAGATTCTCATCCAAGAAGCATTGCCTTGCCACAGCCAGTGTTTTGGCATCTGTGATTCTGATTCCGCCTTCATACTCCGGCTCGACGCCTGCGGCCTCGAGCATCTTGTTAAGCTGGGGGCCAGCTCCGTGGACGACGACGGGGTAGAGACCGACATGGTTAAGAAAAGCTAAAGCTGATGCCAGAGCGGGGAGTTTATCCGTGATGATAGCCCCTCCGACCTTGATGACGGCGAATTGTTGGGACTGAACGGATGTAAAGTGGGAAAGGTACTGTTCGACTTCCCGCTTGGACCCAATGTTTGAGAGAAGTTGGACAACTGTGTGCCTGGTGTCGGGAGTGTTATGCTTGAGAGTCGACGGGGACGTATAGTTTCGTCGTTGGAGTGCTACATGGGCAGATGCAGCGACGGGACGGACGACAGCCGTGGGGCAGAGACGGGTGGCGTGCAGTGGCCGTCTGGCCAGCCGAAGAGCGGCACGAGCAGCCTTTGTTGAAAGCGCCATTGACACAGCACGATTGCAATTGGACTGTGGAGGAGCCTGGATGGAGAAACTGCTCTTTGAAAGGCTACCTCTGCAAGCTGATAAGTATCGGCCGTCGTATTCTCAGCTATCTCGAATGCTCGGTAGTACTGAAGAGGACAGCAGCCACGAATTCGGATTCGATCCTTCTTGCTTTGGCGTAGTGAAAATTGGGAGCCTGTCGCAGCGATATCGGAAGCGACGCAATCAACGATGGCAGCAGTTCAGAGTTGGCAGTATCGTTTGAACGACTCCTTTCCTAAACAGCAGTGTCGTCGTGATTGTCGTGGAGCCGAAGACATAAGAACCCGACGTGGATATGCGGCAAGACTGGGACGGGGGAGAGCAGAGTTGTTATATTCCAGAATTGATTGAGAAAATGGATAAACCTCCTACAGAAAATAATTTGTCGACTCCCAAGCTAACCGATTCGACTCGACTCGATCGACTCTCCACTTTTTGTTTGCAGAGATATTCCGTGGTGCTGCAACCGCCGGGGGTGGGAGCTACTTTGCAANATAGAGTTAGTACCTGTGTACCAGACCGTTTTAATTTCGACGAACTAAACATGTGTCTACATCACTATAAAAGCCGATTATGAGGGAGAGACTAGTCTCCACAACTGTGCGACGGAACTCGTCTAGAAAAATTTTCAATGCTGCTCGCCTCATCCGTTATTATGTATATATGTACGCTATGCTATATGCCATGTCTGTATGTATGTATGTATGTATGCACCGCAGATATATCACTCAATGCAAGAGAGATGTTGCACGGGGCAGGGCGGCGCAGGCACGTAGACATGGTTCCCGCCCGATGGAACCATCGATGGGTCAGATAGCGCTCTTTCCGAGCAATTTACCCAGAACTCCAACCCAAGAGCTTGCCACCCTCGCCGTTTTTTCAAAGGCAAAGACTGCCAGCGTGACCGGCCCTTCTCGGCGATCATGCAGGTTAGAGGTTTTTTTCTTCTTCTTCTTGCTTTTCTCTCTCCGCTCTCGTTCAAAGAAAAAGAAAGATCTTTGTCTGAGGAAGGACGTTATATTAGAACTGGGAGGAATGCCGGCCATCATGAACAGAGTCTGGTTGAGAGAATCACACACACACGCAGAGGCAGTCAAGAAGTCGGTTCAGCAGTCAAGCGCTCTCTAAAACACCGCCGATGGATATGTGATGAAAAAAAACACCCGACACCTCCAAAAATCACTTCACATGACAAACCCCAGAAAAACGGAGAACATATAGGTGGGAATATTTTTTGACCGTTGTAGAGTACAGTGATGGCAGAAAACAGTGAATAGTTGAAGAGGAGAAAAAAATAGAGACACCCGTGCATGGATAAGGAACTGCGAAAAGAGAGATTTCCCAGGAAGCACAAGTAAACGCAGACAGCGACAACGACAACAACAACGACAACAAAAAAAAAAAAGGACAAGATTTTCTTCATAGGGGAGTGGTTTTCATCTATTAACTCCCGCAGCGATTCGTGATGATAGTATGATTGATGGTATGAATCTTTCAGCGTGGCAAAACAGAAATCATCGTTCCGATCATTTGGCTCGTGCTGTATGCATTTCAGGACATAACCAGATTTCTTCGTCGCGAGTGAACCCAATGGGGGGGGATGCGTCAAGCTATCCGGCCTTGGGGACTTCCTAAGTCTTCGTGACGACTAAAGTTTAAGAAAATCTCGGGTTAGTCATGGGCTGTGTCCTGTGCGTATGTGTATGTATGTGTGTATATAAAACGTATCTACAGTGGATGGGAAGGCCTTACCGATGGGAACGACGATGACGGCGATGAGAATGATGACACCCAGAACCAGACACATTCTCATTTTCATGTCCTTCCACCACATCTGCTTTCGTACTCTGTTGGCACCGCGCCTGAAGCCCTGCGCGGAGTCGGCCAAATCATCTGAGAATAATTTTGTCAGCTTCCCGACGGTTGACACGGTTTACCCTGAACGGGTGGAAATTTTTTTTTACGGAGACGCACTTGTCTTGTTTTGCAGCTGGTTCAGATTTTGTCCTCTTTCTGTTGTCTTGTTGATGTTGTCCCTCATAATACCAATGGTGTCATCGATTTGCTATAAATATCAGGATAATGATGTCAGCGGACCGTTGGGAGAGTAAAATAGGTCTTGGCGACGGGTACGGCTGGAGTGGAGTTCGCCTGAGACGAATATTCAATCTCGCAGAGGGACAAGCTTCAAGCTTGCCCTTGAAGCTCATTTTGGGCATTTGTGGGTATCGCGATGGTCGGTGAGGCCGGTTCGAAAACTTCCGGTTATCCCGGTATCCAGCTCACTTTTGTTTGTCACTCAGAGAGAGAACTTTGGTGATGCGGACTGGCGGGAACGCTGCGAAAGGGGAATAGGGAGGTAGAAACCCCGGATCCGCCCCTTTGACAGAGACTCGCACACGGACTCGGACATCCGACGGTGGTTTGGGATGTGAGAAAGGGGTGAGAAAAGGGCAGAGGTTTCACGTACAGCTTGGATCTGGGCCGTCCTGCTTTGGCCATTTCCTCCCTGAGCAGCACCGTTGTTCGGGATGTATGGGTCGTATGGTTGTTCGGACATTTTGAATGTATTTTTTGGGAGTTCGTGGAGGAGGAGGAGGAGGAGGAGGTTGTGTGGTGGATGGAGATGTGAGATTGGGGGGACGGCTGAAGCTGAGGGCAGAGAGAATTTGGGGAAGCTAAGCTGCAGCAGGTAACTAGGACTGGGGCGAGCAGGTCGGTCGGTCGGTCGGTCAGGAAGGTCAGGAAGGTGTGAAGCTGAGCAGAGCTGTCGGGAGAGAGAGCAAAGTGCAAGATCTGAGTCGCCTTGTGCGGACGATGTCGGGGCGAAGGTTGTGGGAGTTTTCGGAGTGAGAACGATGCGATGAGCTTTTGGTTTGGGTGGGTGAGGGAGGGAGGGAGAAGGAAGGGAGAGAAGGTTGAAACGGGGAGAAAGAGTTGGGGGAAGACACCCAAAAATAAAGAGGAACGACAGAGGGCGGAACGAACAGGCGGAGGAGCAGGCAGAGGAGCAGGCAGAGGAAGGGCCTCCCCGGCAACAACACAAAACAGCTGCGGTCACAGCACCAGCACCAGCACCAGCACCAGCACCAGCACCAGCGGGAAGCAACAGAGAGAAGAAGCAGCAACAGAGAGAAAGCAAAGCAACAGGGACAGGAACAGGAGCACAAGCAGGCAACTAACAGGCAATTAACGGGCAGGAGCTGGTTCCTCGGACTTGGTCTGTCACAGGTACATTATGTACAGTAGCCAGTAACCAGTCCATACTTCCCTTCAACCAAGTTCAACCAAGCTCGACCAAGACCAAGTTTAACCCAAGTGCCCTTACCTTACTAATACATACACGCACACCACCCAACTAGAAGACGAAGACGAGGACGAATACAACCAAGATCATGACCAGGGACAGGCAGCCTGCACAGCCGGCGGATTGAAAGAAACAGGCAAAATTTTTTTTTTTTTTTTTTGGAAGCTACAACCATAATCACCACCCACTACCACCACCACCACCACCACTACGAGGGCTGGTACAGGTACATGTCTAAATAGGTGCCTTTACCGACATACACAATAATACTTACCATCCATCATCATTTCTGGTGGAGGTATCGGAGAGAACATAAAAGTGACGACAGCTGGAGCCGGGGAGGCGCTGGTGGGGATATCCAGACCTCCCCAAAGCACTCCCTTCTAGTCCGGATTCAGGGTTTCCGGCGCATCGACGTTCCCCTTCCCCTCCCCTTCTCCTTACCATTTTCCTTTCCTTCACCTTGGAGAAAGAAAGGAAAAAGAGTTTCGTCTCTGAAGGACAGCTTACGGAACGGGTGCACAGCTACAGTCCCGTACTAGTTCACGGAGGAGGAGGGAGGGAATGCTAATCAATACGCAGAGAATTACTTGCGCTTGCTCGACTGCGTAAGCTTCTCGCCTGAGCGGGCTATTTTAAGCACGCTCAGTAACAATTACATATAATCCCGAATCTCTAATCCCTAGTTAATCCACATCTCCATCTCCATCTCCATCCCGATATCCCCATCCGTACTTGATTACCTGCCACCACCACCACCTAACAAAAAGTGCTACTTCTGTACTGGCCGGCACAAGACGTATAAGTAAGTACCCATAACATATTACCAACTAAGTACAAGTCAGTCGGTCAGTCAATATATATGTGTCTATATATGTATGTGCTTATGTGCTTGAGTATCTGATTAGCTTGAAGGAACCCTTTACCTTAACCCGGTTCGAGAGGATTTCCCGAAACGGTGCTATAAAAGATTAGCCAGCCAGCTAGCTTGACATGCCCGTATAACCATCTATTCGAATGACATCTAGATATTTATATGCATACATACATACATACATGTACATACCTCACACACACACTCTCTCTCTCTCTCTCTCTCTCACTTGCTTTTGCTTGATCACCCGTATAATACCATTCGATTGTTTTAAGTAATTATTCAAAAGCTCACCCGATATGATATATACACATATATATAAGTGTGAATCCAGAGGCACCATGAAGGACTGCGGTGGATATAACTCCATTGCAAGTCGAGCAAGTACATACGTACGTACGTACATAATTAATTATAACAGGCCAATCAATACTGAGCGACTGAGGTAACATGGAGATACGTACCACTGGCACCCGCAATTGGCTGGGGCGGTTCGTTCCTGGCAGGCCGGCAGGCGCATTGGCAGGGCCCCTGTCTCACGAAAGGGGGATCTTCTCCACCGCCAAAACTCTGGACCCGTTGCATTGTCGTTTGGTGAACTCCGCGTCAAATCTAACTTGGACCTACCTGTCTCTCTCTTTCCTTCTTCTCTCTCCGTCCATTCATCCATCATCATCATCATCATTATCATCACCATCGTCATCACCATCGACAACACCGCCGCCAAAAACCCGACTTCATACTTTGGGGTCTGCTTTTGGCCCTTCTCCGTTCCTCCCAACCTTCGCTGAACACTCTCGTTAAACTTGCCTGTTCACACATCACATCACCCACACGAACCCGGACCTCGTGTGAATTCCCCTCCTTCTGCTCCTGCTCCTGCTCCTCCGCTCGACAGTCAATCTGTATTCGCATGTTGCACATGTATGTACCTACTTACCTACCTTTAATACCATGCTCACTGTCATTCCCAACCGGGACCCCCGGTCTTCCGTTCCTTTCTATCTTTCTCTCTCCCTCTGTGTCCTTGCCATACGCATACCTTCCCTCCCGTAAGCTGCGACGACAACGACTAATTCGTTCTCCCTTTTCTCCCTTCCGAAAAAAAAAAAAAATACAGGTGCTGAACTCAGTCCACATTCCCAACCACGCTCGTTTCGTCGTCAATCGTTTGCACTTTCGGTTGCCATGAGATTGTTCGCGGCCAAAACGGCAGTCGTCTGGGCCGTCGTCCCTGCCCTTCTTTCGACACTCTGCAATGCCATCGAACTAGATGTTAGCGATAAAGGTAGCCCGGACCCACCGGCTTCACCTCCTCCGTCCCGTGAACTCGTATTGACTCACCAATTTCTTGTCGTCCGTAGATTCGATAAAAGCCGCTGCCAAAATCGCTGCTGCCGGCCTGGTGGAGTACTATCACGGCGATGAACCCGGCCAGGTCCAGGGCAATCTGCCCCAGCCGTACTACTGGTGGGAGTGCGGTGCCATGTTCGGTGCCCTTATCGACTATTGGTACTATACCGGTGACGACCAGTTCAACCAGGTTGTGATGAACGGGATGCTGCATCAGGTTGGAACCGGCAACGCCTTTATGCCTCCAAATCAGACTCAGTCCCTCGTAAGTCAGCCGTGCGCTTGCAGAGTTATATTTAGACTAGCATGGGAACATTTCAAGTGCTGACAAAACGTGTCGCTCTCCTTCGCAGGGAAACGATGATCAAGCCTTTTGGGGGATTGCAGCCATGATGGCAGCCGAGCGAGGGTTTCCGAATCCTCCTGGCACGTCCCCGCAATGGCTTGCCCTGGCCCAGGCCGTCTTCAACTCCCAGGCCGCTAGATGGGACGGTGCTACTTGCGGCGGTGGGCTCAGATGGCAGATTTTCTCATTCAACAACGGTTATGATTACAAGAACACTATCTCAAACGGATGCTTCTTCCACCTGGCAGCACGTCTGGCTCGGTATACCGGAAACCAGACGTACGCCGAGTGGGCTAGGAAGTCATACGATTGGAGCAAGCGAGTCGGCCTCATCTCAAGCGACTACAAATTCTACGACGGTGCTACCGTCAATACCAACTGTACGAGTATGGATCGTATCCAGTGGACGTATAACGGAGGCATCTATCTTGCGGGGGCCGCTTTTATGTACAATATCGTAAGAAGATCCTTCCCTGCTCCGGTTATCCCTTCGAGATCATCGATCATCATTTCCCAGCCTGGATACTAACACGTGGATCCAAGACCAACGGAACGGGATACTGGGCCGACGAGCTCGGCGCCATTCTCGAGGCGCAAACGGTCTACTTCAAAGACGAGAAGATCATGTATGAGGTGGCCTGCGAGCCATACGGAAAATGCAACATCGACCAGCGTTCGTTCAAGGCATACCTGGCCAGGTGGATGGGAGTGACGACCCAAGTTGCCGCCTTCACCCGAACCAAGATCATGGACTGGCTTTCACAGTCGGCGACCGGTGCCGCTCAGAGCTGCATCGGTGGAACTGACAAGCAAACCTGCGGTTCCAGATGGACCCCAGATGTCGCAGCCAAATGGGACGGCAATTTCGGTGTCGGCGAACAGATGTCTGCTCTGGAAATCTTCCAAAACCTACTCGCGCCTACTTTCCGCCCGCCGTGTACCGCCAGCGACTGTGGTAACAGCACAGGAGATCCAAGCGCTGGTACCGGCAACTCTCTACAGACCGGGAGAACCAATAGACCTGCCACCACCGGCGATAAAGTCGGAGCTGGCTTCCTGACGACTCTCTGCCTCGGTCTGCTGCTGGGCGGTACGTACTGGCTTATAGTTTAATAGATCTGATCATCCCTGTCGGTTCTCAACATATATCTTGGGGTTCACTTACGAGCATGGAAATACCCAAGCAACGAGCAGAAGTCCAAAGGGAGGAAGGGGGAAAAAAAAAGTAGGTATCATTGTTTTTACCAATTGGTTTTCTCCGGTATATATGCAGGCTTTCGTTGTTTCTCTCTATTATTTTATTTGTTTCTGGTCATTGGCATCTCGGAGCGGGAAAGGGCAGAAACCTGTAATCTAGTGTTTTGTATTTTTATCTTGAGCTCAATAATGTGATATTTCCAAATCTTCCGTCTCAAACTTATTCCACGTCCCCGGTCCGGATCTCTTCCACAGACGTGCTCAAAGATCCCGTCGGGCCAAGGGAATGCGTTGGTCGGCTGCCGTCGGTTTTCCTCCTCCAAAACTACAAATTAAGCTACCACGAGCCGAGGGTTAGCATCGACCGGCTGTACCGTGATTATTTGCTGAAAAGTCCCAGTTCTAGTTATACATTTGTCTCGTAACCCAGCCTGCAACTTTCGCTTTAGGTTATACATGCTTACTAAATTATCCTCTGAGTCTTCTACACCTGAGGTATTGCCGTTCCCACCTCGAGTTTAGTTTTGCGATTTGCACCAACCCTCTCCCATCGTAAGTCAGCTTTTTTATTTCAAGATTTGTATGTAGATTTGCTCTCATTCGTACACAGCCACTAAATTGGATGAAGTAGAGAGAAAAAAAAGCATAGGGTTTTTTTTTATCGAATTCCGACAATGATGATCAAGAGCGCCGTTTCCAATATCGCATCGCCCTTGAAGGTCATCCGATCGAGATCCGCGCTCATCAGAGCTTCATACTCCCTACGGATGGTGTCCTCGTTGCACCACGCACCGACGGTGGCCGAGGAAGATGCCCGTTTCAAAGCAGATATCGACGAGGTCGAACAATGGTGGGCGTCCCCCCGATTCAAGGGGATAAAACGAACATACTCGGCCGCGGACGTCGTCAGCAAACGAGGGACCCTTCCTCAGACCTATCCGAGCTCCCATCAGGCCAAAAAGCTGTTCAGTCTGCTGAGCGAGAGGGCTAAGGAGGGCAAACCGGCGCATACAAGTAAGCGCAGAGCATTCTATTTTTATCGAACGGTTAAAAACAATGATGATAATAATAATAATTATAATACGCAGTGGGCGCGATTGACCCCGTACAGATGACGCAGATGGCTGAAAACCAAGAGATCTTGTACGTATCCGGCTGGGCCTGCTCGTCGGTTCTTACGACCACGAATGAGGTTTCTCCGGACTTTGGCGACTACCCTTATAACACTGTTCCGAACCAGGTTCAGAGGCTCTTTAAGGCGCAGCAGCTGCACGACCGAAGGCATTGGGATGCCAGACGGAGCATGACACCGGAGCAGAGGGCGAATACGCCATATATTGATTATATGAGACCCATTATTGCCGATGCTGACACCGGACACGGCGGCCTCAGCGCTGTCATGAAGTTGGCAAAGCTGTTCGCTGAAAACGGTGCGGCGGCAATCCATCTCGAAGATCAAATGCACGGTGGGAAGAAGGTATATATGAACCTATGGTATCAAAGGAAGACGGCTACTAAAAATCGAGCCTCCTCTCCTCAAAAATAGTGTGGTCATCTGTCAGGGAAAGTTCTGGTCCCCACGGGGGAACATATCAATCGATTGCTAGCCACCCGTTTTCAATGGGATCTAATGGGATCAGAGAACTTGGTTATCGCCAGGACTGACTCCGAGTCTGGAAAGCTCCTGTCTAGCACTGTAGACTACAGGGATCACGAATTCATTCTCGGAGTTACAAAGGATACCAAGCCGCTCGCTGAAGTCCTCGCCGAAATGGAAGCCAGCGGGAGAAGCGCCGAGGATATCAACAAAGCGGAGCTCGAGTGGGTTCAAGAGCACAAACTACTAACCTACAGCGAAGGTTTGTAGTCCACCCCCCGGTATCGTAGATGCATACGGCGACTATTAACCAAGACGATTCATTTTTCTAGCCGTCAGCGAAGAGATGAAGAAATCCGGCATTCTGGAGGGCGAGATCAATGATTTCGTGCAAAGGGCGTCGGGTATGTCGAATTACGATGCAAGGAAGCTCACAAAGTCCATACTGGGACATGATATATTCTACTCATGGGATATTCCTCGAACTCGGGAAGGATTCTATCACTTCAAAGCGGGCGTTCCAGCTGCGGTCAAGCGGTCTCTCGCATTTGCTCCGTATGCTGACTTACTCTGGCTCGAGACCAAGAAGCCGGACGTCAGCCAGGCGGTCGGATTCGCAAAGCAGATCCGAGACATTTACGAAGGGAAATGGATGGTCTATAACCTGAGCCCTAGCTTCAACTGGCTCGGAGAAGGCTTCACCGAAGACAAGCTGAAGAATTTCATCTGGGATCTGGCCAAAGGAGGCTTCGTCCTGCAGCTGATATCACTCGCAGGACTTCACTCCGGAGCCACCATTACCTGTGAACTCTCGAGGCGATTCAAGACAGAGGGCATGTTGGCATATGTGGACCTAGTTCAAAGAAAGGAAAAAGAACTGAAATGTGATGTCCTTACACATCAGAAATGGTAACCTTGAATTTTGAGCCTAAAGCGTCGAACTCCATGACCACTGACTCGACTCGGTTTTTTTAGGAGCGGTGCTAATTATCTGGATGGTATCTTGTCATCTATTGCAAGCGGGAGCTCGAACACGAGCTCTACAGGGAAGGATAGCACCGAACATAGTAAGTTATGCCAAAGTTTGAACGACCAGCAAAAAAATTTTAAGTCACTAACCAAAAATCAACAGGCTTCTAAACGTAGTCAAAATTACAATTCGTTTCGGGTGCAATGTAACATATAAAGAAGGAAAAAAGCCAATGCTAAAGAGCGAAATACTTAGGCAAATGCAGCCGACCAGCTTAGATGCATTTAATTGTGATCATATAGTGTGAAACCCACTTCAGCGGCAATATTAATTCCGCTGTTGCAGTTCTTCCGGACGTTCCCTAAAATTTATGAGTATCCATCCACTCCGCGAATGAGAGCATTTTGATTCCCTTTTCATGATTGTACGTCCCCGCGGCGTCCCAGGAACATCCATTACCTTCGCCAAAGATGAGCTGGTACTTTGCAAGTTTATTCTCCGGGTCACGCTCCAGCAGCTCCCTTAAAGATCTGGTCTCCAGTACCTTCCTCTCCAACTTGCGTCCCAGTTTCTCCTCGAGAGCGTCAGCGATACGTTCATAGGTCACCGTCTCTCCGGCTATGTACTGGATCCCGTCGCTACCTTTCCCGCTGAGGCGCTCGTACAGGATCTCAGCTGTTACCTTCCCAATATCCTCGGCGGCGGTCAAGGTCACCTTGTTATCCCAGCCTCCCAGGGCAGTTACGAGCCCTTGCTCCTTATTAACGATCCCGAAGGGTTCGTAGAACACAAAGCTAGTGAACAGGCCATTACTTATAATATTCCACTTCATACCGAGGCTTTCTTCCCTGAGCAATCGTCGGATCCAATACTGTTCAGCGAACAACCCCCCGCCTGCGGTGGGGCCGATCACATCGTAGTCCACGCCAAACTGCCAGGGGATATAGTATTTCACACCGGCGTCCCTCACCGCCTTTGTAACTTTCGTCGGGACCCCTGCGGACGCGAACATTCCGGATGCATAAACGACGGCCGTGAATTGTTTAAATGCCGCTTTGAGGGTGTCTTCGGTAGCGCTTTCGATATCAAGTGGCAGCCATTGGGTGTTCCATTTGTCAAGGAGGGAGTATTTGCTAGGGTCTGTCTTGGGGAGCGATGAGACCGTCTGCGGGCGGGCGAGAACTGTGAGTGAGGTGAACGATGGTTTGGAAGGGCTTTTGTGAAGAGCCTCCATGACGGCAAGACCTAGTTCGCCGTGGCCAATTACTAAGATTGACGGGCAGCGGTAGGCTGTCATGGTAGACAATTGTGATCTATATATCGCAATATATGCTGGTTTATAAGTATGGTACTTCAACCTCGCGGCTGATGTTATCTCGGATTGCTATATCGGGGAAACCTCTGGTGTTCAATGTACACTGACAATTTAGATTATCTAAAAGATACTTAAAAGTAAATAGTCTGAATAAAGGAATAGAGTTCGTTTAGATTGTCGCTGTCGAAGCTTAATTGTTGGATCGAATGCTGGGGAAAATACGCTGGTGCACTAGGCTCAATTGACCGAAACTCGAAGTGGCAGCTTGACTCGATCAGAGCTATAGTTGATCGACCAAATAGATCGAGATGATAATATCGAAGAAAAAAAAAAGGTTCAGAGGTTCAATAAAGTTAAATAACTAGATTAAATGGTCCAGGTCTTTACTTTTATTTATTTTTTTCTAAGCTTGAACGGGACAGCCGACGGGACAGCTGTTTTCCCTTAAAGTTGCCGAGTCCTTACTTCATTAATATTTATTTCTAAGCTCTCGCAAATCAGCAATCCAAGTGAAAACCCAATTCTGTTTACCCCGGAACCCCATCTTCCCATCGGCAGGCAGGCCGGGGGTGCCACAGCGCAGTTAATGTTACGTTGGAGGAATTCAGTTCCAGTAAAGTCCGGGAACGGCTTTCGGATTTCGGATATCCACATGGCATGTAAATCCGTCCAATCTCCGCCACTAAGAAATGCAACAAAGTATTGTGTTGCTTTGAAAACAATCACATGTTCTGGTAATCTGAATGGTTTGGTTGCCCGGTCCGGAAACCATTCGTGTTCCGTGACCGAGGCGTTCGCTCTAATTCATTGGTCTCTAAGGCACTCAGGGATACGTTTGTATGGAATCCACGACTCGGCCGTGAGGATCTTGAAATGGTGGCTAGTAATAGGGTGAGAAGAAAAAACCAATCATTATCCATTCGCTGTAGCTATAACAAGAAAGAAAAAAAAAAGAGACGTTTATCGAGCACTTGAAAAAGAGACGGAAGAAAAACATCGTAGTCGGGGTATTTGAAACAGGAAAACAACCAGGAGAACACAAAGGTAAGAACCAAGAATGAATCCGATGTATCTCAGTTGCTTTGCTTTCTCATGTATATGCCTCAAATCTGGTGATCGTTTTAAACGGTCGAAAGAGAGAATACCTCGGAGCTAATTAAACCCCATGCTTATGAACAAAGTGTGTCATACAACGTAACAATAAGGAATTAAAGAAAATCCAGCCTGCCGGGTAAGTGAATAGAAGGCGGTGGTTGTTTGATAGCGATACCACCAGCACAATGGGGGGTTCAATCATCGAAACCAGTTCCTGCACACCTGTCAAAGGACGAATGGTCAAACCGTCTTATCAACTACAAGCTCTGTTTCGGCGATTTTCCCCCATGTGCGGTGGTTAGACTCTTGACGTTGTTGCTCCGCGGTGACGGCGGCGTCCAGCTCTGTTGCAGGTGAGGCAGCTGACAATGATCATAAGGAAATCAACAATCCCTAGAGATAAAGAGTTAGCATATTGTCCGGTGCGGAGGATTCTAGACGGCGCTTACCATTGACGACTGCCGTGATTGCACGTCCAATGGCGGATATAACGGCCATAATGGCTCGTCCGATAGCACGCAAAGCGTCGCCGATCTAAAGAGGATGCTTGTTAGCCAATGCGATAAACGAATAAGTCTGACGCGACCGGGGACTAGACTGTCTTACACAGCTAACTACGGCACCCATGTTGATATTGTTTGCGTTTTAAGGGTTTTCTTCGAAGGTGAATCTTAGTAGCGCGGAATTATGGTGGAAAGTATTTTGTATGGAGTATGGAGTATGATATGGATTCGAGGATTCAATCGTAGTTTGGGAATGAGATGATATCGAGACGAATTTTTGGAACTGGCCAGAGGATAGCGGTGAGGTACTGATATATATACTTCTCATATTATATTACCGCCTCTGTTTCTACCGTACACCTGGGATGCGCGTACATGCTTAAAGGAGCGCAATACATCATCATTACAGTATCCGGTAACGTGAGCCAACGCTTTTACTTGGTAACGGTTTCTCGGGCGTTTCCAGGGTCAACGGCATGACGTCACACATACTCCTTCCGAAATGCAACGCAACGCACCGATCAACCGACCGACCGACCGACCACCTACTTGATTCGATTGGCTATCCAACTTCGGTTCCCATGATCCATGAGCTCATATCCTGTCGGCATGGGGGCGCGAAGGGTTGACGCTAGTTAAGTGCCTGCGTGCCTGCGTGCCTGCGAACCAAGCGAAAGGCAAGTCCTCTCGAATAGTCCCCGTCTGCCATGTTATACACGTCCATTTCTTGCGTAACTTTGCTGACACTTTTCTCTATCAGATGGGCTATCCTCTGTTGCAGCTCGGCGTCTGTTTCCTCCCTTTCCTTACCGGAGGCGTCCCGCACCCTGATTTTTACCGCTTCCAGTCGATATGATCTGAATAACACCAGGAAGAGTGCCACAAATTCCACTTGTGCCATTTTTTGGCCAGGGCAAACTCTGGGACCCATCGACCATGGTATGAAAGTTCCCTTGGCTGGCTGGAAGAGTTTGGGTTGAGTACTCTCAGTAGCTGGCGCGGTCGGATTGATAACCCATCGGGAAGGGCGGAATCTACATTCGTCCGGAATATCATCTACATCCTCATGATATGTCGGCTCCAACGCATTGCGATTCAGATCTCGCCAGACGCCTGGGTCGCGGTGGACCATAACGTTGTTGATATATATGGTAGCACCTGCCGGAATCTCGATTTCGGACGTAGATGTCCTAACAACTTGAGTCTTTTCTGTCATCTTACCAAGATGGATCAGTACCGGGTTCAATCTGAGAGTTTCCAGCATGACTGAGAGGCATCGAATTGCTTTTGGGAAGATTGCTGCATACTCGAGTGGCTCTTCCGGGTCTGAAGGGACAATAGCGTCGATTTCTTCAAAAATCCAATCCTGATATCCGGGATTCTGAACAAGATACACTAGTGCGTACGCGAGGGTATTGGCGGTCGAGTCGAAGCCCGCAGTGGTGAAGATGAATACGTTCCCCATTATCTCCTCGTCCGATAGAGCAGCCTGGCTCTGGCCGCCGACCTTGTTCGCAATCTTCCCTTCCTCCTTTGATGCGCTAAGTAGCATGCTCAGGATGTTGTTTCTGGCCACGCCGTCGCGTTCTGCGCTTCTCCGCTTTTCTTCGCTTATTAGATCGGCTGTGTGGTCTCTGAATTCGCCCACGGCGTAGCTCAGTAGTTTCATGGTATCGTACCCTGGGAGAAAAGGTGGATACCAGGTCGTGAACCACCGTGGGAGTACCGCCGCAGCTACAATATTTCCAATCACAGCTTTGACGGCTTCCATATATGTTAATTTGAACCCAGGCTTTACCTTTTTTACAGTAGGGTCCTTCCAGGTCTGGCTCCCACCCATACCCGCATTCGTGAGGACCGTGATCGCAAATTTCTTGACAAGGTCGAACATACTGTTGGTTTCTGCACAATTTGCGCCCGGGTCTGAGCTTTCAAATATCTCTGCTACCATCCCTTCCATGAGGATAACAGATTGGTCGAAAACCACCCTGGAGATCTTTTCGTTCAATGTCGATGCAACAATTTTTCGATGCTTTGCCCAGACTTCGCCGTCAGTGGATAGCACGTTCGGGCCGAATCTATTTAGAAGGAAATTGGCTGTGTCCAGCTGTATGAAATCCTTTGGACGCCGGAGAACCTCTGTAATGATTTCATGGTCCCAGGTTGACACTTCCACCTTTCCTGCGCCTGCGAGGACAAGTGATTTCGGACAGCCAGCGGGGATACTCCACCTGGTGTAGGGTACGAGTTTGAAGTCGTTCTCCCAGCCATGCATCGTTATCCCCAGACGGATAAAAATGTCTTCTGGCAGAAAACGCTTCAGTAAAGGCCGGAGCGGGATGGCCAACACCATCCATAGCGGACTGTCTTGAACCGCTGGGATGATGACGACGGGCAATCCCGTTCTGCGAGCATTTTTCCAATTGCGTAAAAGTTTGAAAAGAACGGAGGATATGTAGAGAACAAGAGCGACACTGAGGACGGTCCACAGTACCATGGCACTTTCTTAATCTTGGTCGATTGTGATTAAGCTACAACTATAGGGTATCTGCAACCAGTAATTCGGCAGTTGGAATGAAGATGGAACTCAACCACAAGTAGATCTCTCTATAGATGGTATTGGGTTGGTGAAGAACCTCTGATTACCAGCAGTTCCAATTCATTGCACGAAATCCCCTTTTAACCTGTCTTCGCCCTCCGTGACGGCCCGTGTTAATTTCGCAAGCACACACGTTGCTAAAATGATCATTGGGCATTTCTGAAATCTTGAGTTGCCCCTTTCGCTGACCGTTTACCAACTCGGTAGAATACCTTTATCTTAATATACCGTGTCGATTGGAATTGTTCCGTCAGCACTAATCAAATTCTGTGTGACACGAGGCAACCAACTACCGTACTTTACAGCTTTCGCAGACGGACATGCACATGCTGACTAACACCCAGTCGGTCTTGGAAGCCTGCTGAGTAACTGGTGTGGGCTTGGACGGGTTTGTGGTGACTGTTACGCACTAAGCCGGGTTTGGGAAGGCGGATGGGCATTTTAACCCGATCGACCTCGTCTTCCCGCAGTCGGTTGTTTTTGTCCCACCAACCTTATCTGCCACCTGCTGCGCTGTCCGGACCCTTTATCATTCTGGCGACGAGTCACGGTGTGTAGCAGAGATCTTCAAGAGCCGTAGAAAGCACGTCTTTCCCCGTGAAATCCCGAAGAGTTCTGCGTCGCGGAATGATTACAGAGGAGCGAGGTAATATCATCTCGCCAGCAAGTGAACCTACGCGCATAGCCAAGCGTATCTAGTGCATTTACACGAGTAACGGGGTACTTTTTGCCAACGTTAGCCTTCTTTAAGCTTTCGAAGCTTTCCCAGGGGTACCAACTAGTATCACAACGTTACGTTATGCACGCCAATGAAAGAGCATGCGCTTGGCGAAAATCGCAAACCGAATTTGTCTGGTACACTCGCTATCTATTGGATCAGGAAATTCAGGGTTTGTGGGTGTCGATATTATCACCGCGCTACCGTGATTAGTAAACGCTGGCGCAAGTCCCGAGCTCACTGTAAGTACCTAGGGTACTTATAGTATCCAGGAAGAGCATCAACCCCGAAACCTATAAAAGGGTCACGGCTGCGCGTCCGGCGTCAGCTTCTCATATCCCCACGAGACGCTCGAACGAGAGGCGTTTTGCCTTGACATATCACTGGATTGCCAGCACCACGACGCGGCTGTAGATATCTCCCAGCCCTTATCTCGCCATGCACCCGCATAGATCCATCAAATTGCCCGGTGGGCGACAAGTCCATGTTGCCAAAGATGATGACCATCTACTCCAGCTTCAGGAGTCGCACAGCGATCCTCAATTCAGCTTCACCGTCCATGGATCCCCAGACCATGTGAGTGGATCAATTTGTTGTTATCAGCCATATTGCGTCGCGCGCCACACTTGCACTAGAAACTGAAGTCAATGTGACGGGTTCTACGAACACGACCGACAATACCTGTAGCCATTTCTATATATTTGTATGCTTGTAAACTAACTTTGCATACTGCTCGATCTAGATCACCGCTCTCAACGACTCCAAAAAATACCATCTTGAGATGAAAGATGCACTGCGCAGTAAACATCCAGACATCTTCGAAGAAATGGAAAGAATACAAGTTAGTTCCAACGATATGGCAGCATCTTTGTCCCCGTGCTAATCTATATCTGGATCTTTGTGTAGGGCCATATGGAGGAGCTGTCGAGTGAACTCCACGCCCTCACCCAGCACGACATACATCTCGAGGCGAATTTCGGAAAATTCGGCTACTCTGCCAATCTCAGGACGCATATGCCGGGTGACAGACGAGGAGAAGAAAAAGAAGAGACGTCGACAGTTATTCGAGTATGGAAGTGAGTTGGGGATGATAATTTGTATTATTGTTCATGAAGGCAAAACCACTAATGCTATACATAGGCGTCCTGTTGTTCGCCAGTATTTTCATAAGGGATTGCTTTGGAGAGCAAAGGAAAACGAGGAAGTCGCCAGCTTTGAGCTTTTCGTTGGTATGTTCAAAGCCTATAGTAGATTTCGATACGGACCCAAGGGCCCCATCTAATATTGCGCTTCTTAGATCTACTTTACGTCGGTATCCTTGCTATGCTTGGTGATAGGGCGTCCGAAGAGCCCTCAGCTAAATCATTCCTATGGTTTTGTGTACGTATCCTAAAATATTGTGATTGTCAATATCAGACTCCTAATAACATGTGCACCACTACGCAGATTGCCATGATACCCTCATACAAACTATGGAATGACATTGGCCTACTTGTGAGCTGGTTTGAATCAAGTAATTAAGTTATCTATGGAACTCTCATCGGCTCTCAAGTCGATTTAGATAAAGGTCATGGCGCACCAAACTAACATCTACCACTTATTAGACGATCTTGTACAGCGCAGTATCATACTATTCATACTCGCTTGTTTATTCGGCTTCACGACAAATATCTTCTTGTCCGAGACAGTGACGTACACCCAAATGATAGCCTTTTATCTGGCTGCTCGCTTGTTCACCGCAGTTACCTTGTACGTCAATACTTGTGGCTACCAGCGGCACCATCAAGGAAATTTATTAGGGTAAACCTCGCTGACTGACTTTGCACATTTAGTATAGTGGGTGCTCTTCTGCTACCTATGGTAAAAGCTACACTTTACGGAAATGCTATAGCAATTGTAATCCCATCCGCTATCTGGATTGGGAGCATCTTTGTCGAAGAGCCCAACAGACAAGCTCTCATATGGGTTGCTATATTCCTGGGTACTGTATTCCTCCTTTTATACTAGAACGACGCAGAAATTTCCAAGTAATATTCTAATCCTGTGGAATTGGTTAGATTTCTCACTCCCTTCGTTTCTTCTTTGGGGGATGCGCGGCGTACCGCTCATCCCTAAAAAATGGAGTGACAAGATCAAGAAGCTATTCGAGTTTTATCCAGGTAAGCTTCACCGACCACGTTTCAGGTTAATATTTTCGTGGGTCTTACTAATGCTCGTGGAATAGCCTTGAATATTGAACATAAAACGGAGCGAACTGGGGCTTTCGTCTCATTGGTTTTCGGCTACTCCGTCGTTGCTCTGCTGTACCAGAACGCTGCCCATTTCGGGATGAATGCGTTTTTGGGCAAAGCATTACTCGGTCTTGTTCAGGCTTATTGTTTTAATACGATCTACTTTGATATCGATGGATCCGGCCATGAACTCCACGCAATCAGAAGAAAGATCTGGTCCTCATTCCTTTGGGTTAACGCTCATTTACTCTTCGTTCTAGCCTTCACAATTGGTGGTTCTGGGTTATCAAAATTGGTTCTTGCACACGAGTCTCAGGATACCGACGTACACGACCTCTTCCATATTTACGAAGAGAGAAGTTTTGCCCACGTCGAAAATAGCTTGCGATGGTTCTACTGTGGTGGCTTGGGTAAGTGACCTCTCTAAAAAGTTTCGCCACATCTAATATGGCAAAGTGCTTACACGGTGGTTATAAATGTAGCCGTGGCGTTGTTCAGCATGTCGTTGATCTCGATATCACACCTTCACAAAACGCTTTACACGCAGAAGATTGCCAAAAAATACCGACTCGCATATCGAGTTTTGGTTTGTATCGTTTGGCTTTGCTTACCGGCTGCACATGAGCACCTTAACTCTCTCCACTTGATCTCAATCACCACTGGTATGACGATCTCCATCGTAGCCCTAGAGATATACGGGACAAGCTGCAAGGGTGATGATATGTTTGGAACAAGGAAGAAGTGCGCTTATGTGTGCGACGCGGAAGTGGAAAAGCGAGCGGGAGATTCAGACGGAAGCTCCGCAGAAGCGGATGACCCTGAGAGGGGCGTTGAGAAGAGAGATTATGTACTCAAAGATGTTTACGTAGATTTACAATAAGCTTATAGGGAGCAGCCATTCTGGGGGACCGGTGGCAGATGAAACAAAATTTTCAGTCGCGCTCAGTACGGCGTTGAATTGATATTCCATAACTTTAGATCCATGAAGCTAGTACAGTTTATTACCTGAGCGATTTCTTATTCAAAGGAGATATGTATGTTCTTTCTTCTCGGATGAAATTTGGAGGGCGAAATGTTTTTCGGTGTTTAAATACTCAAAGAGGTAACCGCCCTACTCTAACGAGGCAGAGTCTAGTTTGTCATATACGTTTGCACGTGTCCGTTGCTCGTCAATTGTGATTGTAAAAGGCCGTTCATGCGGCAAAGTTAATCCGGTCTCTGACTATGAGATATTATTCATTTATTCTCTAAGCCAGCAATGTTGGTATTGTGAAGGCATGGTGACTGTCCTCCAAAGATGGGAGGGATGAGGAAAGGGTTATATATGAACACGAAGCAGAGGGACCCGAGATAAAAAAAAGAAAAAAAAAAGTACCTATGAAACGGGACTTAAGGAAACACCATAACGGGCATTAAATAAAAAAAAAAGTGGTTCAGAAGACACCATAGAGGTAGAGGTATTGTGATGATGAAGATGAGAGTTACAAGCGGGAATAATTAAAAGAGCTGGGTTTACGACGAGGCCTTTCGGGCCTTCGCAACAGCTTTTCTAACTTCGAATCGTCTCTAGAGGAAGGATAAGGAATCAGCATCATTGTAATTTGGTTAAGATATGATGGATGATATTTTATGCCAATGACGATGTGGGGGATCTGTAACTCGGAGACGAGAAATTTGAATAAATTCTCGCCGGCAGTCATTGGATATCCACCACAAGCATTGGGGAAACACGTTCGAAAAGAATTCCTTAGGCCTACCTGCTTCTTCAAAACCATAACCTTGAACCTCTCGAAGTCTGTCAATTGCCTCTTCTTTTCCCTGCTAACTCTCTTCTTGGCCCATGTCGCACTGGCAGTCTTGTCATCAACGGAAGCCTCAGTCCAGTATTTCTTTACAACTCCACTTCGGGCAGCTCGTGGCAGTTTGGTGATAACTTGTTGAGTAAGAGAAACATGCGAGAGGGAGATTTCCTGTCGTTCAATGTGTGGGGAGTCGATCAAAGCCTATGATGTGATATTGCCCAAGTCAGCCAAATCCGCTCGTTTACACTGTATCCGGATGCCGTGCTTCCTATTCATCCAGGGGACGGTCCCCCAAGAAAAGGCTTGCATCCGGGACGTGCGGGCCCAAAGGTAGATAGACACTGACTCGTTTATGATCGATGATCTGGACAACAGCGGCGAGCTTTCCCTCGTCCTTGCCGCTATTTATCAGAACTACTCGGCCCGTCTCGACCTGACTGCAATCAAAATAACACCGAGAATCAGCAATCGCGGCTTGTGAAATTTTGAATATATCAAGTGCCGTCCATCGGTCCAATCTGGTGGCTATTGAAGGAGCCGCTGGAACATAGCAGGAGAGTCGATGGGAAGGACATACGGCCATTCGGAGGAAACGACTTTAGTATCTGACATGACGACGGATATAGCGGAGGTATGATTGCGCGATGGAGGAAGAGGAGGCGGTGGGAGATTTGAATATTCGACGATGGTGATGATGATAGCAATAAGGTAGAGGTTCGATCCAAATGTTCAAGAGATGGGTGACCAGATGGGTTCCGCCAACACAAAATTTTGGCGCCGGTGGAAGGTGAAGATCACGTGGACAGAATTTTTTGTGTCAAACAGTAGTGATGAGATTGATAAGATAAGGGTCCGGTTAGGGCTCGGATATAATTCGCTTCCTCCTATCCAATCTCTTTTTCTTCTTCTTACTGACCTCATCTCTGCGCTCCCCCAACAGGCAACAACATCGTAGTGCTTTCTTGCTTACCGATATCATCCTTCGTATATATAAAACAACAATGGTAATGGCGGCGACGATTATCACAATAACATGTAGGCTGGCCCCCGCTTCAACTCCCACCTCCTTGCATAGCCATATGATGATATAATTTGCGATTGAGGAGCCTCGCTCGTGGACAAACGCCTAGTCCATATAAACGACGGGCGTTCTCTGATATTCAATTTCTTACATATACTGACAACCCTTTATTCCTCTCTTTCCTCTCCTTCATATTTCGCATCAACTGCAATCTCCAAGTGTGGTTTGTTTTCACCAACTAAACTAACATGTAATGGTGATGGTGCGAATAGGAATCTTCATCCGGCTGCGAAATGAATGATCGAAAGGCTACACTGTAAGTACACACACCTCTGCATCCTCAACCATACCTCTACCTCCCTTCTTTTCTCTCGCCGACCCAATGATTAAAACACACGCCTAAGATAGTATGTGATTGTTCTCTGAACAACATGAGCTGTACTTATACACCAAGATCACTGAGGGCACATCCATACATACAACAATATTCTCATTACCAACGTTTTCTGAGGTCGAACAATCACTGATGGGGATAATATCGAACAGATCGCAAACTCGATTCGTCTAAATACCATTTTTGTACTTAATTCACAATGTTGTCGTTTCTTATGGATCTTTCTTTGTGCTATTCCGATCCTATGATGCGCGTCGTAGAAAATTTAAACCTGCCCTTGTATTCGTAGTCTGTGGATAGGCGTGACTACCAAATGTGGAAATACAACGTGTCGCAACACATTTACATTCATTCATATATATATAGCATGAATTCGGGCTAGCTGTCGACCTGCTTGTCATTGATGAGCGCTCCACGCTGCAATGCATCTTCATTGAAATCAACATCAATACAGACATCGCCATCTCAGATAAAGTTACGGAGCCACTCCACCGAGCCATCGTCTGCTTCTCACCAACTTCTGGAACCATCCGATATGGACAAAGCTACGATTCCTCAATGTCCCTGTGGATCCTCCCCACAGATCCAGAGCTTTCCAGGAACCCAAGAACCCCAACAAAGCCACCCAAACCAGTCCTACAATGCACCTAATGACCAAAGTCCTCCAGAAAATCTATCACCACCCGCAATATCACGAAAACCTTCCCTCTCAGTTGATACCAGTTGTGAGTACCGCTGTTACTCAAGTCCTAACACAGGACTGCCCTCCCTATTGGCATCTCCACTGCCCTCCTCACCTGGGATCACCCGGGCCTCCTCTTTCCGTGCTCCCACATGCCCTCGATCTTTCGAGAACGATAGGTTCGGGTGTCTCCTAGGCCACTCTCCCTCCTCGTCCTCCTTAGGCCAATTTTCTCTTACCTCAAATTCGTCTATGACTTGTCTCCGCACTTTTAGTTGCACACCAACAACAGAGAATCTCGCTCGCAGGATGGCTCATTCTAGCGCTTCAAACCATAAGTCGAACCTTTCGGTCTCATCGCTTGACATGGAACCCTATTTTCACCAAATGTTAACTTCTCAACACTCCACATTCAGTGGTGACGGATCTCCTGAGGATCAACACCATAAACAAAGCTTGAAGAGCAACCAGAACTCGCCGACAATGACATCGATAACTAATGCGAGCACCCAGTCCCCGATTACTACCTGTGAAGATGGGGCAACGATGAAAGCCAAGGCGGATTTGGTGTCTTATCTACCCCAAATACCAGCAACATCGACGACGGCTTCCGAGGAAGAGAGGCTTGCCAAGTGGGGACCCAATGTTGGGCCACCAAAAGGCGGCAGCACCTACAAAAATCCGTACAACTATGAGGTTCTAGAAGCTTATTCTGAGCAAGCGGAACACCCCATGTTCAATGTGGCGGAAAGCACACGTCGTGCCGGTTAGTTTCAACGTGTCGTGCCGCTTTTATTAGGCTGTGTTACTTCAGCCAGGATAATTAACAATGTTACACGACGTAGGAAATGCTGCAATTCAGACAATGTTTGATCCACTCTATGCCCTGCCAGGCCTCGACGGACAGATCCCACGTGGGTTCCCCCTGTACGGGTTCTCGATGAGGGAAATGCCGAGTAGGTTTATCAGATCTTGGAATCTAAATCTGCATAGCCCGCCGGTTGAAACTAATGTTCTTCTACCTCTCAGCCGCGATTTTGCACGAGGTACTACGTGCTTATGGAATCGAACCGATAGAAGGAGTCGGGTATGATGTGGACCGACAGAATATGTCACTGCTCTGTGGTACTTGCGCAGCTCTCGACCCCACTTGTCAGAATGAGCTGTTCTAATCTGCGATACAGGACACATCGGTGCCACCTGGCTGTCTGGTGTCATCTAATTAGCTAATATCGGTTTGTCTTATCCTTGCAACGCCAAGGCCATCGGCTAGGACGCCCTGTCTCGCAAACGAGCTCAAACCTGCTCAGAGCCAAGCCCTTCCCAGAGATGGCCCCTCCTCTGTGTTGCCAGCTCCAAATAGTAACTCCTCTCGACCAACATTTAGATTGGGGCCATTCCAGCCTGTTCTATCAAATTCATTACTTCCAGCGCAGCGGGTATGCTGCCGCCACCTCCATATTTGCGCATCCTCTCCTGCTCCTGATTTTCTTATATTTCGAGTTTTTTTTATTCGTTATTATTGCTTTTCGTCTTCTCCGATTACGATTCTATCTACCACATTAAGCTTTGAACAAAGAATCTAGCATGTCTCACGATCACAGTGCGATGACCGATGGAGTAGCTGGCGATGATGCCTCTTCTCCGTCGTCTTCCTCCAGCTCCCACGGCACTATGCCTATGGTTTTTCAATGGGCGATGAAAACTCCTATTTTTTCGTACGCCTTCACCCCAAATTCAACCTCTCAATACGTTGGCGCCCTCGTCTTCCTTATAGTTCTCGCCATCATCTACCGTGGCTTGGTCGCCTACAAATCACACAAAGAATCGACTTGGCGGGAGGAGGAAAAGGCGAGAAATGTTATCATAGCAGGACAATTTTCTGATGATAAAGCGAGTGCCGATGTCAGTACGCGAGAGATCAGAGGTGCTGCTCCATGGAGGTGGCGTGTGGATCCGCCTCGAGCTCTTCTCTCCACGGTCAATATCGGTTTACACTACCTGCTGTAAGATCCAAAAACACCCTTTAACAAATATAGGTTATATCAATGACTAATATCGTAACCTTTTTCCACAGCATGTTCGCCGTCATGACCCTAAATGTGGGCTACTTCTTTGCCGTTCTGCTAGGTGTATTCATCGGGGACCTCGTATTCGCGAGATATGGACATTGATGGGTCTGAAGAATGTGATGGGTGCATCCGCAGGCATGAGACATCCCACTAGGGCTTCTTTCCCATTTCTATCATAAAGCGATTCACTTAGTTAATTATCTACAGGCGTTTAATGGAATCAAAGCGTTGCATCATTTATAGCCCACATCTGTATTCTATAATTATCCCATCGCGACTTATCAATTTTTAACGATTCCTTTCCTAATAGCTATCTGGCCATATCAGTCAGCCTTCAATGTGTATGTTCCATTATCTTCGGAACGGTGTTCACGCAATACTTACCTGTTCGTGAAGATCCCCCAGTATTTGTTCAACGCCTTCTTCGGTACTTCATGTATTGTTGGAAGCGACCTAAATGTTATTTGCACACACATATATCAATATATCAATCCTCAATGAAGAGTCCGGCAGTGCTGAATCTAGCCGGCAACAGTGCTGATGATAATGGGTTCGAGGTAGTGGTCCTGTGTAACTCGGATGGATCCACGCGTTGCAAGATAAAGGAGATGATGGAAACCATGTGCGGCAACAATTCTGGAGCTTTCGGTAGGTGATATCAATTCTTCGAATGTCAAAAAGCGGCCTTTTGTTCCGATATTTTGCCCAGCCTCATATTTGTAGAGAAGTTGAGAGCGCAGGTACCTATCAAGATTGTGAGCATGAGTAGAAGAATCAAACGGGACAGTAATAACCCGAAAGAAACGAAGTGCCACGTCGTAAGTCAGAGGGCTAGTAATCTTGAAACTTACTCAAAGAAATTAAGACTCTCCCTTTCAAGAGTTTCTGCAAGCCAACGAGAATTTTGGGTGTCAAGAAGGCCAATTGAAGAATCTGATTTCGAGGATCTGTCAGTGGCCAATCCAAAAATATCATGGGGCCTAGCGTCTTGGTCGCTAACCTTCATCACGGCCTTTCCCTGGTAGAACTCCATCGTGAAGGTCATGGCCAACAAGGCTTTCTCCTCCAGCAAAATAGCCATCTTCAGATTCCATATCCCCAAGGTCACCATGCTCTTCAACCGCAGCTGAATCAGAAATTAATACCCTAGTCTGACGAACGATCGGACTCGGTGTGATCCGGCCGGCACGTTTTCCAAATGCTCGCGAGGCGCCAACCGCTGGACTAACTTTACGATGCCCTGCGGACGAAGGGTGTCTGTTGGCACTACTGGGGATCCTCCCAACGGAACTTGTTCTAAAGCCCCCGAAGCTAACGATAGAGGCGGCCCTAGAGCCCCACTCTGGAATATTCCAAGGCATTGCATTCCCTTCTAGATTCAAAGAGCCTTGCCGAGCAACGCCAGGGTCCTAAAGTGGGAAATAATTACTAAGTAGATTAAGAGGAGACGAAGTTGAAAGATGAAAGGCAGTACCTGATCTTCGGACCCAAAATTCTGTAAATCTATCTCCTCGATTTCTGTGGGAAGGCTGCGGCCAATTTGGTCACCGGCACGCTCGGAGCGAATTCTTCGACCCTCCTGTGAACCTTCAGACCTAGACTCGTCCTCCTCGCCTGCTGTCAAGGGCCTAGATCTCTTACAGCTTTTCATCGGGCCAAAACCTGTTAGTAGTTCATCGTATGCATTTGGATTCAACAAGCTTAGTATGTTTTTGCCGTCAAACGTAGTCTGTAGAGACCCGACTCTTAACATTCCACCCCAACTATAAACCCACTCTCGAGCAATTTTCTTGACTGTGTGAATATTTTGCAAGAGATACCGCTTACGCCGGGCTTGATTCATGTTATTTAGGTAGTTGGAACCCAAGGCAGCCAAGTCCGATGTTCTTAATTCCAAGGTGTCATCGGCTCGGGCTAGTCGCGGTTTTTTCTCGCGCCTGTGGGAAACTAATACGACTATTTTACCTCCTTGGTGTTCTTGCTGGCGAAGTGGAAAGGGCTCGGCTGGTTGATATTCAGTTGTATTCCTGGCGGGGAATACTCCTTGGAATTCATCCAAATCCATGAGATTATCGTCCATCTAAGAATTCAGTTAATACGATTCGAAGGTTAGATAAGCTTCAAATTACCATCGATCAGATTTATGATGGCTGTGTGGGGACTAACACATACGTCAGGATTTTTTTGTCCATCTTCGTGCTCACGCCGGACTCTTTCGGAGCCGACTGGTGACAGCCATCGGTTCCGCTTCTGTGTCTCAGCAGGGCCCTCATGGTTCTCGTGAGGCAATCCCTCAATGTTTAGGTCGGGATCCTCGAGGAGTGGATATGAGACCCTATTTGTAATGTCTTGGATTTCGCCGTATTCGTCGAACATAAAATCAACATTCTCATCAAAGTCTTCGTGATCAATATTCTCGGCATGGAAGTCGTCTCCAAAAAATGGCCGAAGCCTAAAGCCGCCACCATCAATTGAAGAGGAATCTGGAATGATCAACCGGTCGAGCGCGGAACATTCGGCACCACGGATAGAAGGAGGCAGTGAATGCTCGGAAGGTAACAATGTTTTGTCAGTTGTCAGCTGGGTAGTATGATGAAGTGGGTCTTCTGGCAATGGAAGGAGTTCTGGAAGCACGAAAGACAACTCTGGGATGAATGCAGGGTCATCTTGCAACAGAAGCGTCTCTGGTCTGATATAATGGTTAGATTAAATGAATGAGGCAGGGCGCAATTATGGATAACACACGGCATACCGAATTCTGACTCCAGCAAGATCTATTTGACCTGTATCCGGCTGGATAAAGAAGTCCTTGCTGATCTTTTGGTGGGTATTCGTGACATCCGCGAACAAATAGTTGTATTGTTCGGAAAAAACTCTTGAAACACCAAAGAGGAGGTTTGACTGAAGACGCAAAGCAAGTGGATTCTCAGATTGAAGAATGGTTCGGCAAGCTTTAGTTACGTTGACCTCGAGGATCTCTTTCTTGTGGACCTTCTTGGAGAGAGTGTTCTTAGGACCGATGGTCGCAACTAGCCTATGATAGGGCGATATTCTCGTGATTAGGGTTATATCAATCTTGGGGACAGCAGTCGTTTCTTTAGTGGACATACCATACTGTAGCAACACCATACTTCCTTTGTGTCAAGATACGATGATCGTAGAACATTTTCGGCGCAGGTTTCTCAGATGAACTGTCTCTTAGCTTCAATAGATATATTTTGAGATAGGAGGCATGTTCAAAGAAGATTATACTAATGACTATATACCAAGGTAGATTTAACGATCTCGTACGTGAGGGTGTGATGCTGGTAAGTACCAGAAAATTTATATATAGTAAGTTGCTGGGACTGAGACTATATTGGGTTGAGGCGATTGGGGTGGTGCTCAGGTGGAAGCTGAATTCGAGGCTACGGTGGAAGAGAAGGTGCCTAGCTGGGCCTGGAGGTGTATCAGGCCATGTTTAGGCCATGCTGAGAAGGCCGTGTCGAGAAGGCAGTGCATTTGTGTTGCATAATGTTGGAATTTTGAAGGTCACGTGGAATATATCTGGTTTGGACGGTGTGTCACCACTCCCAGTAACAAAATTAAATTGCAATAACATAGTAAAATCAAACCCCCGCAAAAACATAACGTGATGTTCTGGAACCGATTGCATAAATAACAGTTATATGAGAAAACTTGAGTGACAAGCAGTTTCGTTATCGCAATATTTTAAGCATTTCCACAGAATAGAGTCGCCATCATGATGTTGCTAGTTTATATCATATTGTCGCTTTCACTGAACGAAATACTTGTTGTTGCACAGACTGACACAAGTACTAGTAAGAGACAAACGATCACGTCACAGCCAGCAACATCAGCAACAGTATATTTCCTACATGGCCCAGGTACTCAAACAGAAACCTACCGTTTGAGTAATCTTGGAGCTCTGCAAAGCTGGAGTGCTTCGTCGGAATGTTTTATTCCGGTACTTGAGGACGATTTCTACACTACTAGTTCTTCTGAGACGTTTTTGGTGCCCCCATGGACGGTAACTACGACGTGGACATTCTACTTTGCAGGTTGTAGACCTGATTCTAGGGCGTCATGTTGTCCACCGCAATGGCGTACAGCGGCATTCTATGAGAGGGGTGTAGTGCCAGAATCCTATTTTATCAACAGCAATTCATGGATAACAATCACCATGGGTTCAACGACCGGGTGGATTTTGTGTCCGATGTGAGTTCTTTATTCTAAAGAACTCTTTAATAGATTCTACTAAACCTTTATCGTACATGCAGACTTGATATCGCGACATCGTTTACTCCTTGGACCCCAGCGTTCGAGTACTACTTTACTCAGACTGGGAGAGGCAATACAGAGATCGATCCCAATTTCTTCTGCCAGTATGGCCGAAAGGTTGACGAAGGGACTGGCCATATGGCGGTCACCATTGTAAATGCTCATCCGGTGATCGTCCTTCAAAGAACCACTCCCACCGCAAAACCAAAATCCAGCAGCGACCAGCCCACAGCAACAAGTACTCGTAAGTCAATCTATAGAATGATGGCCCTGAAATTCGCACTGCGAGGTAACCTCTCCATTACATTCACTAATTTGATATTAATAGAGCATATCACAAGTAGTGAGCCTCCGTCCGACAGCACAATCTATATTGGTCTATCTACAAACACCATAGTGGGTATAGCTCTCGGGGTGGCGATACCAGTAATTCTTCTTCTAGCTATAGCGATCATATGCATGTGTAAACGAAAAAGGAAGCAACCGAAGCATACACCATCGGATCAAGCAAATACCGAGGTCCCACCATTCAGTAACCAAGGCATGCCACACTCTCAACTACAGCCTAATGGCCTGGTATCCACCATCGGACCGAATCCATATAAACAGGAACAGGCTTTCCCGCCAAGCAACGTGCCTTCGCATTTCTTACAACCACAAATGCCTACCCATATACTCATCCATCACAATTACAAACAGCGTCGCCACCATTGGGAGGTTGGAACTCGGCACCTTCACAATCGCCTATGCCCTCGTGGGCATTAAGAATGAACCACGAAACAATGTTTTCAAGTCCAAATCGCCAAGTAACGGCAACGTGGGAGATGACACCATTAGGACAACATAATTCTTACGAGCTTACTGCTCTCGACTCACGTCGGATGGCGCATAGCAACACACAAAACCAGGTGGCCCCAACCCAGGAGTCCATGGTAGCGGATTGGAGTGTGCCACAAAATCAACATGAATCCAGCCTATCAGCGCCCGCCAGGAGAGTTAACGGATTTTAGTACGATAATTGTAAAAGACATCAGACCGCTGCGCCATAACGGCAAAATGGTGATTACAGCAAGGTATCACACAAAGGCATGTAGACCGCTAGAAACAGTCTCTTTTACGATAATAATACTACTGGTAATTGGTCACAAAGAATTAAGATGTTGGAATCGAAACATCTCGAAGCAGTACTAGTAGTTCATGAACCTGAGAATCTGATAAATTCAGACGATGTAGGGTTGAATGAAGCTCTCAATAATAAGATAACTTGAATCTTTTTTAGAAACTTTAAAATATTTTGATATTATAATAATTTATACATGATAACTATAGTATAATGTTAGAAATAATAATCTTATAATGATAATACTTTAAAGGCCAGTCTCGTAACCAGAGGGGATGGTGTGGTCTCGTTGAGATGGTGGCTATCAGTCTCGGCGCGCCATAGGTTTGTCAGTCATCTACTGATGGGCGTGTTGCCGAGCAACACCAACGCAAAGTAGAGAGCCAAACAACAACAGCGGCGACAACAACGTCAATAACAACAACATCAAACTCGAGGACGTCGGGTTCGAGCTGATATCTCTATATGGACTCGGTTCGCGCGCGGTATTATCACCAGCTAAACAATTGATCGGGTAAATACACAGTCAAATAACAAGATTGCACCAACGATCGGCCTTCAACAACTTTATTCGAGAATTTCAAGATATTTTCGAGCATTGCAGAGTCCTAATCTACCCCTCCAAACCCCGCCAATTACCCAAATCTTCCTTCGGCTGTCTTAGCCGCCGAAACCAGACTCCAAGATCTACCCAGCATGGATATTCCATCTTCAATCCCAAGACGAGCAGCTAACCGTGATTCTGCTGGAACATCGAATGCATCTCCTACGAAGCGATCCTCCCGCCAGTCGTTGGACCCTATCGCCCTACACGATTCAAATGTGGATGCGGATGCTGCCTATCTAGTTGAGGAAGCTTCCCGTAAGTCACCTACTAAACGACAGCAATATGAGTACTATGAATCGGGCGCCGGAAAGGCAACGCCATCATCTTCACCAGTCAAGTCCGGTCGTCTCGGAGCCATCACCGAGGCGGAAGGTCGTCTTGCAAGAGTTTCTCTTGGACCCGAAAGCTCGGTTCTACACTATGCTGACACGCCTCAAAAGAAAAATGACAAAGAAAACAGGCCGCCATCCCCATCTTCTCCAGCAGCTGCCCAGGAGACGCCTCAAAAGAGAAAAGGCCAGAAAGCACCCAGACCACCAAAGACCCCAGGGAAGACAAGGAGTTATGACCCCGAGCGACCGCTAACGGCAGAAGAGCAAATGAAAATAAGTGACCCCAAAGTTAAAAGAATGCAAAACGTCGCTCAATTGTGTATGTACCTTATCTTTATTCCAGAGGAAATGCATTCTTACAAACCAGATATATATGTTAGACTTTCTCGACTATTATTTCGGGCTCCTGAAATATGTCCATGACAGGCGAACTCGTCTCACAAAGTTTAAGCAAGAAAACGATGCAGATGTTGATCCAGAGGACTACCAAGCAAAATGGAAACAGTACTGTGGAAGAGAGCGTGTCCACCTTAGAAAACATCGAACCAGATTACGCGAAACGGATTTCCAAAGACTGACGCAAGTTGGTCAGGGTGGCTACGGTCAGGTGTTTCTTGCGAAGAAGAAAGAAACCGGTGAGGTTTGCGCCCTGAAGATTATGAACAAAAAGCTCCTCTTTAAGATGGACGAAATCCGCCACGTCTTGACGGAAAGAGATATCTTGACAGCTGCAAACAGCCCATGGCTCGTGAAGCTTCTCTATGCTTTCCAGGATGAAACTAATATATATTTGGCTATGGTGTGTTCCCGAATTTCATCCCGAGAAGGCTGCTCCAGATGGGTCTGTTAACTGAGAACTAGGAATATGTGGCTGGAGGCGATTTCCGAACTCTACTCAACAATACTGGAGTTCTCCACAATAAACATGCCCGGTTTTACATAGCGGAGATGTTTGCATGTGTAGATGCTCTTCATCAACTGGGCTACATCCATCGCGATCTCAAACCAGAAAATTTCCTCATCGATGCTACAGGTCACGTCAAGCTCACGGATTTTGGGCTGAGTGCCGGTATCCTGAGCCCTTCAAAATTAGAAAGTATGAGGCTCAAACTTGATAAGGTTAAAGAAATGAACATGGATCTCGTCCGGCGATCGACAATTGAACGCCGAGCAGCCTACAAAAGCTGGAGAGAGAATGACGTTAACTATGTAAGCTACACCTTAGCTTAGAATCGGTGGCATGAACACTAACATCCCTTAGGCGAAATCAATTGTTGGATCGCCAGATTACATGGCCCCTGAAGTCCTTCGAGGGGAGGAATATGACTATACTGTGGATTATTGGTCGTTAGGCTGTATGCTTTTCGAGGCTCTTGCAGGCTATCCACCTTTTGCTGGAGCTTCCGTGGAAGAGACTTGGCACAACTTGAAACATTGGAAGAAAGTGCTACAGAAACCAGAATACGAAGATCCAAATTATTTCTTATCAACTAGAACATGGGACATGATTACACGGTACGAAAAGGAACAAAAAATATTGTTCAAAGGGGTCTTTCACTAACTTAGTATCCCATATAGGTGCATTACGACCCGCGATAAACGTCTATCTAATATATCTGACGTATTCAAGCATCAATACTTTGCTGAAATTGACTTCGCTCGCCTCCGCACCTCTCGTGCTCCGTTCGTTCCCGAACTCGACTCCGAGACGGATGCTGGATATTTTGATGACTTTAGCAATGAAGCTGATATGGCGAAGTACAAGGAGGTGCACGAGAAGCAGGCCGCCCTCGAGCAATTAGAAGAGAGAGCTGGCGTTCTTGAGAGAGGAGCATTTGTCGGCTTCACTTTTCGACACCGGAAAGAGAACATTATGGATGGAATCGGTCCCGGTGGAGCACGAGCTGCACACGGACGAGAATCGCCAGAGAAGGATAGGAGAACAGGTGACTTGGGGGAGTACGATACAATATTTAGTTAAGAAGGGGGCAACATACCCTACTGCTCTTTTGTACGGATGGTTTTGTGTCTGATATTCACAAATCTTTGTGACACGACAAAGTATTACTACCTTTCACGACGACCTTCCTTATTGCTACCTCCAATCTGTAATTAATGCCTTACAGAAAGCATTGACGTTGTGAGAGAGGGTTCAAAGGCGTATTAATCATCTTGATGGGCAAATCTATACCCGCACGCAGTTTATGATTCCGCAATGTCGATCCATTTGCCGAACTCCTAAATATATTCCATCTCCGCCGTTTTCCAACGAACATGCATCTGCAGTAGTTATGTTTTACTCTACTACGATCAACTTTCTGCCATGTTGACATTTTCGGCTTAATTTGTGCTTGAGAGTCATTGTTGAGCCTCGTGAGTTCTTTTGTACAGGAACAGGCCTATCTGCTGTGAATTCTTAGGGTGAAGAAAACATTTATGAATGTGGTATGGTTAACCCATCAGATGGTCGGGTTTGAAGAGTGCTAGTGATAAAAAGAGAAGGGGGACGAGCTAATCCTTTATCCAAATCCAGGTCTTTGTGCGAGGTTCGTTGAATTGTTAAAAAGCGAGGTATGGGGCATGCTAAGTCGATAACGCCATTATACTGTTGACTATGTCATGATCGTTCTCCTTGAGAGCCTTGACTGCCTTCTTCCTGGAAACGGTCGCTTGGGCCATAACGAGTTCGATATCTTTCTGCTCCAAGCCCTCCTCGCTAACCTCTTCGTCATCGTCCTCATCCTCATCCTTCTTCTCAGCTTCCTTTCCTTTCTCAGCAGCGGCGGCGAGGTCGGCTTCGATATTGGTTCCACTAGCATCAGCAGAAGATGCGGCAGCATTGGCCAGTTGCTGAGCGGCTGAGGCTTGAGCTTGGGAGTTAAGATCCTCAATCTTGGCCTCACCAAAGATGATCCAGGTGTTGGAGGTTGGTGACCTGTAGACATCTGGGTTATTGATGACAAATAGAATCTGAAGAGGTAAGAATCTAGTGTAAGTTTTACAGTAAAAAGTGCGCAGAGAAAGAGTATGGCAGCTCATTTCCAACATACGTTCTTGGGTCTCCTCAAAGTCACTCGAGTGATTCCAGGAACATGCTTCAGTCCCAGCTTTGCAATGGCCTTGCGAGCCTTCTTCTCGTTCCTGGAGTGAACGGCAACAGCGGATCCGGCCGGGATGTCACCATCGTGGTCGTGGTCGTGGTCGTGATCGTGATCGTGGTCATGATCGTGGTCATGGTCATGGTCGTGCTCCTCGTCAGAGGAATCTTCCTCTTCGACGACGGCTTTACGAGTGGCCTGGGTCTCGTCTTCGAGCTCTTCAATTCGAGGGTTGGACATTTTGAGGATAGTCTGGTTTTGGACCGCGGGAGTGGATTCAAGCAATGTCGTAGCGTTATCGATGCGAATACAATTCAAGATCTAGTAGAAGCTCATTCAATTCAGGAATTTTGTTGGTGGGGCAGATGGCGGCTTTGTGTTGTACTGTGCTGTGGTGACTGCTAACCCACTAGCCACGCAGCTGTATATGTGGCTTAACAGCTCGGTGGCATATCCAGGTCCCGGCAACCAACGTCATCCTTAGCCTCCGTTCGGATCCTCCTATCCCCTTCCCCTTATATTCAACCAACCCGCTGGTAATTGTCGCCGTCGCCGTTCGCACAATATGCTAGATCTCTTCGAGGTTATCACCACCTCAGGTGTTGTCCTTTGGTCCAAGTCCTATGCCCCAGTCAAATCTTCTGTTATCAACAGTCTTATATCTGATGTTTTTATCGAAGAGAGAAATCAACCCGGCAGTGAGGGCAAATGGTTTAAGAAAGACTCCTATACTCTAAAATGGACGCTCGCAGCAGATGTTGGGTTGATTTTTGTGGTACGCAGCCTAATTACCCGTCAGACCTTTCCACGTTGTAGCCGTTGTGATCTATCTAACCAGGTTTTCTTGATTAGGCCGTCTACCAGAGCCTCCTTCATCTAACGTGGATTGACGAACTTTTGGATCAAGTCAAGAAGATCTTTGTGGCATTATATGGAGAAAAGGTCAAAGCCAGTACTGGTACAAAGATCCAATGCCATTTCGACCAATACTTCGAAGCAAGCATTCGGTCCATGGAACGCAAAGCTGGAGGTACTTCGACGATCCGCTCTATTAATGTTGCACAAGAAGACCGCGGTAGCGAGGGAAATGGAGGGGGTTTCTCTGATGGGGACGAATGGTCCGCACCCCCTCCTATGCCTGGCGTCAGTAATCTAGGTACGTTTGAGAATTGTAAGTTCTTGCGCAAAGAATGCATCATACTTATCACCTCGTTGGAATATAGGAAACTCAGCCTCAGAGCAGAGAACGTCGGAGACACCTTACTCTTCGGAAAAGTCTAACCCTCTTATCGAGGTTACGCCATCGGCAACATCGTCATCAGTCCAACCCGCGATGATGGCACAAGCACTGCTCCAGGCTTCAGCTCGGCGCCCTGGTCGCCCTCGCAGGAGCCGTAAATCCGCGGGCCCTAGTAGCGCTTCTTCAGCTCATGCGTCCTCGGGTGAAGAAAGGTCTCCAGCAAGGCTTAGTAACCGAGCAAAACGCGGGAAGGAAATGCGGATATGGGGCGAAGACGGGATAGCAGCCGAAGCTGGTGATTACCAGAAGCTTGATTACTCAGGAACGGCGGGCATCAGCACAGATGATGAACAAGACGAGTCTCTACGGCCGAGGCCAGAAGCTGTTGATCAAAATACGTGGGGTACAAGAACCACCAAAGGCGACTTCTTGTTGAAGGATCTGGATTATGAGATCGATGGGATTCTAAAGGAAGCAAACAAGGCTGAGAATGATGGTGATACTGGTAAAAAGGGCCCTGGAGGCCTTGCGAGTGGGTTAGTCGGAGGAGCTATGGGGTATCTGAGGAATTTTGTGGGGGGTAAAACTCTTACGAACGAGGATACCGAGAAAGCGATGGCGGGTGTCATGACGCACTTGTTGGAGAAAAACGTCGCCAGGGAAGCAGCGGTCCAAATTTGTGACAGCGTTCAGGCAAGCCTGATTGGTCAGAAAACCGGGAGTTTCCAGAGTAAGTTTATGATATTTTCGGTTTTCCCGATACCTACTAGGACATCTCATGCTAATAGTTGATGGTAAATCAAAGGTATTGAAAGCCTTGTCAAACTGGCAATGGAGGATGCTTTGAGGAAAATATTGACACCGACTACATCCTTGGATCTGCTACGAGAAATCGGACAAATTCGCGAGGCCGAAGATCGCCCTTATGTTATTTCCATTGTCGGCGTGAATGGTGTGGGGAAGTCGACGAATCTGTCTAAGATATGCTTCTTCTTGCTACAGAATAAGTTGAAGGTTCTAATTGCTGCTTGTGATACATTTCGATCTGGGGCGGTGGAGCAACTTCGGGTCCATGCTCGGAACTTGAAAGAGCTCTCAGAGAGGGAGGGGGGAGTTGTAGAGTTATATGAGAAGGGCTATGGGAAAGACGCGGCAAACATTGCCAAAGACGCAGTCGCCTATGCAGGCACGCAAGGTTTCGACGTTGTCCTGATTGACACTGCTGGCCGCAGGCACAATGACCAGCGCTTGATGTCTTCGCTTGAAAAATTTGCTAAATTCGCCAACCCGGACAAGATTCTCATGGTAGGAGAGGCTCTGGTGGGTTCAGATAGCGTCCAGCAGGCGCGGAACTTCAATGCCGCGTTTGGGAAAGAACGGAAATTGGACGGATTTATCATCAGCAAATGCGATACGGTTGGTGATATGGTTGGGACATTGATTAGCATGGTTTTTGCAACAGGTATCCCTGTAGTGTTCTTGGGAGTGGGTCAGAACTACACTGACCTCCGGACGTTGAATGTCAAGTGGGCAGTGGGGCTCTTGATGAGTTAGCATCGTTAGTTGTATCATACCTTAGGTAGTAACTTTACTAGTTGCAAGTAATTGATAATAATACGCCGAGGCGATTTGGCTACATACAGGTTTCGTTTCTCCCAGACCAGCCCAATAATTTATGTTTTCCCAGGTGTTGTTGCTGTGTTGCATTTCCAGCCTTCGTCAGTTCTTTGTTTTGGGAGATGACTGTAATAGGAAATATACAAAGATACTATTTTAACAAATATACCATTTTTGGTTAGTAGTAGTCCAGAAGCGGAGATGGTTGCCATGGAGCAACGCGACGATGGGAGAACAGGCTGGGTAAACATGCACCCAAAAGAGGGAGCACTTGGTTCGGCCAACCACAACCTCCACATTCTCTCGACCACTCTTGGCTTAGTAAAGTAGCACGAACAAAGTAGCGGCCAGCTGTACATACATCCTCACTTGCATTCTGCACCACCTTCATCCATGTGCATCCGGCAAACCTCGATTGAGAGACAGCATCGACCATCTTTCTCTCTCCATCTCGTCGGAAACGTATTTGCATACAACTCTTTGACAGCGGCTTTCCAGCTCTCCTGAATAATGGGTGAAGACTACGAAGTCCTCGAACTGATAGGTTCGCTCACTTGCCCTGCTCACTGCCCTTCATTCCCGAGCTAATGGCACGTCTTACAGGTCGAGGCTCATTCGGCCAAATCCACAAGGTCCGACGTATCCGAGATGGATTGGTACGTCCTAGATCCAAGCCACACCCCCAGAGAAGCATTACCACATGCTGACCGTCACATTCATTCCAGATTCTCGCCAGAAAAGAAATATCCTATAATCGCATGTCAGCAAAGGAGAAAGAACAATTGACGGCTGAATTTTCTATTCTATCAAAACTCCAGCACCCAAACATTGTTCGGTATTTCAACCGAGAACACAACAAGACCGATCAATCCCTCTACATATACATGGAGTATTGTGGGGGTGGAGATCTATCAACCCATATCAAGAGATGCAAATCCAACGGAACTCTAGTTCCAGAGCACGTTGTCTGGAGTATATTTACCCAACTAGTTTTGGCGCTATATAAATGTCATCATGGCTCCGACCCTCCAGCCCTGGAAGATATGAACGAAGGCTGGGATAAGAAAAAGAAGCCAGGCTCAGTCGTCTCTGCTGTCGCTGCTAACTCCGGTAGCACAAAGACGAGCAGGGAAGTTATCGTCCACAGGGACTTGAAGCCGGAAAATGGTAAGATCAGTCGCGGGTCACGAGGAAAGTATCGTACTAAATGCTACCGACATAGTTTTCCTGGACCATGACACCTGCGTAAAGCTGGGGGACTTTGGACTCTCTCGGATACTGGCTTCTGACCAGCATATGGCAACCACCTATGTCGGAACACCTTATTACATGTCCCCAGAGATCGTTTGCGACATGCCGTACACATCAAGAAGCGACATTTGGTCGCTTGGTTGTGTTATATACGAGCTCTGTGCTCTCTCTCCCCCCTTCGACGCCAAAAGCCTCCCATCTCTTTGCCACAAGATACAGGCAGGCAGATATTCGCCGATTCCAAACTCTTATAGTCCAGAGCTTCGGAGAGTGATCGACCTCTGCCTGAGAACGAACCCATCAGACAGGCCTGATACAGCGAAATTGCTTGATCTTCAGATAATAAGGACGATAAGAAGAGAACTAGATGCCCTGGAGATTAGCAGATCCTTGAAAATTCGAGAGGAGTCGCTGAGGCGTAGGGAGAAGGAACTCGAAGTTGCTGAAAAAAATATGAATAAGATTCTAGAGGATGCGGCAGCCCGAATAAGGGCTGAGATTGATGGAGAATTACGCAAAGTCTGGGACGAGAAGGCAGAGGACGAAATACGACGAAGGGTTGATCTGGAGGTCACGCGCCGCTGTGCGGAACATGATACGGACATGAAACGACAATATCACGAGGCCTTGGAGGCAATGAGAAGCGAGTTCCGGGTATTGTTTGAGAAACAAGTCAGCGAGGAGGTCCAAAAGAGGGTTGCAGAAGAGCTGCTCTCCAGTAAAATCAGCATTCTTGATGTTGCAGAGCGAGATGTAAGGGCTGGGAGCATTCACAGCGTTCAAGCCAGTTCCGTCAGAACTTCCCTTGAAGCACCAGAGTCAGGTCCCCAAATCTCATATTCGAGCTCCGTCGGAGACCTACAAGCCGCTCAACCTAAGACAGAGGAGGTTTGCCCCGCGTCACCGATGGATATATCGGCATCTCCGGCCCCGGTCCCTAGCAACGCTATGCACCGAAGGATGATAACACAACAGCACTCGCCAACCCGTAGACGTAAGCCGTCTGGACTACAAACCATGGCGAGAAGCGAAAGCTCGGGTTTCCTGGAAACTGGAGATGGCGACACTGACGAAGAGGAAGAGGATGAACGGGATGAGCCAAGCGCCCTACAAAATCCTCTCAGTCGACCGGTGTTCGTTACCTCAAATACTACGCCAGCCGGTCAAGGCCGACAAGGTCTCTCAAGAGTTTACTCCGCACCAATAAACGCGAACCCGCAGTTGTCGAATCCATCGGATCCATCGACCCCCCCTAGAGGAAGAAGGACAAGCTCTGGACATGGGATGCTAAAATTAAATCCAGGAGCCGAAAACAGACAGCCCTCCCCTACAAGACGTCTTTTTGGGGGGAACCCCGAAGCATTGTCGGAAGTTAGGAAGCCTACTGTCGGAGTAAAGGGCGCCATCATAAATCATACCCGTGGCAGAAGTTTGGTGGAACTGCAGAAAGAAAGGAAAGAGAAAGAGAACCATAACGACGTTCCTGCTGTGTGGAATGAAGAGGATGGTGACATGCCGAGTCCTTTTTTGGTCAGAAAGAAGAATATTTATTGAAATAGATGGAGGAGCCCATGAGAAACGCCCGAGAGACGATCCTCGTAACAGAAAAGTTTCTACGTTTCTACATGTTTGGAATGGGCACCATCAAACCTTACACCACACCTTTTGATGATCACGAGTCTTCTTTCCTATTGGGTTGTCGTCTATTCCAGCTATTGAAGGTTCGAATGGAGTTTTGTATTAGGGCGCTTATCTTTCACATTTCACGGATAGGACAATAGTGTATTGTAGGCGGAGTTGGCGGGTTATTTAAATTGCTTTGCGTTTAAGAGCTCGCATTGGGCAGTGCAAGTGTCTTGTCTATGGCCCAATAGACAATAATTTATTTTATATATGAGCCATCGTTGACTTTTATCTTTGAACTTAAAATCCGTCACCAGGTTCGCTAGATGTCTTTCGCACTGATACCCACACGTTACCATTCCAGCTTGAATCAGAAGGTGCAGCATTGAAAGGTCTATATACAATATTTGCTCATCTTCGAGATACCTTCGGGTGAGAGTTTACTTCCGTGGGCTTGGTTGCTATCCTTGTGACTTAGGACTTGGGTAGAGATTCAACAAGCTGCTGTATTGCAGACTGTTTTTCGCCCAACACTGAGGAGGCACGTTGTAACTTAGTTGGTGATCATGATAAAGGCGGAAATATCAGGAGCGACTTACCCACACGACCATTATTCCAATCAACCACCTAGTAAATCGAGTGTGTTAGATCAAAATGTTGCTTCTTTTATTGCAACTTTCAGGCCTAATTCTGTGAAGGATTGCTAATGACCTAAAGAATGCTTGTACTTACAATTGGCCGTTTAACTGCGTCTGCGCCTTTCGTTCCTTCGAGAATCTTCATGGCATCAGGGACTCCCCTTGCGCCCTCAACGATGTCTCCGACCTTGCTATCACCAACATAGTCAAGAATGCTCCTCAGCTGGCTTGGGGTCATCGGCCCTTCGACAACATCCAACTCGAATATCTGCTTCTTCTTCTCCGCTCCATTATCCGGGTTTGCGCTGCCATTCGCTGACGACTCCTCGGCAGTAGTATTCGCGGTCTTCAGTGCTGACAAAACCCGATTTGAAGCCTCCGAACGAGGTGAGTGGAAAAGCGTCAAGACGTCAAGGGTTTTGTGCTATGCAATCACCCAAAAAGCGGCGGTGGGCATTCAAGCCGATGTTAGTTCATTGAATTCCAGGCATACATATGTCGGAACGGTAGCGGTTCCCCATACGTACAAATTTGAACATTTTTGTTCCTCACTAGTAAGATAGTTGGGGCAGAGAGCTTAGTATATAAAATATAATTTTCCCTTTGGGTTGAGAATCTACATGCACATGTTTCCAGGCATCTGGGCAGTTTATGATCAGTCTTGTACCTAGGTTTATGATGTCAGAAAACCAATATACCACAGGTTTACAACACAACATTTGAATTTTGGTTCTGGCGACTAGTAACTTTATTTGAGTAGTATAAGCTGTATTACCAACATTACTGCCGGCCTTTGTAAAGAGATTAAGGTTTCTTGAAGAAAGTTAAAAATATATACAGGCGGGTATCTCATATACACGCCCGACGTGGGCTATGCCATAGGTGATGGCCACGAAAGTGGAAACGAAGGCATCAACGGGCAATGAGTAAAAATTTAAAAAGTATTGAAATAGGTATATAAAAAAAGGTGGGTATAGTACTCCATGAAAATAACGAAGCGAAAGAAGGGATAAAGGCAAACAAAGGAAAGTGGGAGCGAATCTGGAGACGCTGGTAAAGAATGAGAATGAAGCGAGAGGGCCGGACGTCCAGGAAGAGAGAAAATATAAATAAAAGAGATTCCTCGGAAATTATAAAGGTTTCGAACCTCTACGGTCTTTCTACTAAGAAGCGAAAGACAGAAAAGGAGCTCCGGTGAAAGCAGCGGTTAAGCAATATTACGGATGCCTGTGACTAAATACTGCGGATGAACGCCAGAAATTTCGAAAGTGTATCCCGGAAAAGATGACTGCCTGGGTGGGAAGAAGAATGAAATCGAAGAAGCGGTGTGATAAATCTATGAGGTCCTAGCAGACCCAGGGTCGGGGGTAACCAGAATTTCGGACAGACTGGGGCCCTCCATACTAGATCCCGTCCCTACCGAAATATTACCACGGAGGACTGCGAACAGTGCCTGCTCAAGACGAAAGTTCCTTTGTTCCAACCTTTGAACTCTGTCTTCTAAGCTTGTGATGATATCCTGATTGGTTGAACGGCGTATTTGCGACGATGCCGCACTTTTCCCTGTTTCCGAAACCACATTCGTGTAACCAGGCAGGTCAATTGCTTGATCGACTCGCTGGGGTAGTGCTTCAGACGATGACCTAGAGAGACTGCTCGAATCCCTGGGAGTTGTCTCACCACTGTAATGGCTTCTCAATCGGTTTGGTAAACCAGGTGATACTTCATAAACGACTGTGATCGGTGACATGGAAAACGTAACAATATCTGTCTTCGGTTGCCTGCGAGCCTTTCCCTGGTTTCGCTTCGGCTTTACGGATGAACAATCCGGATTATGAGAAACACCGGAGTTTGCAACTCCTCGCTTGCTTTTCAAATCTTCAAGATCCTTGATTTTCTTAGCCTTGACAGAAATTTCCCGTTCGCTGCGAGTTCGTGATAGGGTTGCTTGACGTCGATTCTTGAGGGACCCCATCTCGCTAGTCAAGGATAGTTGCGAACCAATGGATGATCTAGTCGCGGCAGCAGCACGTATTTTGGATGCGAGATTCATGGCATCGCCGTGCCCCTCGGGAAGAGACGGAAGTTCCCGAGTTGGAGGAGGTCCAGGTTGGGTTGGAGTGCTTGATACTGACTGATTATCAGTTGTGATATTCACTGATGCGCAGGCTCCATCTTCGGCAGTCGAAGAGATCTGAGTTGAAGATATAGGTATATATAAGTCATCCTTCCTGACGGGGGAAGAAAATCGTGCTACCCGAGCCGAGGAAGCACCTCGAAGCGTAGAGTCCGAAGAGTGCCGCCTCTGTATTGCGGAGAGGTCAGGACATGGCTTCGGAACTACCGAGAATCTAGCGGGTTGGTTAGACTTCGAATAATCGGACGTAATGGATGCATAAGAGGTTGCTGAGTTAACTCTTTGCTTGGGTACTTTGATTGAGTACGAAGCGGAGGGGTGGGGCGCAGTTAGAGGTGAAACAAATAGGGCGGTCTGAGAGGATGACAGTTCGCTTCCTGATGAGTTCCGCATCCATCCTGTTATGACTTGTGCGTCAGCTGTGGCAGCGCCATCGTAATCGCTCAGGAAAGCGGAGTCGTGGTCTTTCCACGCCTGGCTAATAAAATTATTATGGTGATGGCTTTGATCTGAAGGAAAGCCGGCGGGTGTCGTTTTCCGGACGCAATCTTTGCCGATACCTTCATTGGGGCCCGGCGCCCAGGGAGAAGGGATCGTCACCTCCGAGTTCCTTCCCGGAGTATAATCTATTTGGATAGCCAGATAAGAATTGCCCTTGGAAGTTTTTTCAGGTCGAACTTTCTCTGGAAGTGCGAGAGTAGAAGGCACAGGAACTGAAATGGAGTTTTTGCGATGAGAAAGTAAATCTTTTGACGCGGTTTTCAAGTATTTAAAGGATATCTTGCGATGACCTGCATCCATTGCTAGATCGTCCGTAACCTTAGCGGGATGGCGGGAGTAGTCTTCGGGCCTGGATGATCTTAGGAATTCAGCTAGATCGTGAGTGGATGATATCCGCATATCTCTTCGGTTGACAAGCTCCTGGAGTTCTCTGTCCGAGCTGAAGACGCTGGATGGAATTAGAGGTCCCTGCTGATGGGGATACGCGGGCTGGGAGGTTGGCGAAGGCAACGCCATATTGTGGTACGGCCGAAGAGCCAATATTATATGCTAGGTGTTACTAATGAAAGTTTCGGAGGAAACCCTGAGATCAGAGATCATAAGAGAACCTAAGGAGCGGGCTAAGGGACGAGGGGAGACGAGCGAAGGGTGCTTGTATTTAAATAACTTCAACTATTAGATGTCTTGTGGTCGTAGTGGTGGTCGTACGATAGCAGTGGAGATTCGATTCTTGTTTCTGCTTGAGGTGTCACAACACCATTCGAGCAAAACCGGGAAAGAAAGATACCAATGGACAGGCCAAGGTAAGAACGAATCGGAAGCTAGAAAGAAAAGCAAATTTTTGGAGCGAGGGTGAGCCGATTGTTGTTTGGGACCTGGTTGGAGATGTTACATGCAGCAGCGCAGCCGCTGCCTCTGAAGCGAGGGGTTTCTAGATTGTTGACATAAAGCAAGGGCTTCACCACCAGACAAAGTTGGATGCAGCTTTAGGCGAACAGCGCGGCTGGTAGGTCTGGCTGCCCTGCTAAGGTGACTAATGAGAGATTATTTCCGGGACCTTTGGGACCGTCTACGAAGGTGTGGTAGTGATACGGAAAGGATATCGCATCGACTCCAGGCAGGCGCACGTTCAGAGTCGATTTCTGCGTTGCCTGGTGTTGGAATTTTGGTAGAGATTCCCAAGAAAGTTTGACAGAGTGCAAGGTGGTCCGAGGACTCGATTCGAGGATAGGACTGACTACTATGTAGTGAGGAGGACTTTGTGTCGAGTCGGTACTTGAGCCAACTGAACGAGGCGTGTAAATGTGGAGTATGCAGATGTATGTAAGTGAGTATGTAGGTGTATGTATGTATATGTATGTACGAAGTATCCCTTTGGCGTTTCCCCCTCCTCTCAACCTCCTAACTACTTCTTAAAAATCAACCTGCAATTGGTCGGATGCGCGTGTACATCGTTCTTTGTTGGCACTCCTTGCTTAGAAAAGTGATATGATGTCCGGCTGCAGCGTAGCTAGTTGTGCATGAGAGGGGCCAACCACACGGACGATGTGCTGGAGTATGGATGAAGGAAGACGTTGGAAAGGAGAGAACGGGTAACGATGAGCGTTTCCTGTCTCATCCCCATCCTCATCCCCATCCTCCTCCTCATCCTCATCCTCATCCTCCCTCTTATTAAGATTTTGCTTGGCCATGACAATCGCAATTGACATTGCGCCGGGCTTCATCAGGACTGCAGGCGCAGGAATGCAAGATTTTGTCCAGAGAAACGGCACAACCAAAGTGGTTATTACCCTTTCAGGGATGGCGGCTCCCACGCTCAGACCATGCAGCAAGGGGGATGCCCTGTCCGGCACACCTTGCGATTTCAACCCGCCCAATCCCAGGGCGAGAATGGGGTGTGGTCGAGGCCCCGTGGCGGCCCCCAACCCATGAGATGAAGCCGTCCATGTTAATTCTGACAGGCGAGATAAGGATGCAATGAACCGTAAATCAAAACGGTGTTCTGTCCATGAGCTATCCCGTTTCGCGTAATTCGTCCGTCCCGGCATCTATGTGTTGCCAAAGGCGAGGTGCATGTTGTTTGCCGATGGCCTGCGTTGCGCGATGTGTTGCTGTTGCGAGCCTTCACCGATCCTTGCACGCGCCAACAAGGTTCTTTCCCACATTTCGAGAAAACATACACCAAATTATTCCGAGCGACGAGCTACTCAGCAGCACCACGTCTTCCCGAGATGCCATCATCATAATCACCATCACCATCATCATCATCGTCACAGCCACCACAACTATTGCCATCATCGTAGGGCCTGACTAGACATGTTAAACGATCTCTCAATCACACTGGTCTAAAACACACTTCCCTCACCGACACAATACGTTCCGTACCTGATGGAGTCATCTGACTCCCCTGTCATTACTGCGGTCAGGTAGGCTTGATAAACCCAATTCAAATTACCAATTTCATATAACAAGAAAGTCTTCTAACACTCTCACTTACCTGTAACCTAGGTATCTTACCGGTCTCCCTCCTAACCTTCACTGGCTTTGTCATCGGGTTTCCGATGGCAACCAAAACGTTGGCGATGCTTCCAATTCCACCCTTGACCAACGCATTGAAGCCACAATAGTGTGCATGGAACTCTTCGTTGAACCGGAAAACAATCCAACTCTGGAACTCTTCAAAGATAAGATTGCTCGGTTTCTTGACTGTCAGTTTTGCGTCAAGGCCTGGCATAATGCAAAGAAAACGGTCCGAAAGAACTATGAAGGGTTTGTCTGAGGCGACACTCCTGTTAAACCTGTCTTGTCTCTAACGCAACTTGGAAATGCTATCTTTAGAGACTATGCGCCGGACGTATTAGACCACTTCGTTCAGGGCATTGATAATTGGGACTACAAGCGGATTCTTAACATCTTGTGCCCCACAGAGGCATCTCTGCGAAATCGAAAACCGGGTGAAACGGCGATGACCTATATCAACAACCGCGTGTACGTCGCCATATATGACTGCATGTTTGTTCCTCAATTACTCGGAAAGCACGCCGACCTTGCCCAAGCGTTTACAACGACCTTCAGCGCAATACAAGAAGGAGGTCGTCACATGGGGATGGCGGAAGCTCTCCCTGCTCTTTGTGCTTTTCTTTTCATGCAGCCCCCTGTCCTTAAAGACTGGGCTGTCAAATGCCTTCAAAGAATGACAAAACAAATCGGACCTCCAGAATATGATAATTGGCTGCAGCAAGATTTCAAAAAAGCCCTCGACACCGTCTCGTCTGCTATTTCTGATTGGGACTATATGACAAGGTTTTGGAATGGAACCACTGTTTTGATAGAGGCCTTGGACAAGTCGGTCATCGTTGGCCGCATAGCAGGGAGTGACTGTGATATATTCCGGGCTCTCGTCTCCCATCTCCAATGGAACAGTCCCCATCTCCTGCGTCTGCTGCGCTTGCTGAAGAGTCTTCTTACCAAGACCGGAACGGACTTCTGGGAAGCAGTGGGTTCAATGCCACCCACAGTTAGTACTCTCATTCTTGAAGGGGGGGTTCTCCATATCACCCTTTGAATCTTCGCTAATCGCATAAACTCATCCCATAGGCCTTACTGGAACTAATTTTCAATAACCCTAAATTCGATGAGACGTTTCTTGGGATATCAATCTCAGACAATACACCGGATCCGGCACTAACCGACCTAACGAGTTGGGTTGGGCCGTTCGTTAGCTCCCTCAATCTATCCACAAGGCCACAAGCGTGTGCCTCTCTGTTATTTCAATTTCTCCAGCGGCTCCAAGACAACCGTTTCCCCATTGAAGCGAGGCAATCTTGCATCAACATTGGGCTCAATGTGGTAGACAAAACTTTCGAGCTGTTCCAGGGGCCGGATTTTGGGTTAGATGAAACCCACCACCAGGGAAATCGCATTATCATCAAAGAAACAATAAGCTTAGCCAACTCTTATCTCCAGATTCTTCTGAAATCACTCTCACGTATAGGGTCCGATGACAGGGCCGTTGCGCTTCGTGTGTTCCGGTCAATCCTTCAAACGGAGTGCCGAATCTTCCAAACTGACTTCAAATCCCTCCTTCGTGATAATACTTTGTCACCTTCAGCTATTTCTTATTCTCCGGGTGTTTGGGGAGGATTGTATGACAATTTCCCTGCGGATGATTTTGAATACGCTCGTATGGTGATATGCGCGACGTCGGACTTAACAAGTATCGAAAAGTTAGTAACAAAGGGGGATCCGATGAATGAACCGGCGAGGCTAGAGTTCAACAAAAACCTTGGGCATATTAAAACATCGGCAGCCAACTTCCTCAACCGCATCTCAGAGTATGATGCTCTGATTTTAAAAAATCTATTCGCTGACAAATCGGCATCGACGGCTCTGGTTTTTTCTTTATTCGACCCTTATCAAGAAAACTACCTTGCGTCTGCCGATATACTCAAGCAAGCCTTCGGGACGCTGGAGAAACTCAAGGCATTGATGGGTTTGCTTGTCGAATATTTCGACCAGACTCTAGTTGCCCTTGACCATGTCGTATCCCAGCTACGGGATCTCCGAACTTTTGGACCTATGCCACGATTTTTAAAGGCCTCCGACAATATTCTCGAGGTATTCTGCTGCCCCCGCTCTGGTATCTTGAGTTTGAAACGGATACACCTGAATACGACCCAAAAACTGCTAATTCGGCAATACTGGAATAATCAATGGGCAACCCTCGGAATAATCTTCGACAGCGCGATCAAGTGGTCTCAGATCTATGAGAAGGAGGTTATGGTAGAGTTCACGAGGGATGTTATGGACTATGCGGGGAAGCTATTTTCCGAATTGGCAGTATTTGAGAAGGCTCTCACTGATACTGGGGAGTCCGTCACTATTGATCTTGTAGCGTCAGCAGATGATCACGTTTCCGACGACGGTCGGCAGCTTCTTTCAAAAGTCAGCACGATTCTTAGCCGAGTTGCATCATGGCTTCGACTCCGTGATGAAGCGCTGCTCAGCATGTGCCAGATATTATTATGCCGGATGCTAAAGAAATTCCACCACGCCAGTGTCCCACTGGGCGAGGATGCTCTTGATATTTGCCAGAATATGGCCGTGGGGACGAGGAAAAAGTACATTACGAACATGACGGACCAACAGAAACTCGAGCTTCGGCTCGCAGTAGGGCTGCACAGACCAATCGATGTTGTGGAGAATGAGGAGCCGGTAGTTGTCATCAAACCGGAGCCCGAGGAGGAAGCTATTGCCGAACCTCCATCGAAACGACTTAAGTCTGAAGCAACTGCTCTAGATGCGTGGGTCACAAAATCAAAGGACACTATCCAATCCGCAGCAAACGACCAGAAAACAACGGGCAAAGTTGGCTTGTCCAAGCCATCGATTCCAAAGAAGGAAGAACCAGGTGTCAAGCGCCTCCAACGAGCTTCTGGTGGCGGGGCATCTTCTTTATTAAAGAGCATCAAGGCTGAGGTGCGGAATGATATCAAAGCTAGAATTGTAACTCAGCCGCACTCGACACTCAAAAGTATTACTTCTACAGAGGGTGTCAAGCTCAAGAGCCTAAATGCTCTAATAATCCCTCAAGCTGATAAGCCACAAAAGGTGATACAAGAAGATGACTCTTCTTCCTCTGACGAGCATGAAGATATCGGGAATGATGTATTTGCGATACCCAAGTCCATAAAATCTACTGAAAAACCAAAGGGTCCTCGTAAAACTGGCTTCATCGGTGGCTCGACAATATTCACAAGGGGGGCCTTTGGGGATCCTGGGCCACGGCAGGCACAAAGTGCTGCTGATATAAGAGCAAGACTCACCCCAGATCTCACACCTTTGTTCCGCAGTATTCTAAACTGGAACTTCTTCCACGCCGGTGACCTACCCCCAAACTCTACGAAGACAGACTATTCCATGGTCACTCAATCTTTCCGATCCGCAAAGGAGTACGAGGAGACATTTGAGCCCCTATTATTGCTTGAATGCTGGCAACAAATTGTCACGGCGAGAGAAGAGGCACCAAATACATCTGCCTTTGATATCAAGGTTGTCGCTAGGGGTTCGACCGACGGCTTTATAGAAATACAAGCGAACATACCTACGAATACCCTCACATCATCAGACGTTGTTCTCATTAGTCAGTCTCAAAACCCCGCAGCAGGTGATACGAAAATGTCGTGCCTCGCACTAGTTCATTCAGCCAGCAACCGCAGAGCAACCCATGCAGAAGTCTCGCTCCGCTGTCTCCCAAATTCCGAATTTGTTCCAGCAATTCGCCCTCAGGGAAACCTACGAGGAATCAAAATCCTGTCTCTCACGCCGATTGAGAGAGAGTATGCCGCCTTGAAAGCCTTACGTTACTACCACCTCTGTGAACAAGTTATCAAAGGTCGACCACACGTATATATTGAACCAGAAGATCGTCATGTGAGCAGGACAATGAAAGTTTACCAAGTCAACAGGCCCCAGGCTAAGGCGATCATCGGGTCTGTTCGAAATGATGGGTTCTCTTTAATACAAGGGTAAGTTTTAGTACGTAGAGCGTGACTTCTCCGAGCCTTGCTAACATATAATTGGATCAGGCCGCCAGGCACAGGTACAATCTCCGCTACATGTATATATGCTGTTAGCAGCAGCGCTAACTTCGAGCAACTAGGGAAAACCAAAACCGTTATCGCCGTTATTGGGGCTTTATTACCCGATGATAAAGGTGTTACCATCTCTGTCCCCGGGGTGAAACCGCCTCAATCAAATGTTGTGTCGAAGAAACTGCTTGTATGTGCGCCGAGTAATGCAGCTGTTGATGAGCTTGTCATTCGATTGAAAGAGGGCGTGGTCAAACAATCGGGGGACAAATTCGTACCAACCGTTGTTCGCTTGGGTCGTCTCGATGTTGTGAACCAGGCTGTTCATGACGTAGCTCTTGAAACCTTGGTTGAGAAGAAGATTAATTTTCAACAAGAGAAAGGGGATGCACTAGGTGAAAAATCGAGAGAAAAGCCTAAAACAGTTGAAGAACTCCGTCCCCAAATGGATGCGCTTCTTGCAGAACGCAAAGCAAAGTGGGCCGAAAACGATCAAGCTCGTAGTGAGCAGCGAGAACCTCCCCTCAGCCTCCGGGAGGACATCGAAACTCTAACCAGAAAAATCAAAGACCTTGGACGCCAGTTAGACGAGACTCGCGACCAAGCTACCATGGTGAATCGTAACAATGATATACGACGCAGAGAGTTCATGCAGCAAGTTCTAGATGAAGCACACATCCTTTGTGCTACGCTTAGTGGTGCTGGCCACGATACATTGAGGAATCTTAATGTAGAATTCGAAACCGTCATTATCGACGAAGCAGCCCAATCTATTGAGCTCAGTGCGCTCATACCACTCAAATTTGGCTGTAAGAAGTGCATCATGGTTGGCGATCCTAAACAATTGGTAAGTCGGATATTTTAAGTTTTGAACAAGTTTTTGGGCAGGTTTACTGATATTTTCTATATACAGCCACCAACGGTTCTTTCTCGTGAAGCGTCAAAGTTCGCTTACGAGCAGAGTCTTTTCGTCCGAATGCAAAAAAATCATCCAGAATCGGTTCATCTGCTCAGTATTCAATACAGAATGCACCCCCACATCAGTAGTTTTCCTAGTGAGATGTTCTACAATTCTCAGTTGGAGGATGGACCGAACATGGAGATGCTGCGATCGCAACCCTGGCACCAAAGTTTGTTTTTTGGTCCTTACAGGTTCTTCAACGTGCTTGGGCAGGAGGCAATGTCCGGGCATTCGATGAAAAATGTTCACGAGGTTAACGTTGCCTTGATGATTTATAAACGGCTGATAACAGACTTCCCCGAGACAGATTTCAGCGGGAAGATCGGTATTATTACGCCTTATAAAACCCAACTGCACGTACTACGGCAGAAGTTTGTGGAAATTTATAATGACCAAATTCTCAAGACCGTTGAGTTCAATACTACGGACGCGTTTCAAGGAAGAGAACGTGAGATCATCATTTTCTCTTGTGTTAGAGCTTCTCAAAAGTCTACGGTCGGGTTTCTAAGCGATATCCGACGTATGAATGTTGGACTAACAAGAGCGAAATCCTCACTATTCGTCCTCGGGAATGCGAACACCCTCCGAAAGAACGAATTTTGGGCTAGCCTTGTAGAAGATGCCAAAGACCGAGGCTTTTACACAGAAGGAAATTTCGAGCAGTTACTGAGACGCCCTTGCCGAACTACAATCAAGCAGATCGAGAAACGATTGAGTGGGGTCTCGATCTCAGCATCGGATGTGCCTCCTAAACCTAAACGGAAACCCTCGGATGAACCTTCCGGTGGTGATCAGATTGGCCTTGCCTCCCCGATTACAAAGGACGAGACAATGGAACTCCCGCTGACGATAGGGAGCGATCTAAAGGACGGCAGTCACCGGCCACAAATTATACAGCGGAGGGGGTCTTCGACTGCCACGAAGATCGAAACCGGGGCAGAAAACTCCAAGAAAAGACCTCGAGAAGGGACTTCACCAACAGCAGGAACAGCTGTTAGTGCTGCTACGCTCCAAGCTACAAACACTAATGTTCAAGGCAGGGACACTGAGATACCAGAGGTGAGTTACAAAGGCAACGACGATCCGCTAGACGCCCGCTTGTTGTGGTGTGCATTTCCGTTGTGTGCTGTCGACTTTATCGTCGCCGCTGCTCCTGAGTGTATATCGACTTCTCCCACATAAGCTGACTTAAATCCCCCTAGGCATTGTCGGCGAAGACAATCCCCAGCGCCGGTCGACCTCTGCCAAGCACGGCAGTTCCGCCTGGAGGACAACAACCACGCCGCCCAATGCCTGGATCCAGAGGACCCTTGCCTCCCAAAAAGAAAAAGAACGTGGAGGATGCAATGTTCATTAAAAGAAAACCCCCGCGGCCTTAAGCAAGTAAGTCTGGCGCCGTACACATAGGGGAGTGGTAAGTCTATAGATATCGGATATAAATCGCGAGCAACATGTGCATGCATGCTCGATGAAGATAGATCACGTGCTCAAGTAGCCACATAAAATATTTTCGTTCGAGCCTTTTGTGAGGTTGAGCCTTCGCATCGGCAATTCGCCGGCCTTGAAGCACAGGCAAGCAAAACAAAAACCAACTCTCGAGAGACTAGATCGGGCAGTTGCGGGAGTCCAACAGACCCACCCGGGATTCCATCCAGCTTGAGAAAATGCCACCATAGGACTCGGATCTGGCTAGCTAGATTTTTATGAACCGGACATTTTCCTATGCAGACAGCAGTAGATAAAGACACCCCCGAACTTGACAGGGGGCGCTGCGGCCGAGAATTAGTTTGGGCGGACCACCCTTGCCCCTCAGAGGTTCCGCGGCTATCAGCCCGGCCTCGCGTAGCGAAGGCTTAACAATTTCACATTCACATGCCGTTCGCCGCTTGACGAAGCGTGGAGAAGATGACGTTGAATGCGGGTGTAGATGCAGATGCAGTGCAGATGCAGCTCACAAGCGAGGTGATCGATAGCCCTTTGTATCTGTCTCGCGACCAATTTGCTTCCTCCTGTCCGGGCCAGCCATCCCACCGTCGGAACACACAGATAAGATACTTCTAGCTTCCCACTTGAGGGTATATAAGAGGCGTCAAGGACTCCTCTGGCTTCAATTGTCCCTTGATTGTAGTCTAATCGGATTGTACTGTCCCCGTTAACGTTCTTCACCTACCTGTCGACCTTTTTCCATTCCATATTCATATATAAAAAGTATATTTTTCATATTTCATTCCCACCAACCCCCAATAAAGCTTGAACATCCACACGCCACAGCATTTTCCAGAGCCAAAGTATCACAATGCCTCCGGTTGAGACTCTGCTCGAAGGTGTCCAGATTTTCGGACGCGTCGATGATATCCACAGACCTATTCTGACAAGGGATGCTGTTGCATTCATCGCTACCCTTCACCGTACTTTTAATGGCCGACGCAAAGAACTTCTCCAAAGACGCATCCTAAAACAAGCAGAAATCGACCGAGGAGTCCTGCCTGATTTTCTCCCAGAAACAAAACATGTCCGCGAGGACCTAACATGGCAAGGTGCTCCTCCAGCCCCTGGTCTCGAAGACCGACGGGTCGAGATCACAGGTCCAACTGACCGTAAAATGGTCGTCAACGCCCTGAACTCCAATGTTTGGACCTACATGGCCGATTTTGAAGGTAAAATATACTCAACAGGAAGAGGAGAAGGATGACAAAGGTCACGCTAACGAATCAATCCATCTAGACTCGAATGCGCCATCGTGGGAGAATATGGTTAACGGCCAAGTCAATCTGTACGACGCAATCAGACGACAGGTAGATTTTAAGTTACAGGGCAAAGACTACAAACTTCGCACCGATAGAAAACTTCCCACGTTGATTGTCCGGTAGGGTTTGGCCTCTCCGCTGTTCTTGAGTGTACGGTTTTCTAACAGAATATGCTCTTTCGTAGCCCTCGAGGTTGGCACCTTGAGGAAAAGCACCTCATCGTCGATGGCGAACCGGTCTCCGGTGGACTATTCGACTTCGGACTGTACTTCTTTCATAATGCCCATGAACTTGTCAAGAGAGGAGCAGGTCCATACTTTTATCTCCCAAAGATGGAGTCCCATCTTGAGGCTCGACTTTGGAATGATGTCTTTAATTTATCCCAGGATGCCATCGGGATGAAGAGAGGAACTATTCGCGCAACCGTCCTTATCGAAACCATACTCGCTGTTTTCGAAATGGATGAGATCATCTACGAGCTGCGGAACCACTCCTCAGGTCTCAACTGCGGAAGATGGGATTACATCTTCTCGACAATCAAGAAATTCCGACAGAATCCCAGTTTTGTCCTTCCAGATCGATCCTGTGTCACCATGACGGTCCCTTTCATGGATTCTTACGTGAAACTTCTGATAAAGACCTGCCATCGCCGTGGGGTTCATGCTATGGGTGGCATGGCCGCACAAATCCCGATCAAGGATGACCCGAAGGCCAACGACATCGCTATGGACAACGTGAGAGCTGACAAACTAAGAGAGGTCCGAGCTGGACATGAGTACGTACAATCGCTACATGCATTCTGTGGTAAAATGTTGTATTTGAGAGACTAACGGGTTTATATAGCGGCACATGGGTCGCACATCCAGCCCTCGCGAGCATTGCAACTGATGTCTTCCACAAATATATGCCAACTCCAAACCAGATGTTCGTCCGACGCGAGGATGTTACGATTACCCGGAATGATCTCCTCAACATGAACGTTCCTGGTAAGATAACCGAGGAGGGGATAAAAAAGAACATCGCTATCGGCCTGGGTTATATGGAAGGCTGGCTGAGAAACATCGGCTGTGTTCCAATCAACTACCTCATGGAGGATGCAGCGACTGCCGAAGTGTCTAGGAGTCAGCTATGGCAGTGGGCCAGACACGGAGTGACCACAGCTGAAGGCAAAAAGGTCACCAAAGAATACAATCTAGCTTTGATGAAGCAAGTCTTGCAAGAACTGTCAGCCAAAGCTTCCAAGGGTAATAAACTTGAAGTTGCAGCACGGTACTTTGGTACCCAAATCACTGGAGAAGACTATGCCGATTTCCTCACATCGTAAGTCCACCCTTAGAAGACGAGAATTTAGCATACGCTAATGTATGGCATCAGGTTGCTATATAATGAGATCGTGTCCGTAGGGGGCGTTGCATCCAAGTTATAATAATTTCCCTGCATTTCGTTTAATGTCTTTTTCTCTCTTTCATTTTCCTCTTCAATTTATATTATTTTCTCCTCGCCGGGCAGTTCTGCGCCTTACGACGTTTCTTTGGGGTTTCAGCCTTACGTGTTTGGGCGAGAAGAAGTTCATGGACAGGGTGTGTAAGATTATGTATAGTATATACAAAGATAGGAACAGGGTCAATTCCCCGTCTCAGATATATGTACAATTCGGGCCGGGCGGACGAGCTCGAGAAGCATGCACCATCGTTCCCGGCAGTGCGTGTGTGCCACCCAAATTTTGGAAATTCGTATGTATGAATACCTATAGACAGCAAGGATCTCGTGAATAGATGCGTTTTTAGAGACCCCGTTGGCTCTACGCAGCCAGTGAGCTGGTGATATAGCGAGCAGCGTGAGATGAGATTCGTTGAATCTACATTGTGACAGGCGGAACTTGTCCCTCCAATTGCTCCGCCAGCATGCTCGCCCTTCTCCCAGCTTCGTCCTTTTGCCTCTGCATTTCTGCTCGTATGGCATCCTGCCGTTTTTTCTTAGCGTCCTCTGCCTGCAGAACCCAGATAGGCTTGTCGCTCTTTGAATACTCCTTCAGCTGATCGAAGAATTCTTGCATCTCACGCTGGCGACGAGGTCTTTCCTCTAGAACCTTCTTTTGTAGTTCCGGGCTGTATCTCTGATTCCTCTGTCAGTAACAGGACGGAATCGCTCGGGATCACAAATAACTAGGAACACACCTGGAAAAGCTCTTCCTCGGATGGCATAACATAGAGTACCAACGCCGGGCCGCCAATGACCATAACGGCCGAGGCAGCTGCCATCTTGGCGTAAGTCCACATTCGCGGCGACGGCATGTCTGTGTGTGTGCCGATGGTGGATCCGGAGATTGCGATTGGAGGACGAGGTGATTTTGTGGTGAGGATGAAACTGTCCGAGATTTGGCCAACAGTCTCATCAGCCGCGGGGGGCTAGCCATATATACTAGCTCGCAGACACCACCGCCATCGCCACCATATCACCACCTCCATCATCACCTCGCCGCTCCTCACCACCACCACCACCACCCCTCTCTCAACCGCGACCATGAATGACGGCTACCATGGCTACCCTCCGCAGGCCCGGCCCCATGACCCCTACACCGACGATTTGAGCGCCAAATTCGAAAACCTCAACCTCCCTCCTTCAGGTATCCAGCCATCCATAACCATCACGTCGGACTCCTTCGTCTAGATACATGTAGATGCCTGCTGAACGTTCTATGTAGCACCTCAGAGAAACCCAAGTCCTAATGCATACCCACGACCCGGTCCACCCAGACAGTATGCAAACTCAGGCCCTCGACAACCCCCGCCAGGCCCCCCGCTGAGGAACTATGGCGATGCGCCAAGGCGACCCCCGCCAGGCGCGGGCGGCGCCGATGGTTGGAACGGGCGCCAGGCTCCACAAGGCATGCAACGGCGCCCAGGACCTCCGACAGGACCTCCACCGAACAATTATGGGCCTGCACCTTTCAATAACCCTCCTCGAAACCCGCCGGCGGGACGTGGACAGTACCCTCCACCGCACACTGGTCAACCACAACCCCAAGGTCACACGCAATTTCATCGACCACGTCCACCGCATCCAGGAAATAATGATTATAATAACCAAGGCGGTATGTGGGCCGAGCAGCAGACTGCTCGCCGGCCAGCACTAGGGTACGATAGACAGGCTGATGTGCCTAATAACTTCGGCAGAAGCCAAACAATGCCTCTCAACCCGCAACATGTAAACCAGGAATACCCTCAGGGCCCTGGAGGCCCACAATTCTATGGAAACAATGGCTACCAAACACCTTACGATGGAAATAACAACCAAGCTTATGATGGTTATCACGGCTATACTCAACCCGAAGATCCTCGGAGTAGAGGGTTCGACCCGACAAGAGGTAGTGTGGGTGACGTGCTCGACCTGTATACATATGATGAGTCCTATGGCGCAAAGGTATATCAAGACGCGCGATCTAATAGTCTTCAGCATAGCATGTACTACAACGGAGACGGTCAGGATGTTGACCAGCGGTACGCTTACGACTCTCGTCAGCAGCCTCCAGGGCCCCAAAATTCGCAAGCCTACCGCTCGAAGTCACAGCCAAATCTTCGTGGGGACGGGCCGCTTGGCAGAGCCTATACTGAACCCCTCCCCCCTCCTCCACTCCCGAACCAACAGCATCATTGGAACGAGCAAAGTAATAGAGCACCGGGACCCTCACCGGGACCTAACAATGGTGCGGTATATGGGGATCATCCGCCATTTAGAAGTAACGATGGACTCAGTCAGACGGCGCCAGGGTTTGAAACTAGTTCTATGTCGATGTCACGCCCACCTCCGCAAAGGATATACCCAAACTCAAACGCCACGGACACAGCGAATATATCCCGAAATCTGTTAGCAACAGCACCGGTTTCGAGGATGACGCCCTCGGATGACCCGGATGCCTTGCCGGAACACCCTGCACCGATTCGCCCAGGCCTCTCGAGCGATAATGCTTCGATAAAATCCGGAATCAGCCAGGCAGGGCCAGCTGCCACCCAACCCAACCCGTCCGTGGTTAGTGGAAAGATGAGCATCCATGATGTCGGGCCTGTAACGTTTGATATGCTCAACTTAATGAGAAATGAGATTGCTAATAAGCCGGCAAACCAGCCGGCAAACCCTAGCATTCAATTCAGGTTTGCCCGAAGGCTCGTTGAGGCATCATTTTCTCTAGTCAATGATACAGATCCCAAGGCAGCTCGGAGAAGCAGGGAAAACTTTACGCTCGAAGCACACAAGATTATCAAGAAGCTTTCATCTGGAGTATGTACGAATGTTCCCGCTTCCTGACAGTTCTCCCGTAGACCACTCCTAACTGACCCGGAATAGACGCATCCATACCCAGAAGCGATGTTCTACTTGGCCAACTGCTATGGCGACGGGACACTAGGATTGGAGGTAGACCATGATCGAGCTTTTTCCTTGTATCAATCTGCGGCAAAACTCAATCATCCACCGTCAGCGTACCGAACAGCGGGTACGTTCCCTTTCTTTCAATTGGCGAGAACCGAGGCTTCTGTATGAAAGACATTGCTGACAAGAATCCTAAATTTTCCAGTCTGTTGCGAAATTGGTGCAGGAACAAAGAAAGAGCCCCAGAAGGCATTTCAGTGGTATCGTAAGGCTGCCACATTCGGCGACACTGCCGCTATGTATAAAGTTGGCATGATTCAGCACAAAGGCCTACTTGGGCAGCCGCGGAATGATCGGGAAGCAATTGTTTGGCTTAGACGAGCAGCAGAGCAAGCAGATGAAGACAACCCTCATGCTTTGCATCAACTCGGTCTCTTGTACGAGTCGGCGGATGGAAACGCGAGTATTGTGCGGGACGTAGCATACGCAAAGGAGCTCTTCACCAAAGCGGCAGAACTTGGGTTCCCGCCGTCGCAATACATACTAGGTACCGCGTATGCGTACGGGAACCTTGGTTGCCCAATTGACGCAAAATTATCGATCACATGGTACAGCCGTGCAGCTTCTAACGGTGATGCGGAGTCGGAACTGGCACTTGCTGGTTGGTACCTTACCGGTGCCGCAGGAATATTAGAACAAAATGATACAGAGGCCTACCTTTGGGCCCGCAAAGCGGCAGAGCAAGGTCTTGCGAAGGCTGAGTTTGCCGTAGGGCATCTGACGGAGTTGGGGATCGGGCTAGATGGAAAGGGGAGTGACGAGGAGGCTAGAAACTGGTACTTTAGAGCCGCAGGTAGGTGGAGATTACCGCTGCTAAACACGAGTTGGACCCCATTGCTAACAACCTGCTTAGGCCAAGGCCACCAGAAGGCGAAGGAGAGATTGGAGGAGATGCGAAGAGGAGCCCCTAAGAAAGCTCGTGAGAAACTGTCGCGAAATAATAAGGCAAAAGACGACGCGGATTGCGTCGTGATGTAACATTTCCCAGATGGGTGACCGGGATTGTGCTATTATTTTTTTTGAGAGTTCTTTGGCGACGTCGACATTTATTTTTCAAATGTAGGGTTATACACCGAAGCGTGCCCGGGGGTTTAATATTTGTCTCTCAATTGTATTATTTCTTCCCTTATCGTTTGGGTGGACAGGAGCTTAAGCTTAATGAAAGGCATTTTGGTGGCTGGTCACATGCCTGTCGCCCGAGAGAACCAAAGCTAGAAGAACCCCAGTAAGCATGACAAATGATTGGAAATTGTTCGCTCTCCGTTCGTCCTGAACCTCGAATTCACTACTTATACCACCTGTGGTATGCATCTCCCCAGCAGAGATGTCAAAGCCATGGAAAACATTTGTCGCATCCCGCGGTTTAGATTTCCTACTAATATTGCAAGAATGAGCTCTACGAGTTCCAATCCTCCCGCTTTGCCTGTATACTTTCTTTCGCACGGGGGTAATCACAATAGAATCCCGGCTCCCTATTGCGAAATATTGGCGTGTGTGTATATATATATATATATATATCCGAGGCTAACGGCATCTATCTTTTTGATTAGGTCCCCCAATTCTCGATTGGAAGCACCATCCCGCCCATGCGGCATTCCAAAGGTTCGGGAAAGAGGTTAACGCTCTGAAACCTAAAGGAATCATCGTGCTCTCTGCGCATTTCGAGGGAAGCCGCGATGAGATCTTTATCAACGAGACTGAGTCCACAGATTTAATATATGATTTCTATGGTATTCACTCCCATCCGCAGCCCTATCGTAATCGTAAGCTATTGAGTAACAGAACGCCAGGGTTCCCCAAACACTATTATCAGAAGAAATTTCACCACAAAGGAAGTCCCGAGTTGGCGGCTGAGATCTCTAAGTCGTTGAGCTCTAATAATATCAAATCACGCCTGGTAAAGCGAGGCTTAGACCATGGGGTCTGGATACCGTTTAGAATTGCATTTGACTCCGGTAATCCTTTGGAGGTACCAATTGTTCAGGTTTCCATCTACGGCAATGAAAGCCCCGAAAAGCACATTGCCCTCGGGAAAGCTCTAGCACCCCTGAGACAGTCCTACGTAATTGTGAATTCGGGCCAGGCTGTTCACAACCTACGGGACCTGAGTTTCGACGAAAACAATGTTTTACCTTTTGTCAAACCCTTCGATAAGGCGCTTGAAGCTGCGATGACTGAGAATATCGGCGATGAAAGGGAGGATGCAATGCTAAAGCTCCTCAAGAGGGCGGATGCTCGGGCAGCTCACCCCACATTTGAGCATATATTACCCATATATGTTGGAGTCGGCGCAGGAAGCAATGCTCGCGGTAAGCTGATATTCAACCACTATCAAGGGAGTGTTAGTTGGGCGCAATATCGTCTAGACGAGGTGTAAAGGCGTCAGGATAGTTGGAAAGGAGACTTGTTCCGTGCCATCAGGGAGTTAGGCAGGATGGCTTCCGTAGGAGTTCGCTGTTGGATTCTAGATTTAGGGTGATTTTTTTTTTTTAATTTCGATGGTACTTGTTCTTCTTGCTTGCCCTTAGAATAACCGAGCCCTGTGAATTATGATACAAAGTTTCCACTTGGGTGTAGATTATTGCGAAATTGAATTCTTTTACGGCTGCGTCTGCTGGACCAATGTCGATATCTTCGCTTCAATTTCGGCCTCCGAGAGATCTAGGATCATTTGTAAGCCTCGTCCCTGCACAGCCAATATGAGTGAGAAGGATCATTTCTTACCGGATAGCGCAACTTGTGTTTCCTTTCCCAGTTCTATGGAATACTTTAGCGGATCCAATTGCTTTTCTTACTAGAGTTTAGGAGAGAAGGGAATCTGTCTAACGGACCATATCGTGCGAACACCCGAGGAGGGACGCCTTGCGCTTCTCGGATCAGGATCGGTATCTCCGGGTTACTCTTCTTCATTACCGGGTATGATTTGGTTATGAAGGACCTAGAATTGGCAATGAGGATGTTAGGGACTTGGACGCCAACAACTGAGGATATACGTCCATGTCTACCTCAACGAATTACTCGCTGCACCGGTTTGGCATAGGTGAAACCGCAGTTCTTTGAGTTGCGTCGAGAACGCAAACCTAGCCGCCATTGCTGCTGTGTCGGTAGAGAGACCCCAAAGAGATCGGTTGATTTTGATCTGATGAATTTGGTGAAGGCCGTATGCCAGTGGTTGCAATTGCGGTCGGTTGCGGTTTGTGGTTGAGGTTGAGGTTGGATTGGGTGGTACAAATTCACCCTGCCGAATTTCGGCCATCCAAAGCATCATCCATCACACGAGCCCCCCCAAAAAGTCCGCTGCTTTCCGACCTCCGAACCTGATTGCGATCGCACCAAACCACGTCAACATCTTCAACTTCACGTAAGGCGTCAGAGCCTTCATTGCGATAATGGCAGCCACTACATTTTCAAGATTATGGAACAGCGAGGTCGGGCTCAAGACAGTGCATTTCTGGGTAAGCATCATAATGTCGAGAATCGAGATGTGTCTTCTCATCGGAACATCTTGCTGATATCTCGTATCCCACAGGCGCCGGTCATGAAATGGGGCCTTGTCATTGCTGGCATCTCCGACTTCTATCGCCCTCCGGAAAAGCTCTCGCTCACCCAAAATATCGCTCTGACAGCCACTGGGAGTATCTGGACCCGTTGGTGCTTGATTATCAAGCCTAAAAACTATTTGTAACACCGCATCCTCCTGCTCCTATTCCGCGAGATATTCCTCTGCTAACGCAAATTCCAGGCTCGCTGCTGTAAACTTTTTCCTTGCAGGTGTTGGAACCGTTCAAGTTAGCAGAATCCTCATGTTCGTAACCGTTCCCCCCTTATGACTCACAGCATATGTGGAATACCGATTTAACATAGAAGCTTTTATCACAGGTATGAAAAAGAGCAGAAAAGACTCAAGCAGGAGCATCCAGTTCTAGCGGAGCTGCAATCTAAGGCATCGTGATGGGGTGGCGGTGGTAGTCAGATCCGTTAGAAAATATTTATGATTTCGGTCTAGGTCCACACTGCTTATGGTGAAGGGAGCAAGGGAGCCGGGAGCAGCGTCAAGAGTTACGAGTTTTTGTCTTTCTTCGCCTCCTTCTCCCTCTTCTATTTCTACTGCGTCGCTCGATTCTAGGGACCTTTGTGGGTTCTTCGTGTACATTACACTGATTCCATATACCGTTATGTTACATTCTTCTGAACAATCCTCCCTTCTCTGCCATGAAAATATAAAATCATGACGAAAGACATCAATAAGGACGAGGCAATGGAGAGTGTGTGCCTGCGCAAATTGATGGGGTCTGCTTCGACTTTTTTGTAGGAGAAAGATCTTGGCCCAGTCCTTATTTTAACGCCTGCGGTACGTGGTATGTACTTATAGAAGAGGGATGGACCATTTAGATACGAAAAAGGCATAGATGTGATTGGAAAATGGTCTGCTGGAATCAAAACGGACCGAGGGCAATGCCTGTCTACTCGGGTTTGGCCTCAAAGCTCTCCCCGGCAACAAGATCTGGGATATCGTCGTCATCCTCGTCCTCCTTCTTATCGTCGCCACCACCCTCCTTCTTCTGCAGCGACTGGTAGCTTTCAGCTAGCTTCCGTAGTGAGGCAAGCGAGTCTGGTCCAAGTTGGTTCAGAATTCCAGGGACGAGCTCGGTGAGCTCCTTGTCCTCACCGTTTCCGTATATCGCAAAGGTATTTGCGGGGACGGAAGCGTGAACTGCAGGAAAATCAAGTCAGATCGAGATACAAGAAAAAACATCGAAGAACTAGAAGGAAGTAAGGGGGCGCAGAGACACAGAATGAAACATGTATGTGTGTGAAATTACCTTTGGGGGCGGAAAAGTGGATAACATTGCCGTCCTCCTTGAACATGTTGACCTCCTCGATTGCCTGGATGGGCTGTACGTTCAACTTCTTCAACGAAGACTGTAGCTTTTTGTCATCGGTACCGGAGCTTTTGTGGACCTTCTTGACTTTTCGTCTCGGTGTGCCCTTCCCTCTGTGTTAAATACCAGTGTAATCAGCGATCCCGCCTGCAGTGATTGCCTGACGCGATATCGAAGGTCAGGGAGCGGATGATCATGAGAGCATACCCTAAAAATCAAGGAAGGTCAGCAAGTCAGAAGCCACGAATACGTCACATGTGGAGATCGAGACAGAAAGATGAATAGGCGGATAGAGAGATCGAGCGTATTGTGGTGCTGAAGGAACAGTACCAACTAACCTATTCTGACGGAAGCTTGCAACTTGGCCAACTTTGCGGGATCCATTTTTGACGATGCGGAGACGCCGCTCTTGACACTTCAGGGATTGATTATCTGGACGGGTCGGAGAGCAACGGCAGACGGTGACTGGGTGGGTGGAGGGGTGCTTGTTGGTGGTGATGATGAATGGTGGGAGTGGGAGTGGGAGTGGGAGTGGGAGTGGGAGTGGGAGTGTGTGGTTTGTTGGATTTGAGAGGACTTATCCGGGGGAAAAAAAATCGAAGGACGACGACGGCGACCGATTTTGATCGACTCGATGGATCTCAATGTTGATATCAAGGTCAGTCTACACTGACTATGATGGTTACAAGGCAAATTTCATTAGCGTCTATGGTCTTTTTTTTTTTTTTTTCTCAATCAGCCTGGCCGATAATTGCAATTGCACAAAGTTTACAACATACTGATATGTATTTACATATTTAATGGCGGGGCAGGTGGAAGCCCTCCGTTGGATTTGTGCGTGGCTTTACACGCACAAAAATATTCAATCTCAAGATCCCGTCCCCATGCTGTCTCCCCGTCACCATTGGCCTTTGCCCGTCCCGTCTATCTCTTTTTCGCGATCACATCTCCGGCATCGTCGTTCGCATCTCCATCCGCGACGGCATCCTGCTGCCGTGCTTTGTGTTCGCTCCATCGCCATCAATGGCGGGGTTTGCCAGGTCTTAAGACCTATACCAGCCACACATATACTGTGGCGTTCCCCACCAGTTCCCACCAGCTGCAACTGGCCCCTGCTTGAATGACAACCATCATCATTTCATGTCTCATGTCGTAGAAATGCACCAAACATCTTGTCCACTCTCGTGAATACGCCGTATTACTTGGTAGAACTACATCAAACTGCTACTCAGCCCCCCTTGATCTCCTTCCACACACACACACACACACACACGCACACACACACGCACACACGCACACACATACGCACAATAACAACCCGCCATGCCTTCCAGAACCTGCCGATGTCTCAATCCCATCCATCGCCATCGTCTTCATCATCTACAATACCTCGGAAACCTCGCATTAGTTTCGGTTTCCAAACCAGCATTTCGTTAATATTATGACTTACCGCTGTCCCGAGTAATCCTCTTTTTCCTGTTATCTAATGCTCGCTGCAGCGCGTTCCCCAGTCCAGCAGATCCACCATCCCCACCAACAGCCGCGCCACCGGTCTTTTCTGGGCCTCCGCCCGTCTGAATCTGCGGTGTCGACCTATCGTTAACACCGGACGCCTTTCTCAGCGCAGCAGTGCCTTTTGCTTTACGAATCTCTGAAAGCAAATCACCAGGTTGCCCCGAGACAACCGCTGGCCCTCGCAACGGGGGACCGGCGGGTAGACCTCCCGGCGGCGGCGGCGGCGGCGGGGGGGCTCCACCTCCAAAACCTGGAGGAGGCAGCGGTGGTGGCGGTGGGGCTGCGGTTCCAAAACCTGGAGGTGGTGGTGGTGGTGGTGGGGCTGCAGTTCCAAAACCAGGTGGGGGAGGTGGTGGTGGTGGTGCAACTTGATTAAATGCTTGAATAGGGGGGATTGGTGCATGGGTTGGGGGCGCTCTTGGTGGAGGTGGAGGTGCCATCGGTGGCCCAGTATTGTTATTGGTAGGAGGTCGGGGAGGTGGTGCCAATGGCGACGACGTAGCTGGAGGGGCNGGGAAAGGTGGGGGGACTGAGAAAACCTGGCCCCGATCTTGTTGATTTTCATATGGGATTTTAGGTGGCAGAGGCGGTGGCGCTGCTGCGGGGGCTTGGGGTGGTTTTGGAGGGTCCCGTTCTGCGTAAAGGCCAGCATTCTGTATCGGGGGGGGGACTTTGAAATGGAACTGAGGAGGCTGAGGAGGCTGAGGTGAGGGAGGTGAGGGGGCTTTTGAGGGGTAAGATGGAGAAGCAGGCTCCACCTGAGATTCCATTGAAGTCGGCCCAGGCCGACGAGGGGTTGGAGGTGGCGGTGGAGGATTTCGACGAGACGGAATATTCATAGATGGAGGTTCTGAAGGTGGCGGTGGAGGCCTTGCCGGAATGCTGGCTACCGGTGCGGCTACTGGAGGGGGTGGCGGCGGTGGCGGCGGCGGAGGAGCTTGAGACTGTGGCCTCTCGGCTTCGAAGTTGCTCGAGGTGTCCGGGAGCTCCTGCTTCCCAAGGGATGCTTTGTTTTGTTCCACGTACTCCCTGATGAAATCAGAATTATTTCGAATCATCTCGTCCGTAATGCCGAGTTCGTATAGTTCTGCCAACAAAGGCTTCCAGGACGGGTCTATATCATCCGCAACGGTAGATGGCGTCTCGGACGGCTTACTCCACGGAGTTGACGGGTTCACCTGACTGGAGACATGCGAATGGGCTGCTTCCCTGCCCTTGGGTCTCTGGTTGGAAGCCTGAGAATGATGGGCACGAGCGCTGGGAGGTAGAGGGGGTGCGATTTTTAAGACCCGTTTCCGGAATGCTTCAGCTTCCTTTTCATCAGTGAAAGAAAAACCGGCTAAGCACTCTTCAATCTCGAAGGAATGAAAGAAGGTACGGTCTTGGTTGTACTGAAGGCCGTCGTATAACTCCTGGTCCCACAGGACGCCTCTATTGGCAGGCTGTAAGATGCGTGCAAATTAGCTAAGGTCATAGCCGCCACCAAATGAAAGCTTCATACCGAAATATCGACTATTTTGAAGAAGTATGTCTTGCCAACTTTATCATTTGCAAGCAGAAGACAGCCCGAGATACCGGTATAGTTCCACCGGTTCCTGTCCGGGTAATTGACGTAGAGACGAGCTACTCCATCACCTAGAATCTCATTCGTCGCAGAAGGCACGGCCCGCTTGACCTGTTCTCTATCATTCTTGTTAAGGGTGGAAGGTGCCATGATGAATGGCTGGCCTGCCGGCACTAGCTCTGCTGAAAAACTACGGAAGGTTAAAGAAAATGCCGTAGCCCAGGTTCTCGAATTCCCTTAGGGTTCCAGCGGGCAGAGTGACTGGACACTAGAACAGAGACTTGGGCGATGGCTGGCGGGGTAAGCATAAAACGATAGGGAAATGGCGTGTCGTATGTTATAGATTGCAAGTAAGGAAATCTGATCCAATAGCCAGTCAGCGGGCTGAAGCGACGGTCAGCAGCAGCGGCCTCGACCTAGGGAGATTAGGGGTCGAAGTCGTAAAGATCTTGATACGTGTGAGAATAGTGAGGAAGTTAGAGGATAAAACCCGATAGTCTATTCCTGTGATCGTGGAATCGAAGGATATGGATGGAAGATGATGTTGTTGGTTGTGGATGGGAGACAATGTAGCGGAGCCCTGCAGCGGAGAGGTGCCCAAATGGAAGCTACGCAAGCCAACGTTGGCTGCGCCACACTGCCGCCACGCGGGAACCGCCGCTAGTTTATCTTCACGCAAGCACCTGGTCTGCGTAATGCAATATGCTGAAGTATGTATGTATTTATGTATTGCGACTTGCACCGATTATGATACCATCTAGGTTTGCAATCATCTATCTTTGAAAATGAGTAGGTTTACTCATCGTAAAGGGCACCTTGAATCCCGAGCCCAGGTGCTAACACATAATTATCATCATCATGCACTTCCCCGTGTCATTGTAATCTGTATCGCATATATTGGTGAGTATACATACATACGTATGCCACCGACATGAATATGGCACCAATACCGATATATCCCAGGTTAAACGGCCCACGTATTCTAAAGCTCGCTCTTCGATGAGCTACCGGGTCCCTGCCCAAGCCGGCCTGCGATCCACTTTTCAAGGGCGTCGATTTCCTCCGGGTCGACCGAATGGCCCAACCCTTCATACTCATGCCAAGAGACTTCGCACTTCTGCTTCAACAGGAGATCCCGGGTCATGCACCCCCACTCGTACCTGACCACCGGGTCTTCTTTCCCGTGCCCCATGAATATGGGTGTCTTGCGATTTGCATCCGTGATCATCGCGGAGAATTGATTTCGCATTGGTAGATAGCTCGAAAGGGCGACAATACCTGTTCATGCGAATTCTTGATAAGCGTGCCACTGTTGCATCTCTACAATACGAAGGGGCAGCAATTTTGAATCCACAAGATAGCTACTTACCACCGAGTGACATTTCCGAAGTGAGGCCCGTTAGTAAGCTCATAACTCCACCCTAGAGAAAGCAGAAGATTGTCAGAATGCTCCGGTCTCAGGGGCCACCTTGAATTGGACGGATTTGACCAGACCTGTGAAAAGCCCCCGAGAATAATCCTCTTCGATGATATTCCATGCTCAACTTGCTCTGAAATGATCCCCTGCAAAATGCGAGCGCTAGACCTTAGCTGTTTCAATTGCAGCAAGTCAGCCCATGTCTATGTTTTATTCCATAATAGTGTATGTATGTCTACCCCGGCCTCGTCCTCCTTATCCTTGAGGTTTCCAAAGTCGATGATATCATACCTATAATACACACCTATCAGAAACATGGCCCTCTCAATTCATAGGGTATTATTTAGATTTCCAATCTTACCATCCAGGCATACGCATACCGCCATTGCAGGTAATCGGGATCGTAGGCGCATGTGGAAATATGAATGCTACGAATGCAGAGCTATAAGTTACCATATCACACAAGCATACACTCCTCGATTGAGGAGAGTTGCAGCAGAATATGCACCTGTCCGTGGGAAAAGTTTCCTGCCTCGCCACGTCTCCGCGAGAAAAGACCACCTATCCTCGTTTTAGCATGAAAGTATTCGAGTCTAGTAGCCGACTGGCAAATAGAATGGGCACTCACCCGGCGCCGGTGTCGCCTAAGCCATGGCTAAAGATGATGGTGGAATCCCAGAGTTTGGTTTCCACTGCCGGGACAATAATTGCACGAGCCGTAGTCACTGCCATGGCGCTGCCGATAACGAGATTTCGATTACCAATTGCCCTCGCAGTTCTGGAAGGTGATGAAGTGTCGAGTGGACAAAATAGCTCAGCTTTCCCACTCAAGTACCTGGACAATGGCTGATCCTGCTGGATATGCACGATTTAGTTTAGACTCCATTTCGTTTGTTGCAACAACCAAGATACAACAAATTCTCAGCACGATGCAATCATCTCGCTATGTATTAAGCCTGATATAAACGACGCTGGAGAATAATATAACACAGACATAACGGTCACTACCGGTAGACAATAGACACACATAAGGTCATGGAGGCGGATTCTAGTTCTGCCTCTGCACTCAAAATATCACTTCCGCTTGCAAGTATATTCGGGCTACCTTCGGCTTCATATTAACACTCACGCGTCACTCCACCGCTGACACTCGCCCACATTGCAATGGTCCAGGCCTATCAACAAGAAATTTTCCGCGAAACCCACCACGATGATACGTTGGTCATCATGGCTAGGGGGCTCGGGGTGCAAGAAATCGTGGCGAATCTCTTGCACTCCTACGACGCCGCAGGAGGGAATCTCGTCCTGCTTCTGGGCGCCTCAGAATTAGAAAATACGCGATTTGGCGAGCGTATGTTCCATAGTGCATTTATACTATACGAAAATGCACTGGCTTACATTAACATGTACCAGAGCTTGCGGAGAAAGCCGCAATCTCTCGTAACCCCAGTGCTCGTGGGTTGCTCGTCATAAACACCAACGTCTCAAGCGTTGCATCCAGGTATCCAAGTTTAGTACATAATAACTCCGTTGTCGAATGCATAGTAACGCCATTTTTGAAGAGAGAAGATGTACATGGGAGGAGGTGTGTTCACAATCACCTCTCGTATCTTAGTGGTGGATCTGCTCGCCGGTAGTTGATAGCGCCCCCAGATGGATGGTATGCACTGTCGCTTACTAGGTATATATAGGCCTCTTAGATCCAACAAAGATCACAGGCCTGGTATTATTTCATGCTGAGAGGTATCTATGTCTCCACGACGTCACTAGTGCTCTTGGACTGAGTAGGAATCTTTGCTTATTACTTGGAACGATTTAGGGTCACAGCTATCTCATTGGAAGCCTTCATTGTTCGCATCTTCCGACAGAAGAACAAGCTAGGCTTCATAAAAGCGTTTTCGGAAAGCCCGGAGGCATTTTCCTCCGGATTCTCTACCCTCTCCACAATAATGCGCAATTTATTTCTCCAAAAGACAAGTCTATGGCCTAGATATCACGTGCGAGTCGCACAATCTCTCGAAGCGAGGAAAGCCGATGTCGTCGAGCTTGAGGTCGGCATGACTTCAGCCATGCAATCCATCCAGAATGCTGTTCTCCAGTGTATTGAAATATCAATTAGTGAATTACGCAAAGCGAACGTCGGCATAGATATCGAAGATTGGAGCGTTGATAGCGCATTACACCGGTCTTTCGATGTAGTTATTCGGCGACAGCTGGATCCTATATGGCATCGAGTTAGCCCTCGGACGAGACAAATAGCATCGGACTTGACCACGCTCCGCACGATACTGCTGTAGGTTTGGTAGGGGGTCTTCCTCGAAAGTTTGAGGGTTATTGACTTGACTTATTTAATCCATAGAAACCTTCTATCGTTAGACGCTATATCGTTTCACCAGTACTTAGAAATGGTCTTAGCCTCTCATGCACCTAGTGGCAATTCGAATCCCGCAGGGCAGTCACCGTGGCTGTTTTTAGATGCAGCAGAGACCCTTTTCTCTGTTGCTCAACGCCGAGTTTATACCGGCAACATACCGAAGTCTCTCAATACCCAGAAACTGGATGACATGGGTCTTACACTGGAAGAGCTACCGAAATGGGAGATTTTGTTGAACATTCTGGACGAAGTCTCCCAAAACCGCCAGGTCAGCCTAGCTCAGAACACAGGAGGCCCTATATTGATTATGTGCCACGATAGACAAGCGTGTGCTCAACTAGCAGAATATTTGGAGTTCGCATCCGGCGTACCCTCTTCAAACGAGCAAACAGGGTCGGTAAACTCTCGAAAGTACATGCAAAGAAAATTTGTGGCCTTCCACGCCTGGAGGACTGCCTTCTCTGCCGCGCGCTCGTCAAAGGCTCTACAGGATCTCCAAACAACCAGTTCCAAAGCGTCTATTTCAATTAGGAAAGCACCACCAAATAAGAGGCGGAGATTGAGGGGCGGTGCGCAGCTCGGCTCCACGAACCGTAATCAGGGCAGAAGTTTGGAGACTGGAAACCCACAGCCCGTTTCGGAGGCTAGTGGAGCTACGGCGACGGAGGACTTGGGGGATCTTTTTGGAGAGGAGGGTCTTGTAGTGCCGGAGTATGTAGACGCGGAGTTTGAGATGCACGAACTCGGCGATTCTATTGTAATACACCCATACAGCGCATTAGACGATGGAATTCTCGAGGAAATCCAACCCCAGGATGTGATTATGTACAGCCCTAATGCCAGCTTTATCAGATGTATAGAGGTCTACCGAAGCTCTCACTCAAATCGAAATGACATGAGAGTGTATTTTATGTATTACGGTGGCTCTGTCGAAGAGCAGACGTACCTGAGCACTGTGCGCAAAGAAAAGGACGCATTTGCAAATCTGATACGTCAAAAATCGGTAAGATTATCTCCCGGAATCCTTGTCAACAACCGTACTCTAAATATGTATACTAATCTGGTCTTTTTTGTGGCTCAAGAGCATGACAGTCACTCTTACTGTAGATTCATCGTCGGTGGAAGACCCTCAAGAAAAGTTTCTAAGAACTCTAAATACCAGAATCGCTGGAGGAGGCAGGCTTGTAGCAACAGCGGAGCCCCCAAGAGTTAGTTACACTGTGAGATTTTTGGGGCTTCAGTTCCAACCATACTAATTCCCAAATAGGTGATCGTTGATGTCCGAGAGTTTCGAAGTTCACTCCCTTCTTTACTGCATGGGAAAAATATCACAATTGTTCCTTGCTCGTTAACTGTTGGCGACTACATCCTATCCCCAAACATCTGCGTTGAGCGGAAGTCGATAAAGGACCTGATATCATCGTTTAAAGACGGGAGGTTATATTCGCAGGCAGAGGCAATGCTCTCGGGTTATCAGGAACCTGTCCTACTTGTTGAGTTCGACCAGGACAAATCCTTCAGCCTGGAGCCTTTCACGGATTTGAGCGCCATGTCTGCTGCAGCGCAATCCGACCTTCAAGCAAAGCTTGTATTGTTAACTCTTCATTTCCCAAAACTGCGAATAATCTGGTCCTCCAGCCCGTATCAAACCGCAGAAATATTCGAAGAACTAAAGAAAAACGAACAAGAGCCAGATCCTCTGAAGGCAGTCTCGATCGGCCTAGCAGAAGGAGAGGACGGGACCAGTATTTATGCACCGGCCCCAATGGTAAGCTCTCCAGAACCCGGTCTGAAGCACTAATTTACTCGTTACAGCGGTTATCTATATATTCTTACATGTTTTCTTCAACTAGGATATGCTAAAGGCAATACCAGGCATAAACGAAAGAAACTGCAAGCAAATAGTCCTTGAGGTTGATAATATAGCAGAATTAGGCAACATGAGCGAAGCCAGCCTGAGACCGATTCTTGGGATCGAAGCGGCGAGACGAGTGCACAATTTCTTCGACACGAGCATGTATTAAAGCCAGAATTACCTAAGCACAGGCATATAGGAGCCAAGGTTTTGCTTCAATGAAAGGGGTTTAGAATGTAAATATACTGAATTTGGAGAAAATAAAATTTTAGATTTTATGTGTCAAAGAAAGAAATAAAGGCGAGTATTTACAACGAACGCCCCATCTCTTTGGGGGTTTGATGGCAGCGCGTGGGGCCTCCGAGAATTTGCCCTTCCGGCTACTCCTTTACATGAGGGCAAAGTCACCGAATTTCTCCTATAGATGGGGAACAGTATTAGAAAACCAAGACACACATCGGAATGAAAACGTAAAACGAGGTTGATGACTGGGAGGTTACCTTGTATCCAGGTACTAGCCAACGGCCTCGAGACACCATTTGTTCGGTCCTCTTGTCGATCTCAGGTGCTGCATTCGCCACATCGTCCTGTGAAATGAATTATAAGTAGGTACTCCAATTGAATTATATCGAGGAGGAAACATACGATAGTTAAATCTTCCAGAGGACGAGATTCTTCGATATTCTTCAAAGTCGCAGCTAGATCAGCAAGCTCAGCATCAACGGAAGCCTTGGTGTTCTCAGCGTTCTTCACAGCCTCCGCTTCGAAGTTTTCGATGGTCTTGATTTGCTTGGAGACATCATAGGTGACGGGCTTGAAAGCTTTATAGGCACGCTCTATTTCATCCACCACGGCTTGGTTCTTCAGAAGAGCCCTGTACTGTGAGAAGTCGACCTCTGTGGGCTGGTCGTGGAGCAGGTTGACTTTTCGGCGAGCTTCTTCGTTGCGCTTCTTGAAGGCTTGAAGCTGGGAAACTGTAGATCCCTTGAGAGAGAGGGAGGTGATGATTCTGGTCCAGTCAACTTTGACCGCAGCGCTACGCTGTTGCCCGACAATTTCCGTTAGCATTGAGTCTTGAAGGAATATCGCCCCGATAGGTCAACCTCCGACGGGCTGCGCGTCAGGAATGAACTGATTCGGTACAAATTTGAAAACATACCACTGCAGCGGGAGAAGCCATTTGGGAATCGGAAGGTCGGGGGTTCGGGCTACAATGGGTGACAATGGGCGGATGTCGTCGGTGGAGGGGTCTTGTGGGTGGGAGTGGCCGGTTTGGTGAGAGGTCGGAAAGAGAAATAAATTCGGCTCAGCGGCGGCTTTGTCGTCCCAGATTTCCTAAACGAGTGATAGCTGCCCAATGTGGCAATTTTTGAACTTCTTGAAATTCGTTCGGACATCTACTTGCCTTCTCGACGTTGGAAATCGAAGTTTCGCATTTATTTGTGCGATACCAGATTCTCGACACAAGCGTGAAGAGTGCGCTTCCTCTTCCTCTCCCATCGCCATGAAATCTCAGCCGCGGTAACCTTGCCCGTCACGAAACGACATTTACTTCCTGCGTCTCCGGACTTCTACCCACGAGAATCCTATCGCAGGCGCCATGCCGATGTCGAGGCTGCCTTTGTCTTCAATATACGATTTATTACTGACACCTGGTCCTCGGTGTCTCCGAAAGCCAGTCGCATGCGGCCCATTATTCCAACAGCGGCGGTTACACGCCGTTTCGCATCGAAATACACGATTGGCAGCTGCTCCAAGATATGGTAGATGGAATATCGCACTCGGCGCCTCATGCGATGGACGGGGGACTGTATTGACGGTACCAGTGATGCAAGCAACCAGAAAGATAGTGACGGCTCCTCTAAAGCCGCTTTCTCCAAAGGAGAAGAGCATCCTGGATAGAAGTTTCACTCTGCAAACGCACGGAGATATGATTTTGCGATGTACCGAGTTTGACTCCGAAGGTCCGCAGCAAGAAGTCCTTATGCCCCGAGTGTGTATACTATCGGGGGCCCCGCCTTGAAGAGAGAAAAAACTTTGTTTGGTTCTAACTCTGGTTTGCCTCAGGAAACGTTGTTTCTACGTCTAGGGACTTCAAGAAAACCGAACTTTGCACCAAGCATGGTCTACTCCCCCGAGACCTACGAAAATTAGAATCTAAAGTTATCGTTCCTCATATTTTGGTGCGGAGAAACTCAATCTTAGTAAACCTCCTCCATATACGGGCTCTTATAAAAGCAAATGCAGTCCTCCTATTCGATGTTTACGGATCCACCGACACATACACACAGAGTGTTTTCCTATATGACCTGCAGGGGAAACTATCTTCCAGATCTTCGAAACCGATGGGGGGCCTTCCATACGAAATGCGAGCTCTCGAGGCCATCCTGATATCAGTCATGGGCGCACTGGAAGCTGAATTGAAAATTTTGCAAGAAAATGTCGGACGGTTGCTTGAGGAACTCGAAGAAAATATAGATCGAGACAAACTTAGATTCTTACTTATTTACTCCAAGAAGCTCTCAACATTCGAGCAAAAGGCTCAATTAATCTGCGGGGCAATTGAAGAGATTTTAGAAGCCGATGAAGATCTCGCAGGGATGTATTTGACCGAGAAATTACAAGGAATGGAGCGTCCTGCAGAAGAGCACTCAGAAATTGAGTTGCTGCTAGAGTCATACTACAAAATGGCAGACGAGATTGTCCAGGTATCTGGAAATCTTGTCGCAAATATAAAAAATACTGAAGATATGTATGTATGCCGGAACCGGATCAAGCCATTTCAGATCAAGTAACCTGCTGACTTTGGTCTTTTAGCGTTAATATCATTCTCGATGCTAATCGAAACTCGCTGATGCTTCTTGACCTTAAAGTAAGCTATTGCAATGCCGCAGTGGCCCCCATGTCTGGTTTGCTGATCACCATAAGTATAGTTTTCCATAGGTACTCTAAGCACCGGATGCGGGGCGGCTCTAGCCGCCTTGTACGGCATGAATTTGAAAAACTTTATTGAAGAATCAGACCTGGCATTTTTCGGCGTTAGCGGGCTGGTCATCGTTCTTAGTGCCGTCATATTTGGTTACGGCTTGCACAGACTCCGTCGAACTCAGAGATTGACCATGTGGGGCGAGGGCAATGTCGGAGTAACACCTGGTAGGAAGTGGAGAAGTGTATCAGAACCGAGGAGTACGTCGACTGCGGAAGACCGCCCTAGCCGATACTCTTGAGGCTGTGTATAAAGTATGGGCCTCAGCCAAAACCCAATCGATCTCTCTTTAGCTCGCGCGATGCTCTTGTAGAGTATCCGCCGAGCCGTACCAGCTACAGCCCCGTGGACTGTAACTGCAGCCCAGCTGCACAGATACAACTCCTCTTCGACAGTCAGTCACATTATTTCTTCCAGAGAGTTGACCTGGAAGTGTATATAGGCGCAATTCGGCGTGCTAATGTGGGCTTGGGAGTGTTGGTCCGTCCTCCCCACTGCACCATATTCAACAAGACACGTGCACATGTAAAATAATGAAACATCTTGACGGTGTTTTCTCTACAAATAAACTACTCGATATCCTGGGAAAAAGTGTCGTAAGAAAACACTGCAAGAAACAGACATCTATAAGTAATATTCTACTCAGAATTTCAATACCTCCGGCGTCGCAAATTTAATAGTACAAGCTCCCAGTTGATCTACAGTCGCGAAGGAAAACCAGCAGAGTTGGAACAAGCAGATTGAACAGTAGCTCGAAATACATAAAACCAAACACCTCTGCGCCACATAAAAAGCAAAGAGACTTAGCAGAAAGAGCAACTGGCCGTGATGGTATCGACAAAGGGTATTATAAACATGCTGCCTTTTATATACACTGCGGAATCGAATAGGGCAAAAATAAATGCGCAAAGCTTACCCTCGCAGAGACCATTGTACCGACAGATACATTAGGCAAAATATTCAGAAGCCAGTTGGCTTCTCCTTCTTGCAAACGCGATGGAGTTTCGGGATTCAACCCTTGCCAACATAGCGGCCGAGGTGAAGTCATTACTCGCCTCAAAGCTGGGGCGTGTGCGGTCCATCGAGGCTCGAATCCGATCGAAGCTATTGCGTGGTCGCTCATCGGAGAACCTGTGGGGTGTAAGCGAAAAGATGTCACTTTCGGCGCCATCGCTGCCTTGATGGCTTTCTCGTTTTCCGGCCGTGGTGGCTGTGGGTGCAATGCTTGGAGGATAGATTGGCCGTTCATCTTCTTCGCTCGCAAATGGATTAGACGGGCGTGATTTGGGAAGGTTGGAAAAGCCAGAACTCATAGAACTTCTTGGTAGTGCCATCGTACCTTCATCTTCGTAGAGATATCGAAATTTGCCTTGCCGAACCTGCTCCCTTACGATATCTATATCATAGGGGAAGTAGAGCTTCTGAACCACCTTGCAGGCAAAGCGGGGTAGAAGGCAGACTACCACCGTAATAAGCAAGTTCACCCAGAAGCTCAGTGCTCCATAGACCTGTGCTGCGGATTTGTAGAAGTTTATGGAATCCATAAACTGGGAGTAAACCCCTGTCCAGAACCAGATCAGGAGAATACTGAAGGAAACGATGCCCAAAAACAGGTAGTCCCATCGATATTGGTTCATGAGCACGTAAAGGTTCACCACAACGACGGTCGTACTAGCCGCATAGACGCCCATTTGTTCCCGGTTATTGAGCATGCGGCCATTTGACGAGGTGAAACCGCCATCCGCAAACAGAAGGTAAGTCATATAAAACGAAATAACGGATTGGTAAACGCCATCAAACATGTAGATCCTAAGTGATTGAAAGGATATTAGATTAGGAACCAACTGTGAGAATTTGGGGGGAGGTGATCGAATTCGTATTACCAGAATTTGGTTTGGGTCCACTCGAGCCGTAGTATGCCCCGTTGGTAGAGCTGGGGCACGGCAAGGGACACCTTATCATCGACATCCTGGTCGATTATTCCCATAATGATGACCGGAAGGGAAGTAAAAGCCAAATTGTACAATAGTACATATCTATATACGGCTTGTTAGTGGAAAGACCGGGGGTGGGCAGGTATACATTGAATACTTACGTGTAGTCGAAGAGGTAGGACCCGTCAAAGCTGCAGTAGATCTGGTACCAAAACAACACGAACGTCCACACGATGTTCTGATGTATTTGGAACGAAACGTTAGGCATGCTCGGAAGCGCTGGGGAAGCGGCTTGTTAGAGCCAACTTACTTTGTAGAAGAAATTTGCAATCATTTCGGCTAAGCGGCGGTAAGACCAGCGACCGTGCACCAATACCAGCCTGCAAAGAAAGCGGAACTGCCCTATCGCGTAATCTGAAGACATTGCTGCTTGTCGACCTTCTTCTCCGGCGATGCCAACACCGACATCTGCTTCTTGAATCATAGCAACATCGTTCGCGCCTACCACGACAAATGTCAGCGAGAATATTCTATCCAAATGTGGAATGGGTTTGCGGGACCTACCATCGCCGATAGCCAACGTCATGACGTCAAGTCCTACCTTAACCATGCGCACAACCGCGGCCTTTTGGCTGGGGCTTACACGGCAGCAGAGTACGGCTCTGCACTGCTTACAGAGAAGCAAGAAGTCATTCCTGACCGCATCATCGAGAACAAGCCGGAGGGTATCTCCATCGATGACCACTGCATGGGTTGGGGCCGGAGGGTCGTGATTTTTCCTTGCAACCGCCAGTTCTTCGGCTCCACCTTGCATGTCAAAGTGCTCCCTCAGGTTCCTTAACACCATGGCATGTGCTGATTCTATAGTATCCTCTGGTGCCTGGAGTATAATCAAATCCATCTCATTGTTTAAGAGATTGCAAGAGAAACCGATGTTTATAGCGGTCTCAACCTTGTCACCTGTTAAGACCCAAAGTTTGATGCCGGCTTCTCCTAGTAGCGCAATCGAATCCGGGACACCATCTTGGAGACGGTCCTCGATGGCAGTTCCGCCAAGTAATGTGAGATTCTGTTCGATCAGCTCGGATACTTCCTCCACCTTTTCGTCTCTCCCAACGGTGGCGGAGGCGGCAGCGTCGTATAGACGCATCCACTCACGGTACTCTTCTTCTGGAATAACCCGCTGGGCAACGCAAAGGGTTCGAAGACCTTCTCTCGCGAATATCTCAAGATGCTCGGCGGTACTCTTCCTCAGCTCATGCTGTTGGTCTGGTGTCAGCCTGGAATAGATGATGCTGTCCGCACCTTTGCAGAAAAGTATGATTCTGTCGTCAGGCATCCGGATAATAGCGCTCATCCTTTTGCGAGCAGAGTTGAATTCGAGCGTGTTGAGAACCTGATAGCCAACTTGTTTGCCATGAATGTTGAGGCGAACCCCGGACTGAGTCCGCTCCACAAGGCTGAAACCCATATCCCTTGCGGTGGCTACCAGGGCAGCTTCATCAGGCGACTGAGCCTTGAACTCGATTCTTGGTGGGTCATCAGACACCAGATCCGGAAGAACACTGTGGCAGAGAGCTAGAGCGAGCATAAAGTGGTGGCAGGCGGCGGCCTGAGCATCTCCGGCCGAGCCGGTAAGATGTCTCACAAACTCGGGTGAGACAAAGGTAACCTTTTCGTCGTCAAGGTATTCATTGTCGTCGATTTCCCTCAACAATCCGAGCATTTCCTTCTTGTCCGCAAGGATCTGCGCTTTGACCTTGGGACCTTCGACATCAACATTGACACCCTGTCGTTTCTGGATCCCGGCAAAAGCCTCTGTGTATGCCTCACCGTAGGGGCGCCCGTTGACCGTGCACTTCTTGAACTCCATAACGTTTTGTGTCAAAGTTCCAGTTTTGTCGGAGAAGATGTATTCGATCTGGCCGACATCGTCCGAGATGTTCCAAGACTTTGGTGTGCAAGGGTAATCGAGCGGTTCGTAATACATCAGGATATCGCTAAAAATGAAGAATGCTTGGGCGGTTTTTATGATCTCGAGACTGATATACAAAGACACCGGGACGAGCGTTTGGAACAAGATAACGGTGACCCAGAAAGTAATGAGACCATCGACACCCGGGGAACCACCGATGGATCCATACTCAAAAAAGGCTTGCGATGCATCCTTCTTGCCGGAGAAGACGCCTTGGACGATTCCGGAGAGCAAACACATTACGAACAAGATGATGAAATTCAGGAGGACCTATATTTATTTTATATATATGTATACATTTGTCAGAAATGATATTTCAGTGAGGTTAGCGGAATTGGGGGAGCAGAGGATCAGCTTACGTTGATATTGAGCTCACGTTGAATTCTGCTACGCTTTGTGGGTGTGACGCCAGCGTTCATCATAATCTTGGTTTCGCTGCCGGTGAATATGACAACGCCAACTGCCCAGTCGGTGTTCCTGAGGGAGCAACCACGTAGGAGTAGATTTTTGACGGATATTGGCTCCGACATGGGCGTTGTTGGCTTGCTGCTATCGGTAGCATCGACTTGGTCCCATTTGATAATGCCGGTGTACGCGTACAGGTTGGCATGGGGACCTTCGCTCTGGATCGTAAACCTTGCCTTTTCACAGTCCCTGGCGTGTTTTATACCGGAGCCACAATGCAGGGCATGTCGGACCTTGAGGTTGGTTTCGCCGTCCAAGTTTTTCGTTTCCACATAGCAAGCCCCATCGGCGTCGGATGTCGCGAGAATGACCACGTCGGCAGGAACCTCTTCATTGTTATAAATGCGAACCCAATCACCAACGCGGACATTCTTCCAGTTGTCCCTTTTAAACTTGGCGGGAGATTCGTTTTTCGGATCATAGTGAGGGTCGACTACCGAGCCGTAAAACTTGCCATCCCCCCGGGCCTTTTTCGGTTGGGGGGCCGGGGCGGACCTTTCGCTAGGTCCCTGAGAGAAAGAGAATCGATTGCTTGTGGGCGCTGGTGACGGTACCGGTGTCATCTGAATGGCCTCTCCTTCGTCGGCGATGGTGTAGATGGAGGCCCTGGTTTGCATCCTTTGGAGCTGACCGGGTTTCAGATCCCCACCGATACTTTGCTCGGCCTTGCCCTTGTTCTTGAGCGACTTGAAGAAATAGAAGATATATCGAAGACCGCGGGTGGTTGCCTTTTTGATCTGCCTCCACAATGAAACCTGATCATCTGTGACGTTGACGTTGGGAACGCCGAGGAGGATGTGGACAGGGGTGTTGTTGAGTTCGAGGTCCAGGACGGTTCTCCGGTAATCTTCGATGGCATCTTTTATTCCGGTGATGAGGAGAATTGCGACGAGGGGGATGCAGCCGAGTTCAGGGTTCGAAGCTCCAAAGATCGCGAAGATCTATTGAGAAGTGTGAGTTGAGGGAGAAGCAAGAGAAGAAGGAGAAGAGGAGGCTCCGATTGAATGTTTTTCTTCTTCCTATCTCAGACTAATCAAGAGAGAAGGAGGGAGGGAAAGAAAATAGCTTACCTGAAGGATTGTGATGAACAGAAAGTAGATGTTGGCGACATTGTGAAACTGTAGCCAGAGATTCTTGGGGATGAAGGACAGAGGGGTGTATTTCGCGGTTCTGATTTTGTTTCTGGCATACTGAGCGATTGGCTTCCCGTCCTCATCCTGTTCTTCCTGTGGGAGCGGTAGGTTGATGTATACGTGACGGCCTAGGAGTTGACCGCTATCTCCTTCATCGCTGTCGGAGGATGAAGGACCGCTGGGTTTGCTCGGTTCAGCGTTGTCGAGCCGGGGCTGGTCCTTTTCCTTCCGGTTCCAAAGAGATCTCCGTTTCTTCCCTTCCGACTCATCAGGCATCTGAGAAGCCATCCGGGGCCGTGCCGGCTATTTATCCTCCCGATCTGAAGTTTCGGGGTGATTTTTTCCTTCTCTCTTTTCTGTTCTTTCCCTTATCTTTTCCTTCTCCCCCCCTATTTNATGTGTATAATTATTAGCCTGATTGAGGGGGGGTGGGAGACAAAAGGGTTTTATTGAGGGCGGGATGGGATGTATGGCCGATGGGGTTTTTCTAGGGAGCTAATTGTCGGGGGCTGTGGAGGTTTGGCGACGGCGATGTACCTACTTAAGTAAGTAAGGAAGCGGGTAAGCAGTGAGATTGTAGGCGCGGAAGCTGACGGGTGTGGGTTCCTCGGCTTTCTTTCTTTGTTGTTGTTGTTCTTGTTGTTCTTGTTGTTGCTGTCGTTGTTGCGTTTGTCGTCGTGGCCGTTATTATTGAATTTGGGGAGTTTCGTGATCGTGTTGTCTTTCGGATTCGAAGAAGGAGAGAGAAGACGAAAGAGAAGAAGAGGGGGAGGGGGAGGAGGAGGAGGGAGAAGAAGGATGAGAAGGATGAGAAGGGGATGAAGGCTGAGGTCAGGAATGTCGGGTTGGAGGTTCGGGGTTGATTCTGGAAAACAGCGATTCCATGCGAGAAACGGAGATGCGACGGCGAGCGCCTGGGCCCTGCTCTATCTTCCTTCCGCTCGCTCTGCGGTTGCCTCCAAAAGCATTCGAGAGTGTATTTAGGTGGGTACTCGGGCAAGCTAGGTAGCCAGGTAAAGTACCCAAGTGTGTAACTACGAAGTAAGCAACCCTATATATCTAACTAGCTGCAAAAAGGTACTGGGTCGGTCTGTGGCTGTTCAAGGTGAGACCTGTCAGGCGCTCAGGTTGGACGGTTGGACGGTTGGAGTTTTTGCGATCGCAGGTCACGGTCACTGTGCTGTCGCTGGGAACGGGAATGATGGTCGGTGCTCTGTCGCTGATAACAAAGGCATGCGCAATTGAAAAGTGATAAACCTTCCCTCAAAAATAAAATTACAAAATTATAAAGTTATAAAGTTATAAAAGATAAAATGGTGGAAAATGTAGAAAGAAAGACACCGATTGCCGAGGGGGGGGAGGAGGATGAGGATAAGGATTGGAGGGATGGGAGAAAGGCTGAGACAGATGAGATGATATGATATGCTGATGGCAATTCTGATGGCAATTCTGCTGATGGGCGAATGGCGGGTGGTTTGGAAAGAACGATCTATCGATTGTTTGTATCGAAAGAGAGAGAGAGGGGAGTGAGGGAGTGGGAGGGAGTGAGAGTGAGAATGAGACTGAGAACGTGGGAGAGAGAGAGGGAGGGAAGGGGAGAAGGGTGAGAGAGGGCGAGAGAGGGAGAGAGAGAGAGACCAGGTAAGAAGAAGAAGAAGGCTTTGGCCGAGAGGGAACGGACTGGGGAGGGGGGGGGCTCTGTTTCTGTTTCTACATATTTCTCTATTTTCTATGGTTAACTATATTTATTTCTACATACATGCGTAACGTACCCGTTTTTCTTACTATTTCTTATAGTTTTATTTCTTATTTCTTGTAGTTATTTCCGTTAGTTATTTCTGTTATTTATTTCTGTTATTTACTTCTTATCATTTATTGCTTCCTGGTTGGTAGTTCCGTTTCTATTTCTAGTTCTACATACGAAGTATTTCCATTTCCATTTCCATTTCTATTTTAAATATGGGGAAGGAGCACACCACACCACAGCGCAGCTCAGCTCAGCTCTGCTCAGCTAAGCAGCAGCAGCACACCACAACCGCAAACGCAACCACCAGGCGGACATCAAAGCAGTTTTAGCGGCGGCGAAAGCGACGAAACGTAGCAGTCGCAGTACCAGTTACCAGTACCAGCAGGGAAAAAATATACTAAAAAGTAAAATAAAATATAAAATAAAATAACTATATAAATTTAAGGAGAAAAGGGGTGGCTTGCTCGGGGAACGGATGTGGACGGGTCCGGCGGGAGTGCGGAACCATCACCCTTACCTTTCTTTACCTTTACCTCGACCTTTACCTTCCTTTCTCTTTTTCTTTCTTTCTTTCTTTCTTTCTTTCTTTCATTCTTTCATTTCTCTCCTTGTCACCACCACCACCAGCGGTTGATTTGGTTGATTTGGTTGACTTGGTTGACTTGGCTTGGTTTGGTTTGGTATGGTTTGGTATGGTTGCAACAGGGTAACTACATAAATGAAGGAGGAGCAGGTCGCGTCTGAGTGCCTGTGACCAGCGTCCGGCTCCCGTTCGGTGCTGCCCAGCCAGCGTAACCAGCCCAGCGAGCCCGACAGGCCCCTGTTTGGGTCCTCCGAAGCCCTGTTAGGTCCTTACGTCCTCTGCCAACGCCCTGCCAGTACCTGCCAATACCCTGCCAGGCCCGGCTGTGCAGCTTGGAAGCCAGCTTGGAAGCCAGCTTGGAAGCCAAGCGATGTACTCACCGTATCATCCTTACCATGTACTATGTATGTACATACTATGTCTGTATAGGTATTTAACCATCCGGAACCACCAGAACGGCAATCCCGGCGCCAAGCTTTGCATCGAAATCACCTGCTTGCTCTTGCTCCTGCTCGGCCGGACAGCATTGATTGTGCCTGATTCAGTTCCTCCATTTCCCCACACTCAGCAACCCACGTACCACCCAACAAAGTGCTTCAGCGGGCGACGACCCACCTGAATCTTCAAAGAACAACAAAGAAAAAAACACATCGAAACCTCTCTCCCTCTCTCACCCATCATACATAGGTACAAGCCCACACACAATGGTATGTGGGCAGTAGCCCTTCCTTTCAATCAATCAATC
>JAJTTS010000001.1:34226-44846 GCA_036971165.1 Arthrobotrys iridis | reverse complement strand
AAATACACTCGAGTAAACCCCCACTCGTGTGTCAATCCATTCACGTCGCTTCAATCATATCATATCGTATCGTATCATATATACTTATATCACATACAGCCTCCTCCCCCCTCCTCCTCCTCCTTCGTCGAAGACTCCCAGGGCGACGACGATTCCGACTACAGCTACGAGGCCGACCTTATTCGCCACAGATCGAGACGGGAAGCCTTCAAAAAAGAGCTTCAAATCCACTCCAGAAAAATGCCCGCCCGCCCCACCAAACGGAAACTCCTCTCTCCCATTACCTCCCTCCGCCTCCAGTCCCAGTCCCACTCTCAGCCCACCTCATCTCCCGATGGCCATTCGTTCACCGATACCCTCCAATCAAGTGGAGACGACGACGACGACGACGACGACGAGCGAGACGATAGCGAAGATGACGTTCTCGCTTTCCTGCAGCCGAAACAGACCTCCAGGGTCAGCGGCCCGCAGGCTGCTGCTCCGAAGCTTACCATGGCCGACATCCGCGAACAGATAGCCAAAAACAAAGCCCGAGACCAGGAGATCCACCGTGCCCAGCGCCTCCTCGACGAGAGCGATTCCCTGAAACAGAATCTAGCCCAACCATCCACCGCAAACCTCGACTCTTACATACAAGCCCGGGAAGACAACCAGTCCCTCCTCAACATGTTGAAACCAACTGGAGGAAAATCCGAACAGCTTCAGAAATGGACCTTCTTCGGTGCCAGTGCCGGTACCGCCCATCATCTTCCGTTGGACGAACTCTGCTCGTCAATCCGGGCGAGCAACTCCATCACCGCCTTCCTCAGTTCCGACGCCCATCATTTAGGTAATCGCTCCACCGAAACCATAGTAACCTGATTTTTCTCCAGAAATATATACGTATCTGTGCATATATATATATATGCTTTATATCAAGGCCAAAAAAAAAAAAGAAAACAAAAAGAAAAACTGATGACCCAAGGCGTCGAATACATCCGAGACCTCTTGGTTTCGGGAGCCATGATGGACTGCTTAGGGAATGATCCATCCGAGCTGGAGCTACCTCTCCGCCACCTTCTCCTCGATGCCGGTATTTCTGATATCCCCGTCCCTACTTTCACCGTTCCCTTCATGTCCCTCTGACCCGTTATTCGAGTGCAGTCTGCTCAAGCGGCGACGAAGCCGTTTCTTTTTCTTGTTTAACCCTGGTCATGGTACGTTCCTTCCTATCCGACCAATCCCTCGATGTGTGCTGAACGCGGTTGAAACCAGGGTCTGCATGAACAGTTCGTACGCATTTTAGATCAGAAGAGAATACACCGCATCTTCGAATTAATTGGCGGTTCCAGAGTTGCTCTAGATACCAGTAAACCTCTACGTATGAATCCCCAATTTACCTCATTTCTCACTCTCCTAGCCGATGCATACATGGGAGAAGCACCGAGGTGGCTGATCTTTTGTATTAACAAAAACCCCCCCCAGTGGCAGAGCCAGGTGACTTGAAACAGGAAGTTCCACATGGCCCAAACTGGTCAAATGTTTCTCTTGTAATAAAGATGCTAAGTAGGCTCCTACAAGGGTATTTTCCGCATCATAAGTTTGCACTGGTCCTAGGTTATTTCAGCTGATCTTTGGTATACGCAAATAGCCTTGGCGATGAGCAGCTCCGGACTCTCTGGGCATTGATCGTTCGTCTCTCCCTGGATGGGCGAAGGGTGAAGGAACGAAGAGGTCACGCCGAACTGTTTGATTTGATGGAAAGCCTTCTCGAACGGCTCGAGGGCGGGAGCGATTCATTGGCTCAAGTCAGGGCTCACAACACTCCCAAGCACGGAAAGAAATTCTAACGGCTATTCCCGGTAGATCATTTTGTCAGATATTCAAACCTCAGTGACGGATCGGTCGCTCCAAGCGCAATTCCTAAGCTTGGTACCAACGACAACAGGCTTTTCTCATGAATTTAGAAAACGGCTTGCTCGTTTATTCCTCTCGGGAGATCCGATCTACCTCGGGACAGAGCCCGGCCCAGGTATTCTCATGGGGAGCATTGTCGCCATCCTCACAGGCAAAGAAGTGAGGGTATCAAAGGGTGAATCGCACTTTCAGGTGCAAAACATCGTTGATATCATCAACATCGCAGTGGATGATGCCCGATGGTGCCTCAACGTTTTGGAAACGAACGAGAAGGGGGTCTCAGAGAACCTATTGAACAAGCTGATCGTCCGCCTTAAGAACTCTAAAGAATTTATCCAAGAAAACAACGACCTGAATATCGATAAATCCAACGCGAAGGATTCATTCGCAAAACTCATAATGCGGTTGGAAAGCATCCAGCAGAAAAGACGAGGCAAGCAGACCGTGATGGATAAATACTTTCAACCAAATTCCGGGTAGACTTTCCGTAGTCCCCCCGAGTCGACTACTCTACGGTCTTTAGATGTACTATTTGTTGCATATACCAAGTTCTAGATTGGTACCGCCACTAAGATTGGTGACATCGGGGGGTTGGGATGAACTGAAAGAAACTGAGAAAAATAACATGAACTTGGGTCTTCGTGAAAGGGTTTAATACCGTCACACCTCCTCAAAAAAAAAAAAAGGAAAGAAAGAAAGAAAGAAATCTTGTTAGAAATCTATCGTAAACATACCCCCGATCTCTAATCATAAAACCTGCGGTTGGGCGATGGTCCAAATAGGGTGTTCCGGACCGCTGGCAGCGCTTCGTCCTCGAGAATGCTGAGACGCTCCTCAAAAGTGTTGTTGACATCGATACGGCCGCTACCGCTTATGATATAGATTCCTCCGGCACTAAGGTAGGGAGGGTTAGCAGTATACGCAGGCCATGTGAAGATTAGACCTCACCATTCCGTTGGCAGCTCTCCAGTCTCATCCAGCGTGATCTTAATACTCTGACCGGTCTTTTCAGCGTATGCGGAGGAAGCAGAAGCCGCTGCGGCTTTAGCCAAATCGAAATCCGCTTTCCTAGCCCTCAGCGAGATACTTGGCTCTGCGAGGGCGTATGCACCTTCCAGGATCAATCCCTCAAGAACCTTCGTGTATCTATCTTTATCATCGGCGATCCGGCCCAGGCTTTTCCTAGCATCTTCAAAGATACTCTCCAGTAATTCCTGCCTAACGCCCAACACCTTAAGCCTCGTCTTGTTTGTGACATTTGATCGAGCTATCTGCTGTGATAGCTCGGCCTGCTTGTGTTTTCTCTCGAACTGGGTATCGATGGAGACGGTCTCAGAGCGTACGAGCCTCGATTTTTCGATAGCGAATTCCTCATCCGCTTTTATCTGGATCTCGCGAGCTTTTTCCTGCGCTTCCTGCTTGATGAACGCCGTCATCTTTTTCAACTCCCCCGCTACCTGTCATCGGGAACATGATGATCCACGGGTTAGCGAACAGCTTCGGCACACGCATTCCCTTCACCTTCTAAAGACTAAAAATATACCTGATCATCTGTCAGCGACATCGTGAGGAGGGTTTTTTCTTTGATTTGTTTTTGCTGGGGGGGTTGGTGTTAAAAGGGCTACAAGGGCTGGCAGCTGTTCAGGTGTATTGGGAGGATGTCGGGGTGTTCGGTGTCGGAGGTTGGTATACTACTTAGGTGTGTGTATGGGTGGTGGATTTCGGTTGACGTAGGTCGTCGCTTGTTTGCGATGGACAGGCTCATACCCCGGCCTCAAATCTTCCGCAGTGTACCAACGTGGACCCGTCAGGCTCACATTTACATTTAGGAACACTTCTTAGACCGGCAGGCAAGCTTTGATCTCGACCAGGACCCCCATCCGACAGAACGGCAACCAAATTATCAATTACGACAGCAACTGGTTTGCAATTTACCAACAAGACATATGTACTTCTGATGATCCCGAGGGTTTGTTATATACAAGATATATCCGTGTTACGAACGGGCATTCCCAAGCCCAAATCTAGAATATAACAGACAAATACACCTTAAACACCATAAATTCTTCCGAAATAGCCGCTGAAAAATAATTTGCGGAAGTTGGCCTTTGAATTCCAAGGGCGTTTTCTCGGGAAATAGAGCACCAGGAGCGCCTAACAATCAAATAAGCCAGCTGCCCCCGCCATATCATGTTATCAGCAGAGGCTCAATCCCATTGCTTTGCTCGGTTTGACTACCTCTGCTATGATCTGCTGGCGAAGAGGATGAATCCGACTCTGATTCGAGCTCGGCTAAAATTTCTCGAGTTTCTGTCATGGTGCGGCGGCGGGATAATGTGCCGTATCTCGTTGGCAATGTGGGAGAAGGCTTGCGTTGCACAAAAGAAACAGATTTGACATTGAGATATCTCAGCCAACCCTCAGAAGCACTCGGAGAACTAGGAGGTTCTGTGAGGAGATGAGTATGCTCAGATTCCTCATGGCCCACGGGTGGGTTGTCATCTGCATCCTGTGCGAAGTTTTGGTTACTTTGTTCCAGCCTCCACGATAATGCGAGGACGCCGGACAACAGAACAAGGACCCCTACGGCTATCTACGCGACAACGAGTGAGAGCGCCATTAGTTTCCGAGCGTAGCAAAAAGAAAGAGCAAGGATTGTATGCCATACGAGCGACGAGGACAGGGTCGAAAGCCTTCCCGCTTGATCATAATAAACGAGGCCGTTCGAGATTGCGAAAATGTTATAGACGCAAAATACAAGCGGGTAAAGGACGCTCGTAGAACAAAGCTTCAATCCTTTATGAAGATAGAAGAGTTGGAACAGGGCGATCGCAACAAGGCTGATGACGATAATCCAGGATGGCCAGCTAGTAAATTGATTATCCCCAGTCATAAAAGTCCGGATCAACAACTCGACAGCCGACTTTGCTAGGAGGAGACAATCTGCAGAGAGTATCCCACTAGAAGTTTTGCAGGTTAACGAGTCGCCCATTTCTCTTTAAGTCCCGGAACTATACCGAAAGCTTACATGCTCTACAGTATTCTTACCTGATGCTCCCAAACGCTATGCCACGTATTCTCCGCCATCTAGCAGTGCTATTCGATCTTCTTGACGTGTTGCTCATCTGCGCAATGCATTGTAAGCATAAAATAATTAGGCCTTGACCAACGAGCCATATGAGAAAGCCTCTCCTATAGAGGAGCAATATCAATTCATCCAAGTTGTGGACTGGCTCTTTTATGGTTCCGAAAATGGCGATGAGTCCAGCTCCGATGCAAACAAGAACCGTACCGATGAGGGATAGGAGAGTGAACGGTTCTCCCAGTAGAGCGCTAGCACATATAGAATTGAATACTAAACCGGACTACCGCAGTTTCCGAGTAAGCTGTTAGTAAAGCTAGAAGATGGGAGCGGCCCTGTCACTTGAATATTCGGAGTTGGAAGAAGGGCGACGGCCCGGCCCGGCTATATCTTCGGATAACTTTGGGGAAGGTGACCTACGGCTTGTAAAGGAGAGAGAATAACCAGCGGCAAAGTACCGATTTGGACTGAGCTCCCAAGAATATTGGAGGTTATGAATAGTCCCATGCCGATCTACAAGATAGGGTTCTTGATTTTTAGCTTTTGACTCCCGTCTTCGCCTCCAATCTTCCATAAAAGAATGCCCACCTGCCATCTTCGCCGTCTGTAGGGTGGACGCTGGGTCGGCCGTTGTTCTTCGAGTAGATGGGACTTTCGCTGGAGTGTAAGCCCGAGTGATTGGACAGACGTCGATACGACCCCGACGAAAATGCCAATAACTATAGCAGCATGCGAGGAGAGATCCATAGCCCCGAGGTAAAACACTAGCAGCCGCCGGGGAAGCGGCTGCGCTAAACGGCGATTCCGGTACTAAACGACCCTCCCTTCACAGTGCGCAACTAGCTACCGCTGCGAAGCAAACTCCACGTCGAGGGCACTCCGTTTCATCCGTGGCGCTATAAATAAGGCCCTTGGTAGCGATGAATATACGCTAACCTCCCGGGGCTAGTGGATTCGAGCGTAACTACGAGAGACTGGATGGACGTAAGGAAGGGTAGATGATATTCCTCGGGGGTTTCGATCAAGAGGGCCGACGGGACTGACAAGCGACGCCGTTAGTGTGATATTTGAGCAGCCCAGAACTCTCGCCTAGCCCTAGGGGGGTTAGGTTAGGTATGTCGTATCACGAGAGCAGAGGGAGAGAGTCGAAAGATGCTGAACAGAATAGGACACTATGCCCGGAGAGACAGCATCAGTGTGGCTCGGGAACTGGCAGTAGTGAACATCAACGGATAAGAGTGAGTATCTGGCGCGACAGCCCTGGTTTTGGCGAGGGATATACAAGAAGAAAAAAAGGCAGCGGGGATATACACTGAGACCTGAGGACCTGAGGACTTGGAGACCGATACTCAAAGAGCAAGGTGGATGCGATGGGGCTGGGGAGGCCGTTAGAGCGTGTTGTTGTCGTTGCAGTTGTGCGGTTGCGGTTGTTGTCGCAGAGTCGAAGGGACGCAGCTGGGCGCGCGCATCTTCTCTTCCCTTCCATCTTCCCCCAACGGCCCACATCACGACCTCTTTTCTTTGACTTGTCCCAATCCGATAAAACCCAACGGTCTAGCTCCACGTCCATCTGCGCGTCTAAATTTACATCGTCCGGATTTCCTTGAGAGACACCTATCATCGAATACGTCAGGCCACACTCTTAACCGACCATGATGGCGTCTGCACCTCGACCGAACGCCCCTCGGAATCCCGAAGAGATGTCCCATATGATGTCGGAATTTCATCGGCAATCTTTGATACATCAACCGCCAGTGGACCAGATCAGCCAGCCCTCTACTGCTGGCTACGGTCTTTTCTCCATGCAAACCTCACACCAGTCTCCCTCAGAGCTGGAACCGTCACAAAGGCTCTGGCCACAGAGTGAATTTGTTACGAGCGTCATCGAGGCGCCCCTCGAACGTGCCAATCCAGGGTGGAGGGAGCATGACCCTATTAATGCATCATCCCTTAGGCAGCGGGCTGAAGCTGGCATGCAAAACCCTACGGAAGCGACTGCAACTAAATCGATATTCCAGAAATCTAAGATATCGCAAGCAGGCACGTTTGGCCAGGGTGGAAGTTCGAACGGCGGTCCTACTGCAGCACGTGACGGGAAAAAGACTATCCCTAGCCATTTAACCCATATGAAATACAAAGTATGTCGTGCGTCTGACCTCCTTATCGTAATAATTTCTGACAATTAGTACTATAGGGATTTGATCCTTTGGATGCTGAAATAACAGGTCCTGACCCGTAAGCAACCACCAATCCAGTCCGTGGTTACTTCCCGCTAAACACATCAATATTATGCCTAGGTCCACGCATCGAGCAGAAAGTACTGCAAAGGGCACAGCAAGCTTCGGTTCGAAAGCCCGGAGGCGTACGGACACGGTGTCATTAGTTGAGGAAGAACAGAAGCGACGTGATCTGGAACATCAACTTGCGAACTTTCCTCCGATATTACCTGCATGTTTGTCGAATACATTATCCGAAGAGGAAGCAGAAAGCAGACGTGCCGCTGTCGAGGATGATATGAGACTAAAGTGGAACATTCCTCCAGCCCGCTCAACAAGCCCAAATTTGACTCGGCGGTCAACATACAACAAGCATGGTCCTTCGAATAGGCGGACCTCAATATCCATGATGCAGGAGGACAAGGGATTCTCTTCAGCAGTTGGGTCCATAATAGGGACCTCGGTATCCCACAACCAGAAGCATGAAGCGGAGAAGCAATCCGGCGCTCTCCTCCTTACCACTTCTTCAAATGATAGCAACACCTACACCTCCGTCAAAGTCTCGCACCCTCTCATTATCGCGAACAATAACACCTGGAACCGCATCCTAGGACACATGCAAAATCATGGGACCATTGTCAACCCCTTCAACCACAAAGCTAAGTTTCGGCTAAAGGCTTGTTTCCCACCAGGAACACCAGTGGATATACTGGCGAGCGGCGACACAAGACAATCGGAGTATCCGGTCAACCCCGATATGCTGAGACGCGCGAATGAAGTGGTTATGGGGCCTGATTGGATAAAGATGACGTATGAGACCGAATCACAAGCAATGGGGTCTCTCAACTCGAGCGGAGTACACTTTGACGGATTCCCGTTGGAGGTATCGTTGTGGAGTGAAGCGGACGATGTAGGCTCCAGAGGCAGCGCGCCGGCGGAGAGGCCAAGGTGGATGGTGTTATCTCCAGATACTGGAACAGCCAGTGTCCTCAGAAAACCCACCACGACGTCCGAACCTGCCAAGGTAGCATCCCAGGGGCCGGACAGACAGCTGGTTGTACTACATGACGAGGCGATATTTCTCAAACATCCGGGGCTGATGGACAGAGTGAAGGAGTTTATGTATGGGTATCTTTTCCAGAGCACCGCGAGATACGACGATGAGGGGAACTACATCAAGGGAAGCGGGGGTGTTCTTCTAGATCTGTGGCATCTTCTCATGAGTTGATGATGACGGTTGACGATCAATGCAACCTTGCAATCTTGCGTGTTTCTTTTCTTCCTTTTAATCTGGGCCTTATAACCCGCCCGCTTGGTTGTCTATCTCCCGCAACGTCAAGTTCAACATTTTCTTTCGTTCCTCTTCGTGATTATAATTCTCTGCTCGGCCAGTGTATCCCCTCCTCCTTCTGCTTCACCTTTATTCTTTCGTTTTTATTTTTTTTTATATTTTACTTTCATTTTTCGCTTGTTACCTGCGGATCAGACCTGTATGTTCGGGTGTAATTTGGGTTACTTGGTTACATAATACTTAATCAAGTACTTGCTTAAATATTCATTCTACGGTTTCCTTTTTTTTTTTCCCTTTTTTTTTTTAGTATTTAAGCTTGGGAGCATTGTTCTTTCTATTATCCCTCTTTCCATCCTTCTAACCCATGAGAGGGAGCATTCAAGACGGCGTTGGTGCAAGCCTGAATGGGAGCCTCATGTACATATGCTTCAGATGGCGACATCCTTTCTGCATGGTGGGAGATACTAGATACCAATTGATTACTTTAAGTAGCAGTAGGAATGGATGAAATGGCTGAGTGAATGATTTGATGAGCGAATGAGGGTGTAATTAAATGGGACATGTAGGCGTGCATAGCTTGCGTTTCGGGGAGGTTGAATACTTCCTAGGACGGTAATTCGGTGGAGGCGAGATCAGCAGGTGCAGCCGAACGCAGGCTGCATCAGACCCAAAACGGAGTGAGCCACAGTATTTTTGGAATTTAGCCATGAGAGGGAAAGACGTGGCCGAAGGAGGCAGGTTGTAGCCCGAGCGTGCATGCGCCCTTTTTTTCAGTTCCTTTTTTTCCCTCCACGGCCAGCCGCAGAAATTTCCGTATAAAGCAGGGCGCTGTCCCGCCTGCCCTTGGAAAGGGTAATTTCTCCACAACCAACCAACCAACCTACCCTTTCGACCCACAACACCGTGTTGCGGCCGCTGTTTGTTTGTTTGTGCCGCAACACAACGCAAAATTCACCACCAAGCACAGGCCCCTGCCGCCTTAAACTGATTTTTTTTTTGTTTTTGTTTTTGTTTTTTTGGTAAGTTTTTTTTTTTTTTTTTTTTTTTTTTTTTTTTTTTTTTGCTTTTTTTCTTTCCTCCGGTTTTTTTTTTTTTTTTTTTTTTTTTTTTTTTTTTTTTTTTTTTTTTTTTAATATTTTTTTTTTTTTTTTTTTTTGTATTCCTTTTTATCATTTTTATTATTATTATTTAAAATTTTTTATTTTTTTTTGTAGTAGTCTATTCTTATTACCTTATTCTGGTGGATTCATTTTTTTTAAATTGGTTTAAAAATTTTTTTGTATTTTTTACTCTTTTTGCTTGCGACTGTCGACCACGAAGAGCGGACTTCCTCCCAGGCATNTTCCTTCTCTGCCTTCTTCCTGACTCCCGGGTTTGTGTTTTTCCTGTATTCCTTTTTATCATTTTTATTATTATTATTTAAAATTTTTTATTTTTTTTTGTAGTAGTCTATTCTTATTACCTTATTCTGGTGGATTCATTTTTTTTAAATTGGTTTAAAAATTTTTTTGTATTTTTTACTCTTTTTGCTTGCGACTGTCGACCACGAAGAGCGGACTTCCTCCCAGGCATCCACAACTCTCCGACACTCTAACACAACACCCTCACACGCACACAATACGCACACACACGCACACCTCTCCCTTTCCTCCTCCTTCCCTCCCCCCTGAAAAACTATACCCGTCCCTGATCGATTCGATTTAATAGGGCCGCTATTACTGGCTTTACTTTGCTTAGTTGTACTTTCCCTCTTTACTGCCACCCTACTTTACCTGGCTCTCTCTCTCACTTTCTCTCTCCGCGTTTATTTCTGTCCTGTCCTGTCCCGTTCTAACAAGTTTTTCCCAAAAGAATAAACCCCAACTCGGCCCATCCCATCCCATCCTGTCCTGTCCTATCCTATCCTATCCTATCCTATTCTGTTCCCAGGCCGGTCGAGTCGGCAAAAAGGCTCCAGCACGAACTTCTCTCGTCTTTGCTAAAATATATTCCACCTCGTCTACTTTCGGTAAGTATCATCTTTCATCTTCCTCTTCAACATTTATCCCATTCAATACTCGAAAAATCTACCTTTCGTTCTTTCTTTCTCTGCCCCATATCCTGGCTCTCTCTCTTCTCTCTCTCAGCTTGACAAA
>JAJTTS010000001.1:0-34195 GCA_036971165.1 Arthrobotrys iridis | reverse complement strand
CTTTCATCCCCCCCCCCCAAGTCGAAATCTGGGCCACCGTTCCCAGCCCAAAGCAAAGAGGCCATTAAACCACTATCTCCAACATGAAACCCATCCGTGTTGATCCTGGCTATCCAATTACCATCGTGCTAACAGCCGAACCTAGCTAAGCCTTACCACCACTACCCTCTCGTCCTCATCGTCCTCACCGAGCTTCCTTCTTCTAAGGCTGAGAAATTTTGTCCAAATCGCGTCTCCTCAGGATTTCTCACCTGCGTTTCGACGTAAACACCCAACGAATAGAGTAAGGTAGCGGAGGGACAAGTTAATAAACAAAATCACACCTGCACTATACCTACAACCACAACAAATCTCATAAGCCAAAGCTCCCCTCAAACTCGAATAAATCCCGGTCTCACAGGCAACATGTCGGACAACGATGGACAAGGCTCCCCGGGTGCTCATGAGGACCTCGTCGGCGCGTCAAACCTGGGCAATGGGAGCCTACCACAGGGCGCTGGAAGCGTTCCAAACGAGTCACGGGGAATGAAGCGACTGCGACCTACCCAAGATGAAGATGACGATGATGATGATTCTAAACCTGGTCGTGAGAGGCGCAAGATCGAAATCAAGTTTATCCAGGACAAATCACGTCGACACATCACCTTCTCTAAGAGAAAAGCCGGTATTATGAAAAAGGTGTGTTCCCAACTTGGCGGGTCTTATATGGTAACATGACATGGGTAGATCGCAGAAGCTAATAATATCCGTGCTCTCAGGCCTATGAGCTCTCAGTCCTCACCGGAACACAAGTTTTATTACTGGTTGTGTCCGAGACAGGGCTGGTATACACATTTACAACTCCCAAGCTACAACCGCTTGTAACTCGGGCGGAAGGTAAAAATCTCATCCAAGCGTGTCTAAATGCCCCGGAACCAAATATCCCGGGTATGCAGGAGAACACGGAACCCGATGACGCGTAAGTTACCATGATCCCTCTCTACCTTCTGGCCTGATATTAAGATCCACTATCGTTCCAGCCCGGAGTCTCCAGAAGAGCATAACCATATGCAGATCCCCCAACAAGCTCGCGCACTCCCGCCACAGGTCCCAGTCGCAGGGGCTTATAATATGTCGCCTGAAGAATATCAATATCTTGCCCAACAACAACAACAAGCAGCTCACCGGAGCCAATATGGAATGCCACCAGCACACATGCAGCAGCCTCATCCCGCGCGAACCTCTTAGACGTTGATCTCTACCGTCTTTGCCTGATCCCCGGCATCTTTTAGGCTGACCTTACAAACCATTGAGACACAGGAGAAGGGAGGCGGCCAAAAACGCTTTGTGGGATAGATAATTGGGCTCAGCACCGGAATTACTCTTATGGATACGGGATTTCAGCGGTGTCCTTCTAGCCTTTTTTCAGCTTTCCATTTGCCAGTCTTTTACTCTTATATTTTCTTCCCTTGTTTTCTCAGGAAGCTTATTCTTCCCTTGCCTGTATATGGATACGTGAAGAATTACAGGGTCCAATTAGGCATTAATCGGCCACTGCTCTGAATGCTGCATCCCGTTCAATCTTCTTTCACGTCGGGTGTTTTTTTTTTTTNTGTGGGGGCGGGATTTGGCTTTTCCCCGAGATATATTACTCTGCTTCTTCGCTTTTCCAGGCTTAAATAGACGCCGCTGTCTTATTCCATAATATCATTCCTGTGTCGTCCCTTTTTGTTGTTTCCAATTGCCCCAGACCCTCACGCACCTGGCCCACTCAAATGCCTTAATTATTGCCCGGAGTTTATAGCAGCTAGGGAGTTATACGAAGGTATTTACTTTAGTAGTTTTGAGTAGTACTCTGAAATACGACTCGACTTACGTTATCAGGTTCCTCTAGCCCGACCAATCTAGTTGTATTTGTCCAAATAGGACTAGCTTTAAAGCAACACCACCGTGTAACACCCAAACTGAGCGGATTTCTTCCTATCACTCTCAACGCCAATTGCCATCAAGTTTCGAAACCTGACTCCTTGTAAACTCAATCCGTAATCAACGCAGCAAGAAATGGCCGGGATTCAGACTATGCCAGAAGCTGGGCCTGGCTATGGCCTTGAAAAGCTTATGAGCGCTATCCGTCTCGGAGACATCAAAAGCGTCCAAGAGCATCTAACTATTTCCAGGCATCACTTGAACGCCGTGGATGAATTTGACTACTCACCAATTGTTCTGGTATGGAGGTGCATCAATATATTGGTTTTTTGCTCCGCCGGGACTCCTTCATATACGCAAAAACCAACAATGATCTCTTGTGGTTCAGGCAAGCCTTTGTGGCCATTACGATATCCTTGAGCTCCTCCTGTCGCTGGGGGCAAGGTGTGATAGGGACACTTTCCAAGGAGAAAGGTAACCTACCCGGCATCGAGAACCTGTTACTTGTCCCCGAAGCTCGAATCTTGAAGAGATTTATATATGGGCTTATGCTGATTACGTTGGTACACGCTACGTAGGGCCGTCTATAGCGCGCTAAACGACCGTATTCGCAATCTTCTCCTCAAATATGATGTTTGTAGACAACTTATACCCACTCTTTACGGCACCACAACTCCGTGTGGGGATCTGACGTCAGAATAGTATTCCATATCTGTAGACAACAAGCAACCCTATATAGCGTTGGTTTCATCTTTGCTATCCAGAGAGGTTGGTTGTGCATCCTTGGTTGGGATTATTAGACCTCGCCCTGAAGGCGATATAGCTATCTGCCTGCAGAAGGATAGAGATGAATTTCTCGTTCACACCTTCGTTCTGTTCGCCCGCTCTGTGTACTTCCGTGAGCTCATAGAGCGCTACAGAACTTCACATTCGGGTCGGCTTCAGATTCCATACGACATAGATTTGGTTTCAACCCGAGCCGTCCTCAGTCGCATTTATATGATCGACCCGGATGGTGCCGCGGGTGATAATGGCGAAATTGACACTGAAAAACTTTCGGTTTACTTTGGCCTACCTATCCTGCACAGATTTACCGATCCAGACACAGGAAAATCGGGCCAGAGCAAGCGCACGGCGGCGGTTGAAGCGGCCCAAGGGGACTTTCTATGGCTATGGGAAAACTATCTGAGAACCCCGCTCTGCCTGGCCGATGACGAGCCGTTCACGGTTTCCAAATTACACCCACGGGTCAGATTGCTACAACCAGATGTTATTTTACGCGTCCATTCTCTGTTAGGTGACAGTTCATTATTTTACAGCGCTCACAAGGCAATGATACAGAGCGACTTCTTGACCACAGCGATCCGATTCAAGCAGGAATTTCAATTCTCTGACGAAGACCGACAACAGACTACTTTGGTATCAGTTGACGTGTCGCCCGAGATCATGGAAGTTATCCTGAAATGGTTTTACACAGATATCGTAGACATTCCGCCAGAAGCCGCCCTCGACTTACTACAGGCAGCAGACATGCTCCTGATTGAAAGGTTAAAGTCCATGGCGTGTCTCCTAATAACCACCCAGGATGACGACGACTTGCTTACGGGAGAGTTCGGATATTCTATCTTTGACGTAGCTAGGGCTGGATGGCTTACGGGAACATTCCCGAAGCTAGATCCATTCTGTGCCAAATTTTTTGCTAATCGCCTAGAGCGCTGCCTCGATGGTGATGACGTTATTGGGCTTCAATTTGGGGAACTTATTTGCGAGTCGGCAAATAGAATCCAAAGGAGAGAGGAGACGGATACGATTGAGCTTGTTGACGATATCCGTTATTATTTGAGCGGTAGGGTTGACTCGACCTTCTCTCTGTGGGGATTCTGTTGGAATTTATTTGCTAACTGCGTACTCTCAACTGTATAGAGCGCTTCAGAATGCGCTTTGAGGCGCTTCCAGCACACATGTTTTCGGATGGAACACTAGACTTTGACCAGACACCCCAGGAGCCCAAAACAGAAATACTCAGAACCGACGTTGACCAGTATGTGGCGCTCACTGCAGCCTTCGATGAGCTTCTAGGTAAGATAAAATTGGTACAACAGTGCAATGATGAATTATGCATTGGTATCTAATGAGTTATACCCCCACCGCAGTTAAGCTAGGATTCGACGTGTAGGCGGATTGGGCTTCCCCCCTACCTCGTGGGGTTTCATTTTTAATCTTGATGAGAGCCGTTGATCGATGGCTGGGTTTCTTTTCCTCCGAAAAACAAAACTCCATGTATTAGTATGTATTTTGGCATTGGTATCTCTACTACACTCTGCATGACCAGAGCCGCAGAGTTTGTTGACCGTACCCAAGCGTTGGATCATTCTTTCTATTTTTACATACTGAGCACGGTGACTTACCGGGTACCTTGGCCAAGTGAGAATAGCTCAAGAATAGCAAAGGTGGGACCATACCGACTCCTCGCAGGTACGCTCCCTTCATCTCCCTTCATAATATGTTGCAGTATTTGAAGAGTCCAATGTATTGGGTATTTGCACATGACACACATTTGGATGCATGTCCAGGCATGGAGGGTATATTCTCAAGTCCTAAGAAATAAATATGCATGTGCATGTATACATATACGATGTACCTGTCCCGGGCGCTCAGGACAAAAATACCTCGGGCTTGGTACCTGCTACAACACCATCCAGACCCCTTACTCAACCAGGACTAGCCTCGACAACAGTGTCTCCTCTGACTGTCTTCGCTCGCTAAACCAGCTACAACCGACAATTGGGCTGGGCCATTTCTTTCTCTGTCGTCCCCACTTTGTGGCCAACCCCAGCATTGCCTGTCGGTGTATAGTGTCTGGGACCCCCTTGATTCCAGGTCTCCTTCTTCTCCGACCCAAAAAGGCTTGCATTTATTTATGCTATGCCAGTGTTATACCATAGTCCGCTCTTGCGCCTATCTCTACCACAACCGCCAAACCACCGCCGCCGCTGTTGATGGTCCGTTGTTGTCTCTTTCCTCTCTTATATTCACCCACAGCTAAGCACTGAGCATATACATAGCCTATGTACCTACTTGAGTACATATCTACCGCATACCTCACTTTTAATAAGTGCCCTGTTACGTTGTATTTTGTCTATGAAAGCAGCTGTCCATCTCCATCTCCATCTCCACCACAGCTCAGGCATCGTCACCGTCACCACCCAACTTCGCAGCCACCCGCTCACATTCTGTACCGACTTGGTGTTCTCTGGCTTTATGATCGGAACCTTCCACAGACGGTCATGCAACTGTATCGAGTAAATCTGTAGAATCAATCAGTCAATCAATCAATCACACATACATCAAGGTTCGGGCGTTCTGTTGCAAGGTGTGCTGCTTGGTCAACCCAGAGACCCCCGCTCAAGTACTCAAGTATTCTAAACATCCCCTTTCCCCCAAAGGAGACCAAAAAAAAAAAAAAAAACCCCCCCAACCGCCAACCCGCACGAACATTCCAACTCGATTGGTCAATTGAGAACCCCTTTCTCTTTCTGGCTGACTAAACCGCTGGCAAAACAACGAAGGCAATGTGCATGAAATGAGATCTCACCATCTCCTTGCCCATTGTTGTTGGTTTCATCGTTGAATTCATCGAGGTGAGAAGGGATTTCTCTTTCGTGCTTTTGCAATCGATTATGTCGCCTGTCTTCCCCCCTCAGCTGTTGTAATTGCGACCCAATGCAGCGCCTTTCGCAGTCCCTTGACTGTGGCGGATTGAATGCGTGGTGTCCGTATCCAAGAGTCTTTCGATCTTCTGTGTGACACCGCTTCCCCTCGTCAGCCCCAAGCGTCATCTCTCTCTACCGGAGCATCTCCGCGCAGAGAACCGTTTATTGTTCGTTTCCTTATCGATCAGGATGACGGCAATGATTGAGGAGCAGGAGGCTCTCATGCGTCTGCACTGTCCTTAGGCCCTTTCTCTCGCTTCCCCCCTCCCCTGTTTCCCCCTTCATATGATAAATACCTTCTTGTGCACCTGCCTGGCCATACAGACATTCATGCTGACCTCGCTGCCAAAGCGTTTTTCTTATTCCATCCCATCCGATTCTTAATTCATTGTCTTATTTATCCTTACCCTTCTTTCTTTCTTTCTGTCCCAAAGGATTCAAGTTCCGAGCGGTCTGCGGAATAAAAAAAAATATATAAAAACACCCCCCAAAGATGCCAACTCCTTTCAAGAATTCGATGCCCAGCTCGCAGCAGATTAACGGAGACCGGGTCCTTTTCCCAAGCGAACAACCTCGTTTAAACCCAACTCCCACACTCCAATCGCCAAACCTGAGCGATGAGGTCTTCCATTCGAACATTTCTCCCCACGACGGAGCAGAGAATGGTCTGGCACTTCACGGCCTGCATACTCACGGCCTGGACCTGAACAAACCCAACGGCACCAACGATAACCTCGCATTTCAGACCTACACTAACCAATTGGATAACCACATCGGCTACGGAGTCCCTGGCCTTGATTTCAATAACGCTGTCCTCCCCATCACATATAGTCAGGGTGCTTCGGAAGATCATGGCACCGTTATGGCATTCTTCTCAAACTCCGACAGCAATTCCAAGCTCGAATCACATGCCGAAGTTTCATATAGTGCCCCAATCGGTACCAGCAACCCCCCTCCTCCAAGTCAAACGTCTATAAAAGAAGAGGTGCTATCTGGAAATGAACCGTCACAGAGAATTCCTCACCCAGTCGTTCCGGGGAGCTCTAGCAAAGCTGCAACCATATCCGGATCGAATTCAAAAATTATTCCACCCCCGATAAATACGGACACACAGAGCCCCCAGGCCGCTGGTGGAACAAAGAGCCAACATAATACCTGGAGGAGAGGAAACAAAGGACGGACCCAATTATCAGTGAAACGGTCACAATCTACCCCCAACGTTCAGCTTGCGGCCCAATTAGCGGCAGCAAGCGCAGTATCCGCGCCGCCAATACCTTCAGCAAGTACGACGGACGACATCTCCCCCGTCACCCTTGCATATCAACTCGATAAAAAGCGAAATAAGCTTGGATATCACCGGACTTCTGTTGCATGCGGTATGCTCCACCTCTTTACATTCCCTACACCAGCTTCCTAGATCGAAAAGGTGGTCGCACGACCCCGCGTTTATTACCACGTTTCATCATTGTGGTCTGACATGGCGTATCCTTATCATGTCCCAATCTGTTCTGTTTGTTCTTCCTCCATTTGAAGAGAAGAAATTAAAAACAAGCACAGAAGGCTCAGCTATCATATTCACGTTTGTTTGAAATGGACAAGATTTGAATGCATTCCCAAATGATAGGCATTTAGGATGGCTCAGGAGGCCACTGGAGTTAATTTTAAACTGTTGCAACAATCACCGTAGCAAGATTCACACTCTGTCTAACTATTTAATCATTATCTATTTTAGGCCATTGCCGACGAAGAAAAATAAGGTGTATCCTTGCAAAGGATGAAAGCGGACGCTGTTCTAATTGCATACGGCTCAAAAAAGAGTGCAGCTTCTACCCGGTAGAATCTGCTGACCGCCGTCCTCGCTCCGCCTCAAAGCCTGAAATCTCTTCACAGGCCTATCAGGACAATTGCTCATCGCCCTCTTCTCCAACCCGCTCCCCTAGGCTTAGCGTTGATCAAATTAACATGGCGCCAGTCTATGATGGGGGTATGTACCCCTCATCGTTACCGATCACACCAAATTACGAGTGCGAAACACCAACATCCACATTTGACGACACTTATAGAAATAGAAGCCTTTCTTCGAGCAGCCGGGCCTCTCTAGCATTTTCAAATTCAGGGTCGCGCCGGCCCAGCCTTGCTCACATGTTCACGGCGCCTTTGCCCTCCCGAGAATTCCGCTCGTTATCGGATGCATCCCCCACCTACATGGAACCATTCTCAAGTCTGGCATCTCGGTTCGGAAATGGTACAAAAGCTATTGGAATCGGGATTGAAGACCCCAATTCTGCTTTTTGGCGGCTAGAGAACGCTTCGAGCAGCTTTTCGCCACTTTCTCAAATCAATTTTGGAGGTATGCCGTCGTTACAAGAGGACACGATTAGACACGAGCGTCTCAATTCAGTTGACAATGGGGTCGGGCCGATGGCTCAAAGCTATACAGACTCGGGCCTTTTCTCTGTTGGATCAGACCCACCGATTGAAAATATTCTATCGCATGCCGCTAAAGCAGCTATGGATGTACAAACGAGCCAATCGTTCATCGGATCTACAGAAGCATATCCAGTAGAAGGTACCTATAATCTAGGGTGGAATGACCCCAATAAAGGTACTTCTGGTCTCTCGCACAATCCCACTCTTGCAGAAAATTGGTTTTTACCACAGCAGACCATGAGCGACATGGTATGCGACCCTGACTCCATCCAGCATATCAACCAGACCGCGCTTGGAGTCAAACATGAGTGATAGCTTACATATTTGCAATTTGGAGACTATTTCCCTATCTCTCAGGAAAATAAAAATGAATGCGATTGTTTCCACGTTCAATTACTCTGTTTCCTCCCCTCATGCATCTAATCTTAGTTTTCTCGTGGCGTGCTTACGGTTTGAACGGCAACGACAAAACAATCCGCGAGCTTCCTGTGAAAACACTTGGCCTCCTTTGAAAATATCTCTCCCTTGCAGCCCCTTTACGTTCTTTCCTTTCCTCGGTTCACACAAAGGCAGTGTTCTAGCAAGCTTTGGTTTATCTGATTATATTGTATAATTTTTATTTTATTTTTCATTATTTTTTTTCTGGAAGAAATCGGGTGCACGCCAGCCTTTTCGTGGGAGGGGCGTGATGAGGGTTAACCATCAAAAAGAACAAAGGGATTGGGCCATTTAGAGCCGGGTTTACATTATGTCGTCATCTGTAACACCCTACACTCGGTCAGATTGGCCGCGATTGTCTAGAATAATATGGCAGCCTGTAGCTTTTTTGAACGAAGACAAAATAATAGGATGAAGTATGAATTGATCCAGTAGTTTGGAGTACGATGGGTCGAAAAGACAAACCTCACAATTTTGGTAGAAACCGCCAAAACAATACCACAAGGCGCCATACAAGGTAGCACTCATATCCTATCGATGTCGACATCAGATGTATCATCGTCCTCCCCTTCAATACCAAAGTCCACTCCTCCATCGTCCATGCCTTCGATATCAAACGTGCCTTCGTTTATCTTCGCAGATTCTGGCAATTCTCCGTATGCTTTGAGATTTCTGGCTTCGTCGGCGGTGTATTTGAGAATGACATCACCCTTTTCGTCCTGGTAATCCCGGAGCGAAAGTAGGATAATATCACCTTGATTTATCCAAACCTAGAGCAAAACTAGGGCGTCAGAATGGCATATATATAACGTCAAGACTAGATTATTGCGATTATGGTGGGGTTCCAGCAACCTTTTTCCGGAGTTTCCCTCTGATATGAGCCAGTCTTTTTTCTCCATCAAAGCACATTGCTTCGAGCCTGCCGTTCCCAAGCATCTTCGTGACTTGGGCATATTCTCCGATCCAAGTCAGTACCCAAGATATATATTATGGAGATTTGGATGGAAACATATATAGATGTATACCTTGACCATCTTCCTTGAAGGTAAGCTCTCTTTTTTCGTTGTCGTTCTCATTCTTTCCCCTACGACGATTTTTACCGCCCTGAGACGATGCGAGAGTGTATTAGTCCTGGTTCGCCACCTCGGGCTCTTGTGGGTAGCAGACCTTTCCCTTGTTCTTCGGCATGGCAGATCTGCGACGTCGACTGGACTGGTATCGTTTAGACTATAGGCGAAGCTGTGATAAAGCTTTCCTGAGCCGAAGATATTGAATTTCTTTATTTTAGTTTATTTTAATATAATTGGCGGTTGGGTTGGTCGCTCGAGACTCTGTTTTGTGGATGGTTTGGGAGTCACCACTTAGTTCCTAATTTACCAATTTTCAAAGCTGGTTGTTGGAGTTCCCCAGGTGTGGCGCTGTCCTGCTTCTCGCCACAGTTGATTCACTCGCCACATTTGATTGAGGGTAAGCACCTCATTGCGCACGTCCCATCGTCGCCTTTCTAAACAGACGTCAAACCGGGTTAGCTACCCCCTTCTTTCCACCTCTGAACCTCCGAATCTACCATATTCCGGTCCTATGAATGGCTTCCCATGATGAAAGACGGCGATCGTCTCGAAATTCCATCTCCTCTAGTGATGCCGAACTTATAAGAGATCATTCACGACGGCTGGGGCTGGCCTCCCCATCTGCCTCCTCCGCATCGAGCCAGTTGCTCGATCCATCCACCGTCGGCGCCCTTTCCTCCCACTTCGACCAATTGCTCGCAGCAATAGCAGGGAGGATTGAGAGTGTTTGTACTACATATTCTTTTTGATTTACAATCCTCTTTCTTCCAAACTATATGCTCCCAAGCGCTTCTAACTCCCCACCCTTCATCGCGACTGTAGCTTTCAGACCAAACTCGAGTTTCCACCCAACAAAGCCATAGACAGCACATGTCTGCCGTCGACAAAGCCACGGCGGAAATCGAAAGATTCAAGGAAATATTGCACCAAATCGACGAGCTTGAATTAGAATTCGATCGTATCCGCCGTATACAAGAAATCGTTTCCAATTTCAAATCAAGAGTAGCAACACTTGAGAGGAGGTTTGGAAGGTGATGATAATCTTCGGCAGCCTTCCACTCGTAAATGATCCCTCCCGACGTCCAATGTCCAATATATTCAGATAATTATTCGTATCAAAGAAAGACGACTCGATCGTCATACTCGAAAGCCTATCCGCATAGTGACGGCTTACCTTTGCCGGATGTGGCCCGCGATTAAGATACCACGGTATCCTCAGTTGATCATGATAATTTTTCTTATATGGGCGTAGTCTTCTCGTGTTGGATTGCAGGTTCGAGTCCTTGCGAGTTTGCACCGAAGCTATTTAACCCCATGGTACTAATCACAATAATCCAATACCAACAGGCAGTTCACGGCGGGCTCGTACCGCTGTCGTCAAAACAGCCCACTCCTCGCTATAAAAAAAACCTGGGATCCGCAGCTCCCCATTAATTTTATTTAACTCCCGAAGGTGGAAACAGCGCATTGATATCCTCCTTTCTTGATATGCCTGAAAAAGACAAGGCAAACATACACCGGCGGGTCGGAGCGAATGACGCTTGTATGGAATAGTACAGAAATGAAAGTACATGTTGGTTGCGAGAAAACAGTTACTTGGTAAGCAATTTTCAAGAAGATGCAAGTGGAAGAAAACTTTCAATGAAATCCCGTGTTAACAAGCCGTGGTCCTAGTTTCCATCTTCGATCTCTTCAAATATCTCTCTACATTTAAGTATTCATGTAACTAGTTAGGAAGTGTTAGTATGTATAATGTAAGGCTGCCTCTCTTGCACTTACCGGCTAGCATCGATTCCGCCCTCCGGGAATTGTTCCAGTTGAACTTCAAACCGTTCCATGATTTTGTCCAAGACCTCGGCGTCCTCCTTGCTGCTCACGAAGCTGATACTCAGACCTTTGGTACCGAATCGTCCGGCACGGCCTACTCTGTGAAGGTACGAGTCGGGATCAGCGGGGAGGTCGTAATTTATGGCAAGATTGATACGTTCAATATCAATCCCACGCCCAAACACATCTGTTGCTACACAAATACGCTTGTTGAATTCTTTGAATGAGGTGTAGCGTTTGATGCGTTCCTCTTGTGATATACCCGAATGCACTGCAATCGAAGGAAAGTTGCATTCAACGAGCAATTTGTTCAACTCGTTGGCGCGGACAGTGGACCTGACGAAAATGATGACCTGGTTGAACTCAAGCTGGTCCAAAAGGTCATTTAGCTTTCGATTTTTCTCGTTTTCCTCGAGTTTGATGTAGTATTGTTGCAACCCGTGAAGTGTGAGTTTGGTGTCATCGTCAACGAAGATCTCGAGGGGTGACTGCATGAACTTCTTGCATATCGGTCGGATATCCTGGGATAGTGTAGCTGAAAACATCATAACTTGTTTGCTCTGTGGAGTCGCCCTGAATATTTCTTGGACATCACGCCGCATATCTAGTGACCGCGTGAGTAAATAAAAATATTTTTCTTCCTACGGGGATTGGCTGGGTACGAACCGATCTGGTCAAGCATCTTGTCGCACTCGTCTAAAACAAACGCTTTGACACTTCCAAGACGCAAGTATTTATCCCTTACAAGCGCATTAAGCCTTCCTGGTGTTGCAACAATAATGTGGGGGTGGGTGTCCTTGTTCTTCAAGACTTCGATATCCTTTTGCATGGGCGTACCGCCGTAGAAAACGCTGCACTTAACCTCGGGCATATACTTCGAAAATCGGGTGTACTCGTTACGAATCTGATACGCCAACTCACGTGTATGGCACATTACCAAAACGGAAGTCTCCCCGGCCACAGGATCAAGCTGTTGAAGGGTAGTTAACACGAATACCGCTGTCTTTCCCAAACCGGACTTCGCCTGGCAGAGAACATCGGTACCCAAAATAGCCTGTGGAATGCAAACTTGCTGGACTGTAACAAGCAAACTTGGTGTTAGATGCAAATTATCAAATATTACGACTCGGTTTGGAGCTGAGCACGAAAGTCGAAAGCAGAAGGGTAAAATAAGCAAGTGGGGGCGAAAGAGGAAGATATGTTTGTTAGGGCGAATATCCGGGCTATCAAGGGAAGTAAGTAGCGTAGAATTCGTGGACGACGTCGCCGTGATTGATACCTAACCGACCCATCTGGCAAGTGATAGGAAGCACTCGAATCGGAGCCGCGAGGTGTGATGTCCAGTATTTCCATTTCAGGATGCTGATTATGCGACAGTTCTCGCAGTCGCCAATGTATTCCTCTCCAAGATTTGGCTTTGCAGGTAGTATTAAGCGACTCGGGCAGTCGTAAGACTAGTGATTGCTTCATCCCACTCAGCAGGCCTTTATTTGGGCAAGTGTATCGGATTGCTACTGTGACTGTGCCATGCCGTTTCCCCAAAGATATCGGCTAGTTCGAGCAGGCGCTGGTGTCTTTCTTTCTCATTCCGCTTCAGGAAATCACAGAGTATTCTCGGCCTTTGGAAGCCAGTGGACGAAATCTATCTTGGTGCAAAGGACAATAGGGGAGCGGACATAGCAGGAGAAGTAGACTGACCCTCGGAAGGATGCTCGAAGCCGCAGTCGACGATTGCTCGGAGGAGTTCGGGTTTCAGCAGGAAGTCTCGGAAGCCAGTGCTATGTATTCCGACGTATGAACCCTTTTTGTCGGCTTGGTTCGATGATGCTGTCTCCTTTTTTTGTGTGTCACCATTGCCGGTAGCTCCAGCAGCCTCAGTGGGCGCGTTCGCCTCGTTCCCGATCTCGTCATCGGAGTAGTCAATAAGATCCTCTTCGTGTTCTGACATCGTGCTGAGCGGCAGGTGGTTTACTAGAGTAGATACATGAGCGAAACCGCATTTTGCAAGGAAAATGTTGAAATCAGCCACACGGGGGTTGCGCGTACCTAGTTTGATTGAAGATGAGTGAGGTGACTCTCTCGGTCGTATGCAGCTCGAAGTTGACGTGTTATTGAAATGCTGGGAGATGACGGGTTGTTATGATGTGGCAACTACGCGAAAAAGGTTGATGTTGTATAGCAGAGAAACTAATCTCAACACTTCCGTATATACTCGAGGACGTGCACGTGACTCAACTAGAGATACGTCTTAAAATATTGTGTGTACTTCATTCGCTCGTGTGCCCGATACTTGACCTAGCACCTTAAAATCTAGCTATTACCCAGTGTATCTGATTTCCTGCCTTTTAACCTAAGTATTTCAATATATAGATACTTATATAAATGTCTGTCAGCATAGTCCTGGTTTATGGTACTTGATGACGATATCTATACGGTTTGGTGATATAAATATTTGAACACTCATTTTACATGCAAAATAGCATATTTTACCTCTGAATATCTCTACGAAATCGAAATCCAAAAATTTTAATAAATCATCTAAAATCAAGTTAACTATAACGTATCCTACCGGGAAGCTGGACACACTGGGAAGCTGGATATAAAATTTCGAACTTTAAAAAATTGTCACAAATTTAGTTTTTAATTAAAACTTTTAAAAATTTTACATAAATTAGAAATTACTAAATAGATTACTATAATAAGTTTTTAATACTTTTCATCTATTATTCAAATTATTATTTTTTTTTATATTAAAATTTAGTATTTTTTATATTATTTATATTATTAACAAATTAAAATTATAACTAAATTTTAGTATTATATTAATATTTAGTTTATTATTATTTTAATTACTACTATTTTTTATATACTTATTTATATCCTAATATTATATCTTTAACTATTATCATAATTTAGTGAATGCGCCAAGAGTCCATCGCCTTCCTATCACGGTAATTTGCCTTCCTGAATAGGTAATTTAACCGTTGAAAATTACTTGAATAGGAATGCGATGGACTCTTGGCGCATTCACTATACTAGCTTATTATATTTTTATATTACATCAGGGAAAAAAAAGTAGAGTGGGATAGCTGCTAATATATCTCGGACGTCATATATCTGATCTCAGATAACATTAAATAAATATAAAACAACCAAAAACCCCATCAAAAATTTTTTAAATAAGCTTAAAATAAAACCACATTAAAAATAAAATATAAACTAAAGACTATTATTAAAAGAATATCTCAAATTTATAAATAAATGTAAAAAGCTTTTTATAAAATTCATATAGTTATCTATTCTATTATTTTACTATTTTTTATATTATACTTTCTTTTTTTACTTAAATTTAATATTTTTTTTAATCCTTTAAAAAATCTTAATATATTTATATTTTTATCTATAAATATAGTAAATTCTCTTAAAAATCTTATTTATCTATTTATAATCATTATTCTTCATATTTATAATAATTATTTTTTTAAAAACTCTAACTTAGTATTTCTTTTAAACTTTATTTTTAAGATATATCTTTGTTACGAGATGGTAGCAATTGCCAGGTATCGTGGATAATCGTTAGCTATTGTGGGCGACTGAAATGTAATGTTGATAATATAGTTGTAGTTTTATAGATACTTTATATAGATAAAGCTTATAGTATATACATCAGGAAAAACGTGTTGTGTCGTCCCGGTCGTCCGGACGTCCCAATTCAAATTGACGTCCCAGACGAAATCACGTGACTTCATGCCGCAACCAAAAAAAAGGGGCTCAGCTCGCATTAAATTGAATCATTACGATTTCAATTCAATGCGGCCTGAGCCCCCTTATTTTAAAAAATAGGTAGATTCTTGTCCTATAGTAGCTATTATATATTAGTTGAAATAGTCAAATATTTTAAAAATATATCTATATCTATAGAATAATACACTTACATAATTATATTGTTTTATTATTTTTGTAAGGGGGGACTCTATGAAAATCTAATTTATTAGTAAAATATTAGTAAAAATCTTAACATTGAATTCTGTAGATAACTTACTTGTGATGAATATAAAAGAAAGAAAAAGTGAAAAGTTAGGACAGGAAATGGCCTTTTTATATTACAAAGGAGAATCGGATTGTTCTGAAAAAAAATCATAAGTTTTCGAGTGAATTCAGGGGCTGCCCCCTTATTTTCGAGACGTCAGTGCACGCGGCTGAGAGTTTAATTTAATATTGAGTGGTTTTGGTTTTGGTGTGGGTTTTGGTTTTTGGTGTGGTTTTTGGTTTTTGGTGTGGTTTTTGGTTTTTGGTGTGGTTTTTGGTTTTTGGTGTGGTTTTTGGTTTTTGGTGTGGTTTTTGGTTTTTGGTGTGGTTTTTGGTTTTGGTGTGGTTTTTGGTTTTGGTGTGGTTTTTGGTTTTTGGTGTGGTTTTTGGTTTTGGTGTGGTTTTTGGTTTTTGATGTGGTTTTCTGGTCGTCCCGAGTCCATACAATGACGTCCGAAAACAGTTGTTTGACGTCCACCATGTGTGAACGTTCGTCCTACCCGCTTTTTTTTTTCCTGATGTAGAATAAAGACAGTATGTTGAAATAGGAGGTTTCTAATAATAGCCTCTTTTGAGAAAGTATAAGTCTTCTCTTCTTTTATATATAAATTATTATATTAATAATAATAAAAATTAGTATTAGATAATCTAAATATATATATATATATATATAAAAAGTATATTATAAGTTTTTATAAGTACTTTTAAAAGAAAATAAACTTTATTATTTTTTTATATTTTATCTAGTTATTTAAATGCTTATAGTCTACTATAATATATATTTTATTAATATATACTAATATCTATTATTATAGATATCTTTTAAATTCTTAATAAAGTAGAATATACTTAATTAAATACTAAGTAATAAACACAATATTAGTATAAGTTTATATTTTATTAAGCTATATAAATATAGGCTATAGCTAGCCTAAGTTAATAAACCTTATAGAGTCTTAATAAAAGTTAGTATAATTTAGTTATATTAAGTTATACTTATATATTTATATTTTCTTTTAAACTATTATAATAAGTTATAATAATAGAGTTATAAGTTTAAATTAAAATTTTAATAAATTTAATTAAAATTTTTATAAAAAAAAAAGAGAGAGAAACTTTAGTTAAATAGTTATAAGTACTTTTAAAAGACTATAAGTAATATATAGGGTAGTTTACTTATTTATATAAATTATTAGAGATTTTTAAAGGAAAAAAGGTATTAATTAATATTTTCTTATATTAATTTTATTTATATTTTACTATTAATTTAATATTATTTAAAGATAATTAGTATAAGGTAGATTATACTTTAATATTATTTAGAAATATAGTAAGAGATTAGGTATAATTTCTTATAATAAGTGTTATACCTGTCCCAGGGTTCCTTATTAGGAATTACCTAAAATAGCTAAATACTTTAGGCTAATTATTTTTTAACTTAGTTATTTAAGTTTTTAAAAAGAAGATATATAAGTGGAATAAATAAAATAAGTAAAATATAATTTTAAATATAAGATATATTAATTTAGTAAATAAATAAGTTAACTAATAAAGTTTAAAAAAATATAAATATTATTATTAATTAAAGTTAGTTAAATATATAAAGTTAATATATATTTTTATATACTAAGTATAGGTAATTAATAACTATAAAGTACTTAGTTATAATTAATAATTAAACTTTAATTATTTATATATAATAAGTACTTAGATAATTGATATATATATAACGTGTTCCACCGGGAAGCTGGATACACTGGGAAGCTGGATACTAAATTTCGAACTTTGAAAAATTGTCATAAATTTAGTTTTCAACCAAAACTTTTGAAAATTTCATATGATTTAGAAATTAGTAAATAAATTACTATAATAAATTTTTAATGCTTTTTATTTATTATTTAAATTATTATTATTTTTTTTACATTAAAATTTAATGTTTTTTATGCTATTTATATTGTTGACAAACTAAAATTATAATTAAATTTTAGTACTATACTAATATTTAATTTATTATCATTTTAATTACTATTAACACCACTACTACTTCTTATACACTTATTTATATTCTAATATTATATCTTCAACTATTATTATAACTAGTATTAAAACTATAATTATTATAGCTCAACAAACCTAACTTTACTACCAACTTATCACATTTCTACATTATTTATAAGTTAATAAAAAAAGTTTTAAAAAAGATATTACTTATACAATATACACCTATAAAAAAGGGTAGTTTTCTTCAATACATATAGCAGCAATAGTATATAATATATTATATTTAATATTAATAATAAGGTTTACTAATACTACAAGTAGTCAAATAACTATATATACTTAATAACTAACTATACCACCAAAAAGTAAAAAGGTACTAGTAAAATAAATAGTTTAATTATATAACTAAAGATTTCCTTTATATACAAATATAGTACACCATATAGCTACTAAACTAGTAAAACAAAAACTAAATATTAATTAAATAAACCAATTTTTAATTTAACATCTAAAACTACACTCTACTTATACTCAAGTACTAGATAACACCCAAGCTAAAACTAATAATCTAACTTCTATTAACCAGTTCTACTAACTATACCTAAAAACTAAACTAAAAAACAATATTACCAAGACTATAATATACAACATAAACAAAAAGAAATTCATAATAAACAACACACAATCTTTAACTATTAAAATAATACTACCAGCTTAAACCAAAAGTTAATTTACTAAAAAATATAATAACTAAAAATCTATTACCACTATTAAATACATCAACACTCACAAAACTACTTTTCTACTATTTATAATCTTCAAAGGTACCTATCACCAGTTCAACTAATACACCAATAATATAAATTTAACAAAAAACTAGCTATTTACAATATCACCTAATAAATAATCTAACAACAAGCTAAGCATTCAATAATTAAAAAAACTATTTAAACCATTAACTAGAACTAATAATAACCACACACACATACTACTATTAAACAAGTACACAAGTTATATTAGCATAAAATTCATCAATTTTTATAATCAAAAAAATATAATTATATTATATTTACCAACACATAACACGTATCATTTATAATCATTAAATATTAGTTTTAATTTAATATATAATACATAATATTAAAATACTATAAACTATATATTATATAATAATTTAACTAAGATTAATAAATAGCTATTTATTAAGCTATTAGTAAAAATTAAAAAGAATATAATAAGCCAGGACCTAATTAAGTCAACCTAATAATATATAAAATTAATACTATATAACCTAAAAAAGATCTTATCTAAATTATAGTATAATAAGACCATATAAACCAACCTTCTCCCTACTATTAATACCACCACCACTACTATCACCAATACTACTGCCACTATTATCACCAATACTACCACCACTACCACTACTAATACCACCACCAGCAAAACACCAGCCCAACTATAGTTTATTTATAGATTTATTAACAATATCCTTATATATACTAGTCATCTACTTATTTTACCAACCATTAACTATATTAAGAAACTAAGTAAAATAACAAAAAAAATAATAAATAAAACCATTCTCTTATAAAAAACTAACATTTAACTCCAAACTATAAACAAGAAGGTCTTCTAGTATAGGTATAATAAACTAAAACTTACTAATACCCATATTTTAAATAATTAGGAGCTTAGTAGGCTATAGCAGAATAAAAATATAAAACTAAAAGTTCAAAAAATAACTAGTAAAATATAACCAAAAAGAGGCTGTAATTATCCTTATAGTAGTAGTAATAACAAAGATCACAATAGCACTAAATACCCTAAAAGTCACCCTCAAAAAGATACTAGTAGTAGAAATATAGTAGTCATTATTAATACCTATATTAATAATAGTCCTAAGGGCTCTAAAAATTCTAAAGAGAGTTCAAAAAATAATTCAAAAAATAACAACTATATAAATATATAAATAATTAATATATATATTTTTTTAGTTTTTTTAGATAAAAAAGAAAAAGAATAGAGAGAGTAGGCAAATATCAGTATAACACTGAAATTTAATTATAATTTTAATTTATCAACAACACAAACAACATAAAAAACATTAAATTTTAATATAAAAAAAATAATAATAATTTAAATAATAAATGGAAAACATCGAAAATTTATTATAATAATCTATTCACTAATTTCTAAATCATATAAAATTTTTAAAAGTTTTAATTAAAAACTAAATTTATAACAATTTTTCAAAGTTCAAAATTTCGTATCCAGCTTCCCAATATGTCCAGCTTCCCAGTAGAACACGTTATATACTTATAAAAAAAACTTTAATTTTATTACTAAGGAATTAATTCTTCTAGAGTTAAAAATATATATTAAACTAATAAAAAAAGTAATTAAGTTTTTTTAATTTTTTATTAAATTTAATTAAATTATTAATTTATAATACCTTACTATTAAGTTATTTTTCATATACTCCTTTTTTTAAAAGTTCTTTTTTCTTAAGAATAATGAAAATAAATTTAATAATTTTCTTAAATTTTTCTTTTAGGTTTATTACTTTACTTTAAAAAATTTAATTAATATTTTAATTTTTAATTAAAAAGAATTTTTTTAAAAAAGAGTTACTTAAATTACTTTTACTAAAACTAGCTAAATTTTTTATAAATTAGTTTTAAATAGTTATTTTAAGTATTTTTATTAGTAAATCTATAATTATATTTAAATTTCATATATATCTATTAATTAAGTTTTTTAATTCTTATTTTATAATTAATATACTTAAGTTTATAAAATTTATATTTTTTATTTCTAATTCTTCTTTATCTAAAGATTTTATAAGATTGTATGTACTAGGTACTAAAGAAATTTTTATAAAGATTTTAAGAATATTAATATTAAAATATTTAATTATTTCTTTAAAGTATTTACTAAAAGTAGAATTACTATTAAATATATATATATTACCTTCTTATACTAAGAAGTTAAATTAGTTAAAGTATTATACTTATTTTAGGGTTTTTTATTAAGAATTATTTAAAATAGTTAAGTACTTTAGATTAATTGTTTTTTAACTTAGTTATTTAAATTTTTAGGAAGAAGATATATAAGTAGAATAAATAAAGTAAGTAAAATATAATTTTAAATATAAGATAACTATATTAATTTAGTAAATAAATAAGTTAATTAATAAGATTTAAGAGAATATAAATATTATTATTAACTAAAGTTAATTAAATATATAAGATTAATATATGTTTCTATATAGGTATAGATAATTAATAACTATAAAATATTTGATTATAATTAGTAATTAGACTTTAATCATTTATATGTAACAAGCACCTAAATAATTAGTATATATATATTAAAAGCTCTAATTATTAAATATATTATAATATTTATTAAGTAGAAATCTATTTAATTAGATTATAGATTTAATTTAAAATAACGTGTTCTACTGGGAAGTAAGACATACTAGGAAGTGAGATACAAAATTTTAAGTTTTAAAAAATTATTATAAATTTAGTTTTTAGTTAAAACTTTTAAAAATTTTATATAAATTAGAAAATAGTAAATAAATTATTATAATAAATTTTTAATACTTTCTATTAATTATTCAAATTAATATTATTTTTTTTATATTAAAATTTAGTATTTTTTATATTATTTGTGTTGTTAATAAATTAAAATTATAATTAAATTTTAATACTATACTAATATTTAGTTTATTATTATTTTAACTATTATTATTATTTCTTATATATTTATTTATATAATATTATATTTTTAATTATTATTATAATTAATAATAACTATGGTTAGGTAATCTTAATTTTGTTGTTAATATAGTTATTCTTTATACTAATTATAAATTAATAAAGAGGTCTTTGAGTAAGATGTTGTATTTATTATATATAGCTATAATAATGAAATATATTTATTTATATATATAGCTATAATAGTATATAGTATACTATATATTTTATTAGTAATAAGAATAAATAGTAGAAAAAATAATTGAATAACTATATATACTTATTAGCTAGCTATATTACTAGAAAGTAAGAAGGTATTGGTAGAGTAGATAATTTGGTTATATAGCTGGGGGTTTCTTTTATGTATGGATATAATATGCTATATAATTATTAAACTAGTAGGATAAGAATTGAGTATTAATTAAATGGATTAATTTCTAATTTAATATTTAGAACTATGTTTTGCTTATACTTGGGTATTAGATAATACTTGAGTTAAAGCTAATAACTTAGTTTTTATTAATTAATTCTACTAGTTATATCTAGAAACTAAATTAAAAAATAATATTATTAAGATTATAATGTATAATATAGATAAAAAGGGATTTATAATAGATAGTGTATAGTTTTTAGTTATTAAAGTAGTATTATTAGTTTAGGTTAAAAGTTAGTTTATTAAAAAATATAATAATTAAGAATTTGTTATTATTATTAAATATATTAGTGTTTATAATATTACTTTTTTATTATTTATCATCTTTAAAGATATTTATTATTAGTTTAATTGGTATATTAATAATATGGATTTAATAAAAAACTAGCTATTTATAATATTATTTAATAAATAGTTTAATAATAAGTTTAATATTTAATAATTAAAAAAATTATTTAAATTATTAATTAGAATTAATAATAACTATATGTATATACTATTATTAAATAGGTATATAAGTTATATTAGTATAAAGTTTATTAATTTTTATATTTAAAAAAATATAATTATATTATATTTACTAGTATATAGTATATATTGTTTATAATTATTAGATATTAGTTTTAATTTAGTATATAGTATGTAATATTAAAATATTATAAATTATATCTTATATAATAGCTTAATTGGGATTAATAAGTAGTTATTTATTAAGTTATTAGTAGAAGCTAGAAAAAATATAGTAAGTTAAAATTTGATTAAGTTAGTTTAGTAATATATAGGATTAGTATTATATAATTTAGAAAAAGTTTTATCTAAATTATAGTATAATGAGATTATATAAATTAATTTTTTTCTTATTATTAATACTACTATTATTATTATTACTAATATTATTATTATTATTATTATTAATATTATTATTAATATTATTATTACTATTATTATTAGTATTACTATTAATATTACTATTAGTAAAATACTAGTTTGATTATAGTTTGTTTATAAATTTATTAATAATATCTTTATATATACTAACTATCTATTTACTTTATTAACTATTAATTATATTAAAAAACTAGGTAAAGTGATAAAAAGAGTAATAAATGAAATAATTCTTTTATAAGAAATTAATATTTAGTTTTAAATTATAAATAAAAAGGTCTTTTAGTATAGATATAATAAATTAAAGTTTACTAGTATTTATATTTTAAATAACTAAAAGTTTAGTAAATTATAGTAAAATAAGGATATAAAATTAAAAGTTTAAGAGGTAGTTAGTAAAATATAACTAAAAAGAGGCTGTAATTGTTTTTATAGTAGTAGTAATAATAAAAGTTGTGGTGATATTAAGTATTCTAGAAATTACTTTTAAAAAGATACTAGTAATAAAAATATAGCAATTATTATTAATACTTATATTAATATTAATAATAGTTCTAAAAATTTTAAAAGTTTTAAAAAGAATTTAAAAGATAATTTAAAAAATAATAGTTATATAAATATATAAATAATTAGTATATATATTTTTTTAATTTTTTTAAATAAGAAGGGGGGAAGTAAGGAAAATAGGTAAATATTAATATAATACTAAAATTTAGTTATAGTTTTAATTTGTCAATAATATAAATAATATGAAAAAATACTAAATTTTAATATAAAAAAAATATTATTAATTTAAATAATTAATGAAAAGTATTAAAAATTTACTATAATAATCTATTTACTATTTTCTAATTTATATAAAATTTTTAAAAGTTTTAGTTAAAAACTAAATTTATAATAATTTTTTAAAACTCAAAATTTTGTGTCTTGCTTCCTAGTGTGTCTTACTTTTCGGTAGAATATGTTATATTAACTTATAAATTAATTTAATAAGAATAAAATAAATTTTTACATAAAGAATAACTATATAAATAAAAAAAGGTCTAAAACAGAATTTATATTTAGTACAGTAGGATTTCCTATTTAGGAAATCCGTCCTTAGGTAAACCGTGATAATAAGATAAATAAGAGCTAAAATATTAAAAAAAGGTAAGATTTTTAAAGAATTAGTTATGTAAAATAAATTTAAAAAAGTAATATAATGTGTTCTACCGGGAAGCTGGACATACTGGGAAGCTAGATACAAAATTTCGAACTTTGAAAAATTATTATAAATTTAGTTTTTAATTAAAACTTTTAAAAATTTCATATAATTTAGAAACTAGTGAATAGATTACTGTAGTAAATTTTTGATACTTTTTATCTATTATTTAAATTATTATTATTTTTTTTGTGTTAAAATTTAGTATTTTTTATGCTGTTTATATTATTAATAAACTAAAATCATAACTAAATTTTAATATTACACTAATATTTAATTTATTATTATTTTAATTACTATTAATACTACTACTACTCTCTATATACTTATTTATATTCTAATATTATGTCTTTAATTATATTATAATTAGTATTAAAGCTGTAATTATTATAGCTTAATAAATTTAACTTTACTACTAATTTATTATATCTCTATATTATTTATAAGTTAATAAGGAGAGCTTTAAAAGAGATATTACTTATATAATATATATTTATAAAAAAGGGTAGTTCTTTTTAATATATATAGTAGTAGTAGTATATAATATATTATATTTAATATTAGTAATACTCGTGTGTTGCATGTTATGATAATTTGCATCTCATGATAAAACAACTCAATCTCCTACTTTCTAATACTTTTATCAAATATCAGCATTATATTGCAATTAAAAATATAAAAAAAATTCTAATAAAATTAATAACTAAAAAGCTATTAAATTATATCTTTTAGTTTTAATTATTATAAATAAAAAATTTTATATTATCATTAATATTAGCTCAGTTAAAATTTATATTAATTTAGTATTTTATTTAATAGTACTAGTAATAAGAGTAATAAAGACTATATATTATATAAAAAATTTTCTAAGATATCTATAATATTAAAACTAATCTAATTTTTTTCTTATTGTATTATATTTTAATTAAAATCTCTCTTTATCTTTAACAATGTCTATAATACTTCTTAGTAAAATTTTATTTATTTTAATATTAAGTTAAATTAATTATTATATTATTAGATTTTTTTATATCTAATTTAAAATATCTTAAAGTTTATTATTAAAAATTTCTAGATTATAATATTTAGACTTACTAATTTAATAAATTTATTAAATAATTTAGTACAATAATATAATGTTAAAAATAAGAATCTTATTTTTTCTATTAATATTAAGTTAAAATAATTAAAATTTTTATAAAAGATTAGTAATAACTATCTTTATTATTTAGTAAAAAAATTTTATAAATTCTTTAATAATATAATTGAAAAAGATAATTTTTTTTATATATATTAATATTATATAAATATGATGTATTTTTTAGTAAATTTATTAGTTGTATAATTTAAAAATATTAAAATTATTATTTTTTTTATAAATATAGTTAATAAATTTTACTATATAAAAATTCTAGCTTAGTTTATTTAGTATTTATTTTATAATAATTTAAATAATTTACTTTTTAATAACTAAAAGAAAATATCTATAAAAATATTATGTATTAAATTATTTAAATATTTAGTATTTAAAAAATTTTAATAATTCTAAATTCGCTATAAAATAATATGTTAATAACTAAAATATAATATTTTATCTTGTTTTTATATCTTATATTATAATATAATATAAAAATTATATATTTTAATATAGTATTAAAAATAGTATTATTGATAAATATTTATTTATATATTTAAAGAATAAGTTAACTAATATTGTTAATATAACTCTGAGATATTATATATATATATATTTTAATATAAATATTTTTATTTTATTTTTTAAAATCTTTTATAATCATATATCTTAATAATTAATAAAAATTAAAAAATTTAGTATCTATAAATTAAAAAATTGTATATTTTAATTAAAATATTTATTAAATTAGCTAGAAAATTTTATATATAATAAAAAAATATTTAATTAATTGATTTTAATTTTTTTTATAATTTTTTAAAATGAAAGTCTCTAAAATTAAAATAAAATAGTTGTAATGATTTAGTGTTGTAGACATTATGTTATAAAAAAAGTATATTTAAAAATAAAATAATAAATAATAATAAGAAAATTAAATTGAACTAAGTATTATAGATATATTAAAAAATATTTTATATTATTTTTAATCTCTATAATTCTTATTACTAATATTAATAATAAAATATTAATTTAATATGTATTTTGACTAAAATAAATATTAATAATAATATTAATTTTTTTATATATAGTAATAAGATTAAGAGACTTCTTTTTAATACTTATTAAGCTAGTTAATCGATTAGTATTTTTTTTATTTGTTAAAAATCAGCATTGCGCTGAATTTTGACAAAAGTATTAGACAGTAGGAAGCTGTGTTGTTTTATCATGAAACGCAAATTATCATAACTTGCAACACAGTAGTAAGGCTTGTTAGTATTATAAGTAGTTAAATAGTTATATATACTTAATAGCTAGTTATAATACTAAAAAATAAGAAAGTATTAGTAGAGTAGGTAGTTTAGTTATATAGTTAAAGAATTTTTTTATATATAGATATAGTATGTTATATAATTATTAAACTAGTAAAATAAGAACTAGATATTAATTGAGTAGACTAATTTCTAACTTAATATCTAAAGCTATATTCTATTTATATTTAGGTATTAGATAATGTTTAGGTTAGAGTTGATAATTTAATTTTTATTAATTAGTTTTACTAGTTATACTTAGAGATTAAACTAAAAAATAATATTACTGAGATTATAATGTATAATATGGATGAAAAGGGATTTATAATAAGTAGTATATAATCTTTAACTACTAAAATAGTATTATTAATTTAGATTAAAAATTAATTTATTAAAAAATATAGTAACTAAGAATTTATTACTATTATTAAATATATTAGTATTTATAATATTACTTTTCTATTATTTATAATCTTTAAAAATACTTATTATTAGTTTAATTAATATACTAATATAAATTTAATAAAGGATTAACTATTTATAATATTGTTTAATAAGTAGTCTAATAATGAGCTAGATATTTAATAGTTAGAAAAACTATTTAAATTATTAACTAGAACTAATAATAATTATATATATATACTATTATTAAATAGGTATATAAATTATGTTAATATAAAGTTTATTAATTTTTATATTTAAAAAAATATAATTATATTATATTTATTAATATAGTTATAGTATACATTATTTATAACTATTAGATATTAGTTTCAATTTAGTATATAATATATAATATTAAAATATTATAGACTAACTATATACTATATAATAATTTAACTAGGATTAATAAGTAGTTATTTATTAAGCTACTAATAGAGGTTAGAAAGAATATAATAAGCTAGGACTTAATTAAGTTAGTTTAGTAATACATAAGATTAGTACTATATAATTTAGAAAAGGTTTTATTTAAATTATAGTATAATAAGGTTATAGTTATAAATTAATCTTTTTTTTATTACTAATATTATTATTACTACTATTATTAATACTATTACTATTATTAATACTACTATTAGTAAAATATTAGCTTAGTCATAATTTATTTATAGATTTATTAAATATATCTTTATATATACTAGTTATCTATTTATTTTATTAACTATTAATTATATTAAGAAGTTAGATAAAGTAATAAAAAAAGTAATAAGTAAAATTATTCTTTTATAAAAAATTAATATCTAGCTTTAAACTATAAATAAGAAAGTTTTCTAGTATATAATAAATTAAGACTTACTAATACTTATATTTTAAATAACTAAAAGTTTGGTAAATTATAGTAAAATAAAAATATAAAATTAAGAGTTTAAAAAGTAGTTAGTAAGGTATAACTAAGAAAAAGTTATAGTTACCTTTATAGTAATAATAATAATAAAAGTTATAATAGTATTAGATGTTCTAGAAATTGTTTTTGAAAAGATGTTAGTAGTAAAAATATAGCGGTTATTATTGATATTTATATTAATAATAGTTCTAAAAATTTTGAGAGTTTTAAGAAAAGTTTAGAAGATAATTTGGAGGATAGTAGCTATATAAATATATAAATAATTAGTATATATATTTTTTTAATTTTTTTAGATAGAGAGGGGGGGGTAGGAGAGGTAGGTAAATATTAGTATAGTGTTAAAATTTAGTTATGGTTTTAGTTTGTTAATAATATAAATAGTATAAAAAATACTAAATTTTAATGTAAAAAAAATAATAATAATTTAAATAATAGATGGAAAATATTAAAAATTTATTATAATAATTTATTTACTAGTTTCTAAATTGTATGAAATTTTTAAAAATTTTAGTTAAAAACTAAATTTATAATAATTTTTTAAAGTTCGAAACTTTGTGTCTAGCTTTCTAGTATGTCCAGCTTTCTGGTGGAACACATTATATATATTAAAGTATTATTAATAAAGAAAAATATATTATAAATTTAATTTTTAAAATATAATAGAATATTAAAAAAATATTTAATTATATAATTTAATTTATAATATATTATAATAAGTTACTAATATAATATAAGAATATTTTAATAGTTATCTACTTTAAAAAATTTAAATTTAGTTTATAGAAGGTCTTACTTAACTTATAGAGAACTAAATTAAATAAGTCTAAATTAATTTTAATTATAGTTTAATAAGTATTAAAATATAAAAGTTTAGTTAATAATTAGTTATATAAAATATTATAAACTAATAAATTATATTATTATTTAAATATTAAATTTAATTATAGTAGCTTATATTATAGTAAATAATTTTAATATAATATAGATTAATTATATTAAAAAATTATTAAAGACTAAAAAGTAATAACAAATAAAGAAGAAACTCTACCTAAAATATAGAAAAGATAAATATTTTATAAAAAATTATAAAGACAATTTTAACTTTTATTTATTTAAAAAATAAGTTAAAAAAAAACTCTAGATTATAATAAGTATTAAAAACTAAGAAAATTCCTAATCTATAACAACTAATTAGTCAAAAAAAGCCTAGAAGTAATAAAAACTTAATTATCTTAAAAAAAGAATAACTATACTTATTTATTAAGTATATTTATAGTAGCTATTATAAATTACTTCTAACTCTTCTAAGACTTTTTAAGTTATTTTATCTTAATAGTATAATTAAGATAAAATAATTAGAAGATAAAAATAAGAATTCTAATAAATAATAGAACTTTATTTTATTTTATAATTTTAAAACTTATTAAAAAATATTATTTATTTAACTATATTATAGCTTGAAAAATTAATATGTTTAGAATTTATTAATAGAATTTTTATATTATCTTATAATATATTAGTAATTATTAAGCTACTAAATATATTAATATAAGATTACTTAGAATATATTATTTTTAATATAGTTAAATATATAAATTATATTAGTATAAAGTTTATTAATTTTTATATTTAAAAGAATATAATCATATTATATTTATTAGTATATAGTATAACTATATTATGTATAAATATTAAATATTAATTTTAATTTAATATATAGTTAATATATAATATTGAAATACTATAGATTATACATTATATAATAGTTTAACTAAAATTAATAAATAATTATTTATTAAACTATTAATAAAAACTAGAAAAAATATAATAAGCTAAAACCTAATTAAATCAACTTAATAATATAGTTATAGGATTAATACTATATAATTTAAAAAAAATTCTATTTAAACTATAATATAATAAGATTATATAAATTAATCTTCTCCCTACTATTAATACTACTACTACTATTATAATTAATATTATTATTACTACTACTAATATTATCACCACTACTATTATTAATATTATCATTAATAAAACACTAGTTTAATTATAGTTTATTTATAAATTTATTAATAATATTTTTATATATACCAATTATCTACTTATTTTACTAATTATTAACTATATTAAAAAGCTAAGTAGAATAATAAAAAAAGTAATAAGTAAAATTATTTTCTTGTAAAAAATTAATACCTAGTTCTAAATTATAAATAAGAAGGTTTTCTAATATAGATATAGTAAATTAAGGTTTATTAATACTTATATTTTAAATAATTAAAAGTTTAATAAACTATAGTAAGATAAGAATATAAAATTAAAAACTTAAGAGATAATTAATAAAATATAACTAAGAAAAGATTATAATTATCTTTATAATAGTAATAATAATAGAAGTTATAATGATATTAGGTATTTTAAAAATCACCTTTAAAAAGATATTAATAGTAGAGATATAATAGTTATTATTAATACCTATGTTAATAATAGTTTTAAGAGTTCTAAGGGTTTTAAGGAGAGTTTAGAAAATAATTCAAAAAATAATAACTATATAAATAACGTATTCCACCGGGAAGCGCGACACACCGGGAAGCGAGACACGAAATTTTGTGTTTTAAAAAATTATTAAAAATTGAATTTATTATAGAATCTTCTAGAAATCTCAAATATATTAGAAACCACTGTTTTCTAATATATACCCAATTTTATTTGCTTTTCTATTTTTAGTTAATTTTTAATTATTTTTTAAACACCGTTTTTTTATATTTTGCCGCATACAAATTAAGCAAGATTCCCCATACAAATTTATATGTAGCAAGTGAACAAAACAATATAAACTTATTTTAAAAGTCAATTTTGTTGTATTTTACCAAATTAAAACATGTTTTAAAACTAAGCAAATAGATTCAAATTATTTAAAATTTTTAAAAAACTAATAAAAACTACTATAGTTATAAGATGTTAAAGTTAGCAATTTTATATTATTTTTATATAAATTAAATGTCTTATAACTTTTTTTATTTATAATAAGATACTTAATATTTTTAAGGATTTTGAAATATCTTGATGATTTCTAATATATATTCAAAATTTAAAACATTTTATAATATAGTTCTGGAGTTATGTGTAGTTTTATAAACTAAAAAATTATATATAAATTTATATATAAAATCTCGCTTAATTTGTATAAGGCAAAATATAAAAAAACGGTGTTTAAAAAATAATTAAAAATCAACTAAAAATAGAAAAGTAAATAAAATTGGGCATATATTAGAAAAACAGTAGTTTCTAATATATTTGAGATTTCTAGAAGATTCTATAATATATTCAATTTTTAATAATTTTTTAAAACACAAAATTTCGTGTCTCGCTTCCCGGTGTGTCGCACTTCTCGGTGGAATACGTTAACTATATAAATAATTAATATATATATATATATTTTTTTAGTTTTTTTAAATAGAGAGAGAAAAAGTGGGGTAAATATCAATGCAGTATTAAAATTTAGTTGTGGTTTTAGTTTGTTGATAATATAAATAGTATAAAAAATTTTAAATTTTAATATAAAAAAAAAATAATAATTTGAATAATAGATGGAAAGTATTAAAAATTTACTATGATAATTTATTTATTAATTTTTAAATTATATGAAATTTTTAAAAGTTTTAGTTAAAAACTGAATTTATAATAATTTTTTAAAGTTTGAAATTTCGTGTCCAGCTTCCTGGTGTGTCCAGCTTTCCGGTGGAATACGTTATATCTTGCTTCCTGGTAGAATACGTTAGTTATTACCTATTATTAAAATAATTTCATTTAGTTATTATACTAATAATAATATAAAATATAGTAAATATATATGATAAAAATATCTTTATAAATAACTATAATTTTAATATTAAAATTAAATTTACTATAACTTTTTTTACTATAATACTTTAATATAGTTATTATAAAAAGTCTATTTTTATAGATTTTAATTAATAATTTATTTTAACTAATTTTCTATAGTTATACTTATAAGTATTAATATTTAATACTTAATAAATATTAATTTTTTAAGTATTATCCTTTCTTCCTAAATAATATAATTATAACTTATAATATCTATTATTATTATTATTTTACTAAAAGCTATATTAATTATCTTAATATTTATTAAGCTATATTCTTATACTACCTAAATTTCTATTCTAGAAATTACTTTCTAAAATATTAGAAAATTTTTAACTACCTTTATAATACTAAGTAAGATATTAGTATATACTTAAAGAATTTACTTTAAAATATTAGTAGGTCTTTAACTACATTAGTTGTAAATAGTATTTTAAATAAGTTAAATAACTATCTTTAAAGTAAATTTTATCTTGATAATTTTTATTATACTACTTACTTTTATTTTATCTACTTTACTTATTTTGCCTATTACTTCCATCGTTATAGCTCCTATAGTTGTAGTACTTCTTATTATAATTTATAATATTTTAAAAGTTATCTTATCTAGTTAAATCTATTAAAAGTTGATAGATTATAATAATAACTACTACTATACCTAATAATATAGTTTAGCTTAGAATTTAGTTATAAGTTTTTAGTTCTAATTATATAACGTATTCCACCGGGAAGCGCGACACACCGGGAAGCGAGACACAAAATTTTGTGTTTTAAGAAATTATTAAAATTTGAATATATTATGGATTGTTCTAGAAATTTCAAATATATTAGAGACCACCATTTTCTAATATATGTTTAATTTTATTTGCTATTCTATTTTTAGTTCTTTTTTAATTATTTTTCAAACTACATTTTTTATATTTTCTACTTATATAAATTAAGCGAGATTAAATTTATATGTAGTAAAACAACACAAACATATTTTAAAAGTCAATTTTATTATATTTTACCAAACTAATATATATTTAGAACTAAGTAATATAATTCAAATTATTTAAAAAATTTAAAAAACTAATGAAAATTACAATAGTTATAAGACGTCAAAGTTAGCAATTTTATATTATTTTACTAAAATTAAATATAGTTAGTTATTATAACTTTTTTATTTATAATCAAAAATCAAATATTTTTATACATTTTAAAAGAGATTAATGACTTCTAAAATATATTCAAATTTTAAAACATTTAAAAATATAGTTCTTTATTTATATATATATTTATATAGTAAAAAATTATAATTATATATAGTTATTTTATAGTTTTTAATTATATAAATATGTATAGTTATAATTAATTAACTATATTATAAAATAGTGTAAAACTTATATATCTCTTGAAAATCATCAATATCTTTAAAATTATATAAAAATATTTAATTTTATATTATAAATAAAAAAGTTATATCAATTTAAATCTTAAAAGAATTTTATATATGAAACAACACAAAATCTCCAACTTTAACATCTTATAACTATTACAATTTTCATTAGTTTTTCAAATTTTTTAAATAATTTAAATCATATTACTTAATTCTAAAACATATATTAGTTTGATAAAATATAACAAAATTAACTTTCAAAATATATTTATATTGTTTTACTTACTAGCTACATACAAATTTATGTAGGGAATCTCACTTAATTTATATAAGGCAAAATACAAAAAAACACAATTTAAAAAAGAAATTAAAAATTAACTAAAAATAGAAAAACAAATAAAATTGGGCATATATTAGAAAATAGTAATCTCTAATTGATTAGAAAGTTTCAAAAGATTTCATAATAAATTCAAATTTTAATAATTTTTTAAAACACGAAATTTCGTGTCTCGCTTCCCGGTGTGTCGCGCTTCCCGGTGGAATACGTTATATAATCTTATAGAATTTATTAAACCTTACTTAAGTACTAGTAAAGCTTAAACAATAGTAGCTTTAATAATTTACTTCTAGCTTTTAAATTATCTAGTATTTTAACTCCTATTAACTTATATATATATAGTATGATAAATAATAAGAAAACTTGGTATTTAATAACTTATACTATTATATATAAGTACTTAGAGTATTTTAATCTTACTATACTAATTATAGCTTATATAGTACCCTCTTGGGTAAGTAGATAGACTGCCCAGCGTTACAGTTGATTTAAATTTTATAAAATTGAAATATTAGGTTACTATAAAAAGATTGGGTATAAACTATATAGTTTATAATTTATTCTAGCTAATTATTATAAAAGATGATCTATAATATTATTAAATTATTATATTATAGCTTTATTAAAAGATAAATAATATACTTCTAAGATTATTATATAGTATTATTTTTAGTAGTTTCCCTTTATAAATAATAATTATATTATTATAGATATATTTTAGAGTTTTATTAATAAAATAGGTATATAAGTTCCTTAGTTTTCTTATTTTCTTATAGCTTTAGATATAAAAGTAGTATAAGTTTAATTTAATATTATTAATATAGTACTTATTATAGTTCTTACTATAGTTTCTATTATTATACTTATTTTTCTATTTTTATTACTATCTTATTATTTCTTTTATTTTTTTTTGTTTTCTCTAATAGTTTTAGAGCTTTACTAGTTGGTGGGGTATTTAATTAATAAATTTTAAATATTGTTAAAATAGTATGAAATTTTATTAATATTATTGATTTAGTATTAAATTTATAAAGTTTAATAGCTAATTTAATTTATATTTATATAAGAGTAAATATATAAATAACTTTATATTTTTATATATAGTA